>CM052452.1:4973449-5042307 GCA_028533085.1 Varecia variegata
ACACATGTCGGTGGCCAGATGTCACCCGTGAGTCCCCATTTGCAACCTTTTTGTCCTGAGGACTGTGATGGGGACAGGGGTCTGTGGCCTCTAAATCCTGAGAGAGCTCTACTGCTGTCAGATGAGCGGCGGCCTTTGTATTTGGGGACCCAATAGTTTTAGTGTCCCCCAACTAAAGGGTGTTTAAGGGGAGACAGTTGTAAGGGTTAATGTCACTGGATCTAATCAGACTGCTTAGCTGGGCCAAGGCCCTGAATCTGGAATATTCCAGCACTGCCTCAGCTATTCCAGCTGAGTCTCTCAGGCCTCCCCACCCTTCCAGCTTTGGGAAACACCTCTGAGGCTGTGGCCTCCAAGGCAGCCGTCTTCTCAGCATCTCCCTGGCTGGCGAGATGCCGTGTTGGTTTCCTAGGGCTGCCGTGACAAAGTGCCACAAACTGGGTGACTTGAACAACAGAAATGTGTTGTCTCACAGTTCTGGAGGCCAGAAGTCTGCAGTCAAGGTGTTGGCAGGGTTGGTTCTTCCCTCTGAGGGCCCTGAGGGGGCATCTGCTCCAGGCCTCGCTGTGACCTCGGGCAGCGCATGTGGGCAGTCTGCGGTGCTCCTGGCTTGTAGAAGCGTCACCCATCTCTGCCTGCGTCTTCACACGGCCTTCTGTGTGTGTGCTGTCTGTCTCTGTGTCCGAATTTCCCCTTTATAGAGGGACACCAGTCCTATTGGATTACGGCTCACCCTAATGACCTTGTTTCAACTTCATCACCTCTGTAAAGACCTGGCTCTAAATAGGGCCGCATTCTGGGGTGCTGAGGGTTGGGATTCCCACATATCCTTTTGGGGGGACATAGTTCAACCCACAGTAGGGTCCAAGTGGGGTCCCTGTAGCTTTGGGTCACCCCTCTGCTCTCCTCATCAGCTTCCCACAAAGCTCTGACCCCTCTAGACACCCCCGCGCCCCTGCCTCACTCCGGCTCACAGGCTCCGGTCCCGGGACCTTCCTTCTGTTCCTGCCGCTCTCCCACCTCCTTCCTGCTGCAGGGCCTCCTCAGAAGCTCCTTCCTCTGCCGGGAACGAGTTCCTGCTCCCTCCGCGCCTGCTCGCCCTAAGTGTGATTTCCCCAGGGGGGCCCTTCCTCTCCCCACTGCCTCCCTTTCGGGTTTGAGACTGGCCCTGTATTCCCTTTTCTCACATCCTGGTTTTCTCCCCATCCATACTCCCAGATTCACATGTGGACCTACTTTTAAATGTTTGTCTCCCTCACTAGACTCGGTCCCTCGAGGGCCAAAACCATGTCTGTTTTGTTTATCCGGCACATGGTAGGTCTTCCATAATTACTTGTTGAGCACATGAATGAATGAATTTCCTACAGGACCTCCCTGGGCCTCAGTTTCCCCATATGAGAGAGGGCGTGGCCAACCGAGCCCTTTATCCCTGGGAAGCCATCGGTGTTCCAGGGCGGACATTGTCCCTGACCTTGGCAGGGTGCTTGGAGCTGCTTTGGGCCCCTTTTCTGTCCCGTGGTGTCCGGGTGAGACGCCCTCAGGGGAGCCCGCACAGGGTGTGTCTCGGGTTGGGAGCACCTCCTTGGCGCACCTGCTGGCGACTTGCTGTGCCAGAAGCAGCAGGTGGCAGCAGGAGCAGGTTGGAAACGCCCCCGGGAAATGAGAAAGTGTTTCCTGGAGGCCTGTGCCACTTGGCTTCCTGGCAGAGGAAGGAGCATTTCCCTCATCCTGGCCCAGGCCCCGGTCCATCTGCTCCAGGAAGGGCCTGTGGCTCGTGCAGAGCTGCCCTGTGAGAGGGGATGGCGGGCAGGGAGGGCTCGGGGGCTGGCCTCCGCTTGGATTTCATGGGGAAGGACCCAGGGCCGGGGGAGGAGGCTCAGGGGTGAGGACTCTTGGCATCTGTCAGACCAAAGCAGATTTGCAGAAAGGTCCTCTGACTTTGGGCCCCCTGGAATCGGATGCTTCTCTGTCCTTCCCTCGCAGAGGGCCTGTCCTGCGAGAATGATCGGGCTGAGCAGTTAGCTCTATGCTTGTTGCCTGACGAGTGCTCAGTTGGATGTTAGCTGTAGCTGCTTTTATGCTAAACTATCGTCTTTTTGTACAATTTTATTCTCCTGGGGAGAGTGTTGGTAGCTTTCATCATCTTCTTATAGGGTCTGTGACCCCCAAACCATTCAGAACACTGGCCTAGACTCTGTAGCGGTCAGCGAGGGAAGAAGTCCTATCGTCTGGACACATCTGCCTGTGCCTGAGGCACTGAGGTCTGTGTCCCAGGGACCCCTCCTGGGCCCTGGGCAGCCTGCCCCGCCAGCCCCACCAGCCCCACCAGCCCTTGGTCCAGGCTCGGGCGCCTCTCTCCTCTCCTGCCTCCTCCAGACCTCAGAGGCCGAGTGGGAGGCCTGGGCCAGACGCCAGCCTGCCAAGGAGACTGATTAAAAGCAGCTTTGCTGGGGCCGGATGGCTTGGTGTCCTTGGCCTGGAGCGGAGATCGATAAGCAATTGTTTTTCTGTTGGCAAGAAAAAAAAATTCTCCACTGATTTTCCCAGGTGCCGCCAGGCCTAGCTTTCTTTTCAGGAACCCTTGCAGCCCTGGAAGAGGTGGCTCTGGGAGGGAGGCAGGCCACACGGCCAGGGTGATGGAACACACACAAGAGCAGGCTGGCTGGCTTGGACGTCAGTCCCCGCAGGAACATTCTGGAACACAGGCTACCTACCACAGCAGGTAGTAGGCATTCCACAGGTTTTGTTGAAATAATATCTTCTGAGCATTTAACTGTGTGCCGGACATGATTCTGAGTGCTTGGCTCTCATAATCCTCATGACTGTTGGATAGGTACCCATTTTATAGATGAGAAAACTGAGGCCTAGAGAGGCTAAGGCACTTGTCCATGGCGGGCAGAGATAAGATGAGCCCAAGCTGTCGAACTTCAGGGGCCCTGTTTTTTCTCTTCCGGGAGATAAGAATCATAAAAAGGACATGTAAAGTGATATAGCAGTTCGGGCCACAGAGAATATTGAACTTGGGTTGTACTCTTTCGTTGATAGGGAAGCCAAGACAGGGACACAGAGGATTTCTTTCCCAGATATAGTAAGGAGCAGGGTAGAGGAATAGGAGACAAACCAACTGCTCCCTCCCCTGGCTTCTTGCCTCATGTGATCCCACAGTATCAGATAGCCTTATCATCCTAACCCCAGTCATGGTTACAGGTAATTCCTTTCCTTTAAAAATTCATATTTAAAGAGTTATTGTACCCACATGGAACAGAAATAAAAGTGAATATGATGAAAAATCTCTTCCACCCTGGCCCCCACATTTGCAAACCAGTTATCTTCCCATGAGACCACTGCTACCATTTTCTTATGTGGCTTCCCAGAAATATGCAATACACGTGCAGTCACGTATGCATGTATGGCCTTTGACCCTATGCCAGCAGCAGCAGGCCAGTGTGTTGTTTTTTTCCATGTAATAGTGTGTCTTGGAGCTAGTTCACATTAGGAGGTATAGTGCCACCTCTGTTAAACTAAACACGTGGTCTTCTTCTGGGATAGCTGTACCTTATTTTATTTACTCATTCCCCCATGGAAGGTCATTTCAAACCAGACTGCCAAAATAATCTTGTACATACATCGTTTTCTACAACTGTGAGGTTGTCCAGAGGGTAAATACTCAGGTGTGCATTTAGGATTTTGTCAGATATCGGCGAATTTCCCTCCATGGGGGTGGTACCATTTCCTAACTCCCACTTCCCCAGAGCCTCACCAAAATATGCTGTTATTAAATTTTTGTCTTTGCTAATCGGAGAGATTAAAAAAATGGTATTTCATCATTATAGTTTTATTAATATTTTCTTAATTTTGATAAAATATACATGAACTTTGCCATTTCAACCATTTTTAGGTGCACAATTCAGTGGCATTAAGTACATTCACACTGTTGTGCAGCCACCACCTCTACCTAGTTCCCAAACATTTTCATCACCCCGAAAGGAAACTCTATACCCCATAAACAATAAACTCCGCGTTTCCCTCCCCCTCCGCACCTGGTAACCTCTATTCTACTTTTTTTTACTGTCTGAATTTGACTACTGTAGGTACCTCATATAAGTGGAATCATACAATATTTGTCTTTTAGTATCTGACTTGTTTCACTTAGCATAATGTCTTCAAGATGCATCCATGTCATAGCATGAGTCGGAATTTCCTTCCTTTCTATGGCTGTACAGCGTTTCGCTTATCTGTTCATCTATTGAGGGACACTTGGGTTGTTTCTACCTTTTGGCTATTGCAAATAATATTGCTATGAACATGGGTGTACCAGTATCTGTTGGAATCCTTGCTTTCAATTCTTTTGGGCATACCTAGGAGGAGAATTGCTGGTTACATGGTAATTCTATGTTTAACTTTTTGAGGAACCACCAAGCTGTTTCATTGTAGTTTGGATTTGCACTTCTCTTCCTATAAATGACACTGAGCGTCTTGTCACACGAATGGATTCTTTGTTCTTTTACCATAAACTCCATGTTCATAAATCAGGCCCGTGCCAGGGCTGAGATGTCGTGGTTGTTTCGGTAACGCCTTTTCCACTGGCTTTCCACTGGGCTTTCCCTGCCACGTTGCCAGATGTAGTAGATGATCCGTCAGTACTTCTGGAAGGACTGTTCCAAGAAGGCTGAGTGGCTTTTCTCTGCCTCTCAGCAGGGTCCTCCAGGGAGCTCTGGCTCTCTGCTGCTGTCTGCACCTTCCTCTCTATCCCCCACTACCACCCAGTGTCATCAGGAGATACGGTTTCATTCATTCATAAAATCTCTGCTGAGCACCTGCTGTTTTTCTGGATCCAGAGAGGCCTTTTGTGATGTGGGTGATTGACACAAGTGGCCACTGTCCACAGATGGACATCTGTGGATGTACTCAGTGAATTCCAGCGGTACCTGTGACATTTGTCCAGTGGAATTTGTCAAACATGTGAACCAAAGGTTAACATTCTGTGCCAGAGACGGAGGGAATTGCCAGCCTAAGGAAATGTGTCAATCTTTGTTTTAAAAATTGAGATAAAGGCTGGGTGTGGTGGCTCACACCTGTAATCCCATCTAGAGGCTGAGGCAGGAGGATCACTTGAAGCCAGGAGTTCAAGACCAGCCTGGGCAACATAGTGAGATCCCATCTCTACAATCCCATCTCTAAAATTTTTATTTTTTTATTTTTTTTTCTTTTTTTTTCAGAAGCATGCACACAACTGACCATCTCTAAAATTTTTAAAAAATTGAGATAAAAGTTCACATAACATAAAATTGACCATTTTAAAGTAAATAGTTTAGTGGCATTTAGTACATTCACAATGTTGTGCAACCATCACCTCTATCTAGTTTCAAAACATTTTCATCACCCCAAAAGGACACCCCATACCCGTTAAGCAGTCACTCCTCATCCCTTCCACTGTCCTCCCTGGTCCTAGGCAACCACTAATCTACTTTCTGTCTCTATGGATTTACCTATTCTAGAAATTTTATGTAAATAGAATCATACATCTATGAGCTCTTGTCATTGGCTTCTTTTACTTAGTGTAATATTTTCAAGGTTCATCCACATTGTAGCGTGTGTCAGTCCTTCGTTCCTTTTTATGGCTGAGTAATTTTGCATTGTGTGGATAGACCACGTTTTGTTTATACATTCATCCGTTGGTGGACATGTATGTTGTTTCATCCTGTAGCTATCATGAATAGTCCTGTCTGGGCATATACCATGGGATGGAATTCCTAGTCATATGGTCATTCTTTAACTTTTTGAGGAACCACCAAGCTATTTGATGTTGACCTTTTAAAATTCATGTTTTACCCGCTGTCTGGCAGGCACTGGCTGGGAAGATGCAGCCGGGCTGCACTTACTGTAGCTCTGTGGAACCTGGCTCCTCACACAGCACTGACTCCCCTGGCTCACACGCCCTCAGTGGCTGTCGAAGGAAGCTCTGATGAGACCCCAACCCCACTCCTCACTTAAGAATGATTGGCTGGAGCCCAGGTCAGGAGACCAGACTGCTGTGTGTGTGGGCTTTGCATTAGAACTATGGTCCCCAACCTCCAGGCCGCGGACCGGTACTGGTCCATGGCTTGTTTGGAACGGGGCCACACAGCAGGAGGTGGGTGGCAGGTGAAGGAGGAAGCTTCATCTGTATTTACAGCCGCTCCCCATCACTCGAATCACTGCCTGAGCTCCGCTTCCTGTCAGATCAGCAGCGGCATTAGATTCACATAGGAGCACGAATCCTGCTATAAACTGTACATGTGAGGGGTCTAGGTTGCAAACTCCGTATGAGAGTTTAACGCCTGATGATCCGAGGTGGAGCTGAGGTGGTGATGCTAGCGCTGGGGATCGGCTGCAAATACAGATTATCATTAGCAGAGAGGTCTGACTGCACAATAAATATAATAAGCTTGAATCATCCTGAAACCATCCCCTGCCCCCCAGTCCATGGAAAAATTGTCTTCCATGAAACTGGTCCCTGGTGCCAAAAAGTTTGGGGACCACTGCATTAGAAGACCTTGGACAGATCCCTTTCCCTCTAAATGGGGGTATAATAGCAAACCAACAACCTGTGGGGCTTATGACATTATGCTGGTACATGGGAGATCTTCTGTAAATCGTAAAATGCCATCTGAGTTATTGCCATTGTGAGGTGATACAGCCCAGAGGTTGCCAGGTAGAAGCATTTCCTTTGGTCTGCCCAGCATTTAAAAATACTTGAAAAAATTGCTCATTAAAACAAAAAAATCAGGTGACCTCAGCTAACATCCTCAGGGATTCTTTTGAGAGGAGAAAAAATAAAAGGGGAAACGAAGCAATGGTAGGCCCAAACCCTGCTGAGCACTTGGCTTGTGCTGGAAGTAGCTGCTGGTTCTACACGGGGCATGTGTGCTCTATTTGGGGCTTTTCTTATACTTGGTTCCTATAGGAATTGAGTTTGGAATCCTTGTCACGGTATGTGAGAAGGGGCTTTTAAAATCAGGAGATGCAAGCCAGGTGTGGTGGCGCATGCCTGTAGCCCCAGGCACTCTGGAGGCTGAAGCGGAAGGATTGCTGAAGCCCAGGAGTTGGAGGCTGTAGTGCGCTATGAAAAAAATGAACAAATATTAGGAGATGCAGACTGTGCTTTTCTATGTAGACTCAGAGATCAGGTCACATCATGTTTTGCAATATTTTTTTTGGATGTCAACCTGAGGCAGGAAGTAAACGCCAGCCTGGGCCAGGAGGAGAGGGGCTCTGTCCCTGTCCCTGCCCACAGGGGTGGGGCCCGCTGACCCTTCCTCTCTCTGCAGGTGGCTCCGCTGCCAGATGGGAGCTCCCGGGCGTGTTGGATGAAGTCGGCGCATGCACCATGTCATCATGTGTCTCTAGCCAGCCCAGCAGCGACCGGGCCACCCCCCAGGATGAGCTGGGGGGCAGGGGCAGCAGCAGCGAAGGCCAGAAGCCCTGTGAGGCCCTGCAGGGCCTCTCGTCTCTGAGCATCCGCTTGGGCATGGAGTCCTTCATCGTGGTCACTGAGTGTGAGCCGGGCTGTGCTGTGGACCTCGGCCTCGCCCAGGACCGGCCCCTGGAGGCTGATGGCCCACAGGTCTCCCTCAGTGCCTCCAGGTCCCAGGCTCGGCCCCACCTCTGCGGTCGCAAACTCTCCCTGCAGGAGCGGTCCCAGGGCGGGCTGGCGGCCGGCGGCAGCGTGGACATGAATGGACGCTGCATCCACCCGTCCCTGCCCTACTCGCCCGTGTGCTCCCCACAGTCCTCGCCGCGGCTGCCCCGGCGGCCCACGGTGGAGTCTCACCACGTCTCTATCACGGGTATGCAGGTATGTGAGCCGGCGGTGAGCTGGGTCCCAGGGGTCTCTGGTGCCCTTTCCTGCCCCCAGGAGGGTCTCCGTGGTAGGCTGGGCTCCCCCAGGAGGATTTGAGGTGACCTGGGAGGTGACCCCGGGAAACTCTGGTTACGGGGAGGATTGTGGGAAGGGAGTCAGCACAGGGTGGGTGGTGGAGATAGTTACAGTGTGGACACTGGGGGCTCTGTCCTTCTGGGGGTCTCCGGGGATGGTGTAGAGCACCAGCCTCAGAGTCCTCCACCAGGGGGGGCGGGAGTTGGGTGTCTGTACCTGTGCTGCTGTCACCCATTGGTGAGGTGACCTGCTGTGAGTGTGGACAGAGCAACTCCAGGGCCAGAGAGCCTCCCGCAAAGAGATTCAGGAGCTGGCCGTTGGCAGGTGTGTTGGCACGTGGTGGCTCACTGAGAGCCTGCGTGGCCTGACAGCCGTGGTCCCTGCTGCTGGGTGTTTGCCCACATCGGGCCCTGGGTTCAAGTACTTTGTGATCCTCACTGTAAGCTCTGGGAGGTCGATTAGAACTCACATCCCCACCAGGGTTCACGAGGCCATTCCCTGCCATTCTGCCACTGGGGCACAAGGCTCCACCTGTTCCTGCCACACGTCCCTCAGATACCCAGGTCCTTTCTCACCTCTAGTTCTTGGCTCTTCCCTCTAATTGGAACCACCCTTTCCCCTGCCAACTTTGCACAGCCATCTCCATCTGACAACTCAAATATCACCTCCTCCGAAAGGCCTCCCAGACCACCCTCCCTAGAGCAGCCCCCAGCCTCTCTCTACCCTGTGTCCCTGTTTACTTTCCTTCCTAACATGCATCGGCATCTGATCATCTTGGGTGTTTGTTCAGTTGTTCGTTGCCTGTCTCCCCCCAGCTGGAACATAAGCTCTATGGGAACAGTCTCATCCACCACTGTGTCCCCAGCACCGAGCACAATGCCTGGATCATAGTAAGAGAGCGAAAATAATTTGTTAAAGGAATGAATGAATGTAATTGGTAGAAGACTTGAAATCAGAATGGCTTTCTAAAGTGGCTGATTTTGAAGGGGGCTGTATTCCTACAGGGACTACATTTTGAAGGCTAGGAGATAGTACACGGAGAGTTCAGTGCAAGGAGGGTGCACAGCATGAGCAAAGGCCCAGAGGTAGAAGCCATGGGATGAGGGGGATGATGGCCAGGGGTGGGCCCTGTGGTGAAAGGGCTGGAGGGATAGTCTGGTTTATGTCAGTTAGAATTGAGCTCAACTTAGAGAAACAGATCCCCTGCCCCCTGCACCCTTACAGTGGCTTTAACACAACAGGGCTTATTTATCTTGCAAAATAAATCTGGAGCTAGACGGTCCAGGACTGGAGTGGTGGTTCTGGGATCTCAATATGACTGCCGTGGCTCAAGCCCTCACAGCTCCATTCCAGACAGGAAGGGGGAGCAGAGGAGAAGGGCAAAAGTCATCTGCCTCCTGAGTCAGTCCTCTTTCCTGGAAGCTCTACCCAGCAACGTCCGCCTGCCTCCCACTGGCTGAAACACAACCACATGGCCACCCCTGGCTGCAAGAGTGGCTGGAAATGAAATTTGCCAGCCAGTTGCCACCCAAAGTTCCAGGTAGAAAGGAGAGACTGGGATTTGGTAGGCAACTCTGCCAAGGTCAGAGCTTTGCAGGGCTTTGAAGGCCAGGTTGTGGGGTCAGGACTCGAGCCTGGGAGCAGCAGGGAGCTGGGGCTGATGCGATCAGACTCTTAAAAAATGGATTTAGCTGTGTCTGAAGGTTGGATTAAGAGGCAGTGAGACCCCTGAGGGCAGCTCCCCAGGGCTCCCCTCTGCCTATCACATCCCTCCAGGACTCAGGGGGATAAAGGCAACACAGGAGAGAACTAGAAATAACCTAAGCGTCCACTGGCGCGGGGAGGGCTCCACGAGCCGCCAAGGGCTGTGCGGCCGGTCAGAAGACGCAGTTCTGTGCATACGTTCTGACGTGGAGCTACCGCCAGGGACGTCGTTGAGTGAGAAAAGGAAGTTGAGAGATGGTTTAATGTGATACCATTTGTACCCCAAACCCTATTCCCAAACAATACTCTTATTTTCTACAGGTATATATTACCCAAAAAAGGCCTGGAAGTTTATACACCAAGCTGATATCAAGGTTCGGGGAGAGAGTTAGAATTGAGGAGTGGGGAGTCAAGGGAAATGTACGGTTTATCTATTAACACTTGAAATTTTGTTTCCTATCCTGTTCCTTTTCCCAATTTTGCTTCTTATGTCACTTAACATTTTCCTCCTAACTATACTGAGGTGCAGCTGAAGTTAAAAAAAAACAGCTGCACGTATTTCAAGTGTACAATATAATTAGTTTCGATACTATGTCTCCACCCACAAAACCGTCACCACAACCAAGATAACAGACATTTCCAACACACCCGACAATCCCTCCTCCCCTCCTGCCCCTTTCCCAGGTAACCACTGACCTGCTTTTTAAAAATCATTGTAGATTAGCTTGCAAGCTCTGGAATTTTATATAAAAGGGATCATTTAGTATGCACTCTTTTTAAACTTAGCTTCTTTCACAGCCTAATGATTTTGAGATTTATCCATGTTGTTGCATATTTCAGTAGTTTGTTCCTTTTACTGCTAAATAGTATTCCATAGTACAGACGTACCACAGTTTATTTATGTGTTCACCTGTTGGTAGACAGTTGGGTTGTTTCCAGATTTTGACTATTACAAATAAAGCTGTCATGAAATTTGTATACAGGTCTTTGTAAACACAATTTCATTTCTCATGGATAAATACCTTGGAGTAGACTGACTCGGTGTATGGTTAGGTGTATGTTAAGAAACTGCCGAACTGTTTTCCAATGATGTTGCACCATTTTACATTCCCACCAGCAGTGTATAAAGGTTTCATTTGCTCTACATTTTTGCCAGTACTTGGTCTGGTCAGTCATCTTGATTTTAGCCAACCTAGCAGGTGTGGTTTTAGTTTATGTTTCCCTGATGACTAATGATGTTGAGCATCTTTTCCTGTGCTCATTGTCCACTTGTATATCTTTGGAAAAATTTCTCTTCAGATCTTTAGTCCAATTTCTAATTGGGTTGCTGGTCTCCTTATTACTGAGTCATGAGAGTTCTTTATGTATTCTGGATACCAGTCCTTGGTCTAATATATGTGTTGCGAGTCTGCAGTCTGGGGCGTGCCTTCTCATTTTCTTCATAGTGTCTTGAAGAGCAAAAGTTTTAATTTTGCTGAAGTCCAGTTTATCATTTGTTCCCTTTTGTATTTGTACTTTTTGTGTATTATCTAAGAAACCTTTGTCTACCCCAAGGTCACACAGATTTTCTCCTCTTGTATTACTTTGTGTTTTTACAGGACAGTGTAGTCATGGACTACTTGTTTGATTTAAGGCTAGTGTAAGAGTATATATTGTATGATTACATTTTGACAAAGTACAACAACAAGCAAAGTCTACGCTCCTAGAAGTCAGGATAGAGCTGGGCTTGTTGGCGCACGCCTGTAATCCCAGCTACTATGGAGGCTGAGGCAGGAGGATCGCTTGAGCCCAGGAGTTCAAGACAAGCCTGGGCAACATAGTAAGACCCTATTTCTTAAAAAAAAGTCAGGATAGAGGTCACCGTGGGAAGGAGGCAGTAGCTGGGAGATGTTTCTGGGGAGCTGGGAAGGTCCTCTTTCTTGATTTGGGTCCTGGTTACGTGTGTGTTTGTGTTTAATTTGTGAGAAATTTATCATCATTTTCCATGTGTCTCTACTTACTTTCTAGGACTGTGTGCAGCTGAATCAGTACACACTGAAGGATGAAATTGGAAAGGTAAATATCCTGGGAGCCAGGCTGGTGCCACATTCACCAGGGATGTTTCAGATACTATGGAGGGAACCTGGTATTGCTGGGAATAGGAGAGGAGTCTTTGGAGGCGATATTGGTGGGGAGGGTTTTGTCATTAATGATCTGATTTTTTTTTGTTTTTTTGTATCTTAAAATTAAATGTATTTCTGCAAAAGCTCAGAGAGCTTCCAGAGAAATCCCATATCACCATGGTGACAGTTACATCCCCACCACATTAGTGGAGTTTTTCCCCCTGACATACTCCCACATCTATTTTTGCTTCTGTTTTAGCCAATGGGTGATATTACAATGGTCAAAACCTCATATGCCAATAGAAAACAAATGAGTGGCTGGGCGCGGTGGCTCACGCCTGTAATCCTAGCACTCTGGGAGGCCGAGGCGGGAGGATCGCTCAAGGTCAGGAGTTCGAGACCAGCCTGAGCAAGAGCGAGACCCCGTCTCTACTAAAAAAATAGAAAGAAATTATCTGGCCAACTAAAATATGTATAGAAAAAATTAGCTGGGCATGGTGGCGCATGCCTGTAGTCCCAGCTACTCGGGAGGCTGAGGCAGTAGGATCACTTAAGCCCAGGAGTTTGAGGTTGCAGTGAACTAGGCTGACGCCACGTTACTCACTCTAGCCCGGGCAACAGAGTGAGACTCTGTCTCAAAAAAGAAAAAAGAAAGAAAGAAAACAAATGAGTAATGTAAATGAGTGAGGTGTGCTAAGTGTAAGGTGGTAGGGAGTGGTGAGGACTGTGGCAAACTATTAATTTATGGGAATGAGGGTTCCGTGAGTGAAGCAGGCTCTAGGTGTGAGAGTAGGGAGTAGTGAGATCTGTGGCAAACTGTTGACATGTGGAAATGAGGGTTACATATGGCTGGATCGTCCAGTTGTTTCAAAAGAAACTGGGAATCTGGATTTTTATATCAGATCTTTGTGTTTTTAAATGTTGGCAACTAATCCAAACTTTGTAAAAACTGCAGGTCCAACAAAATACAGTCACAGAGCAGATTTGAACAATGGGTTTCCAATTTGCAACCTCTGTATTAGGGTCCTGATTTTGTAGATAATTTGTGGATAATATTTCATGGGCACCTCCCTTTATCCAGGGCTCTTATGGCGTGGTCAAGTTGGCCTACAATGAAAATGACAACACCTACTATGTGAGTATCCACAAATCCTCCCCGCCCCCTGTCCTTATCTAAAGAAAAGCCTCCATTCCATCACTCAGCTTTCTGAAAGGTTTTCATAGCTGTTTTCTCATTTTATTCTCAGGTTGTGTTCATTTTGTGCATTAGGAAGGACGTAGTGTACCCACTTTCAGATGGGGAGGTGGGAGGTAAAGTGATTGGGCCTGGGAGAGTTATTCATTCAGCAAACGTCTCTTACTCTCTTCCTCTGAGCTGCCGTTTCTGCATTCTCCATAGTACTGACAACAAGGCACAGCTAGACGGATTGTAGCTGAGGCTTTGGAATCAGTCCAGTGTAGGTTCAAATCCTGGCTCTACCATGTGCCAACTGTGTGACTGTGACAAGTGACATTTCCCCAAGAGTAAAACAGCCGAGCCTCGGTTTCCCCATGTGTAAAATAGCCCGTCATACCCCTCTTTCACCCATCTCTCCAGCTCAGTTGTGTTTTGACTCGGTGACAGTGAGTCTCAAGGCTCGTGGTTTCCCAGCTGGGTGGAGCTGACCAAGAACCTGAGAAGCACCCCCAGGGCTGCAGGGACTCTGGGAGTCTGGCTTCCACCCAATGCAGTAGCTGTCTGTAGTGCCTGCTGGGGTCACTACATTGTCCCGAGGCTTCCAGGGGACCAGGAGCTTGGGCAGGCCTTGGAGTGGAGGAACCCATCCTTTGCCATCCTTCCTTCTTCCTTCTCCCTGCTTTAACCAGGACATGGGGTCTTTTTTCCTGCAGGCCATGAAGGTGCTGTCCAAAAAGAAGCTGATCCGACAGGCCGGCTTTCCACGTGAGTTTTGTGGGCCTTCATTCTTAGGTGCAGGGGCTCACCCAGCGGTCTCCCCTGCAGAGCACCCCGGGTGGGCACCCCATCCCACTCAGGGCTTCCCCCCGAAGACAGCACTGAGCTTCCTGCTAAAGTTCTTTATTCATTTTCATTTAAAAATATTATTAAAGTAATACAGGTATCAAGTCAAAAAATCCAACAGAGGAAAATACTCTGGCAGTTCCTCAAAAAGTTAAACATGGGGTTACCGCATGACTCGGCAATTTCACTCCTAGATGTATACCCAAGAGAACTGACAATACACATTCGCACGAAAGCTTGTACATGAATGTTCATAGCAGCACTATTCACGATAACCACAAAGGTAGAAACAACCTAAATGTCCATCATCAGACGAATGAATAAACAAAATGTATTTGCATCTAATGGAATATTATTCAGCCATAAAAAAGAATGAAATACTGATTCATGGTCCAACATGGATGAATCTCGAAAACATTGTGCTAAGTGAAAGAAGCCAGACATAGAACACCACGTATTATGTGATTCCATTTATATGAAATACCCAGAAGAGGCTAATCCATAGAGATAGAAAGTAGATCAGTGGTTGCCAGGGGCTGGGGGAGGGGGAATGAGGGGTGACTGCTGACAGGTATGGGGCTTTTTGTGGGAAGGGGCAATGAAAATATTCTGGAATTAGGTACTGGTGGTGGTTGCACAACCTTGAAATATACCATCAAGACCACTGAAATATACATTTTAAAATGGTGAATTTAAAAAATTTAAATACCATGAGGTATTTGAATTATATCTACCAAAAAAAAAAAAAAAAAAAAAAGAAGGCCAAAGACCAGGAGGGCATGTGATGGAGAACAGCAGTTTCTGTTCTAGTCTTCCCTTTTCCCTACAGGCAGCCCTCCCTTTCAGCTCTCTCAGTTGCTGGTGATTACCGTGTGTGGTCAGATGACAGACCTGCAGGTGAGCGTATCAGAGGCTGCTCCAACATAAGCTCCCTGCCAGCAGTGCTGGGTAAAGCGTCAGCTCGGGCCAAAAAGAGAAATTAGATGAGAAAAAACAACCCCCATCCTAACACTGGGACCCGGTTTATCCTGCTTATCTGAACTCTGAGCCAGATAATGTCCCTGTGCCTTGTGTTGCTATTTATTGATTTACCATTTTTTTTTTTTTTTTTGAGACAGGGTCTTACTCTGTCTCCCAGGCTGAAGTGCAATGACCTGATCATAGCTCACTGCAACCTCAAACTCCTGGGCTCAAGCAATCCTTCTGCCTCAGCCTCCTGAGTAGCTGGGACTACAGGCATGAGGCACCACACCTGGCTAATTTTTCTGTTTTTTTGTAGGGATAAGGTCTCCCTGTGTTGCTCAGGCTAGTCTCAAACTCTTTACCTCAAATTGTGCTCCTATGTTGACCTCCAAAAGTGCTGGGATTACAGGCGTGAACCACCATGCCCATCCTAATTTATCGATTTTTACATCTGCTTCTAACTGCCTCCAGGGACAGATGAGAATTTTGCTTGCTTAAACTACTCCTTACTTCCTATCTTAACAAAATAACAAGTGCTGTTCTTTAATGAAACAACCATAGACCAGGTGGCTTAACCAACAGACATTTATTTTTCACAGTTCTGGAGCCTGGGTCATAGCCCCTCACTGTGTCCTCCCATGGCAGAGAGGCTAGGCAACTCTCTGGGACCTCTTTTATAACAGCACTCATCCAACTTATGAGGGCTCCACCCTCATGACCTGATCATCTCCCAAAAGTTCCACCTCCTCATCCCATCACATTGGAGATTAGGTTTTCACATATGAATTTTGAGGAGGCGCAAATATTCCCACCATAGCACCTTCCTTTCCCCAACCTGACAATAACATGATACCGTGATGTTTAGCTCCTCTATTGTTATACATTTGTGATTTCCTCCTTGTTCCAGCTGGTGTGGCGAGTGTCTCCCACCTCCTCACTTTGTTAGATGTGGCTGTGAGCGCCCTCCCCTCTCCTTTGAACGTCCCACTTGTGACACCTGCGCTGTCACCTTTCCTTTTCCAAAGCTGATCACATCTACATTCCATTCTGTTAATCACACTTAGAGCCCTTACATAGAATATGTGACATCATACGTGTTTTGATTATTGTCCTCTCCAACCTTGTGACTTTTTCACTGTCATTCACTGCCGGGCGAAGCAGTGACCTGAGTGCCTCTCCTTTCTGGCATAGTCTTTTGTTTTCCTCTCCCTGACTTCATTTTATATCTGTGCTGTTTCCATGAGTTAAGGAGATGAGGGATAATGTTTATGGCCATTTTATGGAGTAGAAAAACTGAGCCCCAGAGAGGGGAAGTCATTAGCCCTGGGATGTTGAGATTTCTGAGCCAGACCCCAGTTACCTCAGTGGCTTCCTGCCTCTCACTGCAGACTGGGGCATGTGACAGGACGGAGGGGATTAACAGAAAGGCTGCAAAGAGGGTCAGAGCTCCGGCCTCACTGATTTCCAGCAGCAGAGGAGACAGAGGAGGAGAAGGTGGTTACAGCCCCTGGTGGCAACAGCCACTCCAGTCCTGCTGAGACCCTCCCCCTTTGGTTATCCCACCTGCAGCTGTCCTGGGCAGAGGAGAGTCTCTTTGCCCTGACCCTGGGTCCATCTGTGTCTCCTCCAGGTCGCCCCCCACCCCGAGGCACCCGGCCAGCCCCTGGGGGCTGCATCCAGCCCAGGGGCCCCATTGAGCAGGTGTACCAGGAAATCGCCATCCTCAAGAAGCTGGACCACCCCAACGTGGTGAAGCTGGTGGAGGTGAGGGTGGGACGACATGGGGGAGGGAGGGAGGTGCTCAGTCCAGCCCCAGCTTTGTTAATTCCCAAACAGCGCACCGCTGGTTTCCCAGGAGAGCCAGGTCACACCAAACAGGTCACTGCAGGGCTGAGTAGTAGTTCTTGCTCTGGGCTCCTTTGCTGCTGTTATTTCATGTCACTTCACTCCTACCTAAGACTATTTATTACCCCCATTTTACAGACAGAGAAATTGAGGCTTAAAGGGATACTGAGGCTTCATCCCATTTCAATCTTTTTTTTTTTGAGATAGGGTCTTGCTGTGTCATCCAGCCTAGAGTGCAGTGGTGTCATGATAGCTCCTCACAACCTCAAACTCCTGGGCTTGAGCTATCCTCTTGCCTCAGCCTCCCCAGTAATAGGCACTCGCCACCCTGCTGACTAATTTTTAAAAATTTTTTCGTAGAGATAGCATCTTACTATGTTGCCCAGGCTGGTCTCAAACTCCTAGACTCAAGCAATCCTCCTGCCTTGGCCTCCCGAGTAGCTCGGACTACAGGCATGAACCCCTGTGCTTGGCCCATTTCTGTCTCTTTGAAGCGGGTTCTCTTTCTATTATACCACACTACGGGTAGTTGTAGTGCAAAAGCAACCACACAGATTATGTAAACAAATGGGTGAGGCCATGTTCCAATAAAACTTTATTTATAAAAACAAGCAGAGGGCTGGCTTTGGCCACAGGCTGTAGTTTGCCAATCCCTACTCTAGATCAGCAGTTCTCACACTTTTCAGTCTCAGGACCCCTTTTTTCTCTTAAAATTATTTGAAGACATCAAAGCACTTTTGCTTATATGAGTTATATTTATTAATATTTACCACATTGGAATTTAAAACAGAACTTTTAAAACTATTTATTATTTCATTTTAAAACGATAAGGTTATTGCATGTTAACATAAGAAATTTTTATGCAAAATAACTTTTCCTGAAAATAGTGAGAAGACTGGCGTAGTTTTCCATTCTTGCAAATATTTTTAGCTTAATGTTTGGCTTAGTAGAAGACATCTGGATTCTCGTATCTGCTTCTGCATTCAACCTGTTGTGATATCACAAGCTTTGTGGTTTCTGGAAAACCCCCGTATACTAGTAGAAAATGTGAGTGAAAAGGGCAAATGTTGTCTTGATTTTAAAGTGAAAATAGTTTTGACCATGTGAACTCTCTGAAAGCATCTTGGGGACCCTCAGAAGTCCCCAGGTCATGTTTGGAGCACCTCAGGTTTAGATGAGAAGGACTTGTAAAAATAGCGTGGGATAAAGTACCGTGTTGGACATTCAAAGTGCTGTGGGGGTACGGAGTGGGAGCAGCCGGCTCAGCCTGAAGGGCTGGGAGAGGCTTCTCAGAGGAAGTGGTGTTTGAGAGGGCCCTGGTTGTTCCCCGGATGGGGAAGACAGGGAAGGGCACTGCAGGGGAGGAACAGCATGTGCAAAGGGCTGGAGGCCTCTATTTGGAGGAGTACATCTCTGCCTTTGGTAGATGGGAGGGTTTGCTGTCACCTTGCCAGGGGCCCATCAGGTGGGCAGGGTCCTGGGCCTGACTTCCCTGTAGGGCACAGCTCAGGGCTTCAGGCTGTTTGTCCCAGCTCGGCCTAGGGTGCATCCCCTTTCTCAGGGCCTGTTGTTTTGTTGATCTTAGGTGGCTTGGAAAGGCGATTTGATGTGGGAAAAGGTGGGAGGACCAATCTAGCCAAGAGTCCTGCTTTTGTTTCTTCCCAAAGAAGAGAGATGGCAGCTGCAGTTCATGTCCATCTGTCATGCTGAGTTTCACAATCGTTTGGTTAGCGAGTGGCCTGGGTCCTGGTGGGATCTCCCGTCTCCCCACTGCCCTGTGGCATCTGGGCTGTTCACTCAATAAGACTCTTTGCCAGCACATCATTTGTTCATTCATCAGGTGTTTCCTGAGCACCTAGTATGTGCCTAGCCCTGTATGGGATATCACCGAGGCAACCAAGGTGGATATAGCCTGCCACCTGTCCTTTGGAGAGAAAGAGATGGTGCTGTGGCAGTTCCAGGCAGAGAGACATCATTTCCTGCCAGGGCAGGGGACAACGGGGATGCTTCATGGTGGAGTCACTTGAACCCACATAGGACATGAATTTTCGCTCTGAAGACCAGTCTGTTTTCTCCTAGGAAACAGGCTGGATTCTTATTCAAGTGTGAGGCATTTCTCAGGGAGAATTTTGCCCCCTCTCATTTGTAACCTCCTTTCTGGGTGTGTCAGACCCTGGAGGATAGGGCCAGGAGATGCTTATTTTCCAAATGGGGATGTTTTCCTGTGCCCTCCATCTCAGCTAGGAAAAGCAGTGTGAAGTACAGCCCTCCTGTTGGCAAACACAGTTATGTGGATGCTGCTTTGTGCTCATATCTGTTCTCTCTCTTCCTTTCCTCCCGTCCCCTGGCTGGCCTGTCCGTGTGCTGTGCCCACAGGTGCTGGACGACCCCAATGAGGACCATCTGTACATGGGTAAGAGAGCCCTTCTGCCACCCTCACTCAGGCCACAGCACCTGCCAATGCCCAGGAGGGAGGCAGCCCTTTCCCCTGGCACCTCCCACCAAAGACAGCTCTCCCTTTCCGGGTCCAGCTGGACTCCACAGAAGGCTGTACCCCTGGTTGGAAGCAGGAGGTGAAAGAGTTCTTGCTGGAACTTTCTTTATCTGGATCTCCTGTTCATTCATTTGCAAATATTTCTTGACCACCTAGTGTATGCTGGGTACCATTATAAGTGGTACATAGAAAACATTAACAAAATTTTTTTTAGATTTAGTTTTTTTTTTTTTTGCAATACTGTAAAACCTTGATAGATTTAGTTTAATATTTTTTATTTACTTATTTTTTTTGAGACAGAGTCTCACTCTGTCGCCCAGGCCAGAGTGCTGTGGCATCAGCCTAGCTCACAGCAACCTCAAACTCCTGGGCTTAAGCGATCCTCCTGCCTCAGCCTCCCGAGTAGCTGGGACTACAGGCATGTGCCACCATGCCCAGCTAATTGTTTTTATATATATTTTTAGTTGGCCAGATAATTTCTTTGTATTTTTAGTAGAGATGTGGTCTCGTTCTTGCTCAGGCTGGTCTCAAACTCCTGAGCTCAAACAATCCACCCGCCTCGGCCTCCCAGACTGCTAGGATTACAGGCGTGAGCCACCGCGCCCGGCCTAGATTTAGTTTAACATTGTATAGAAAAAACTATAACCCGCACCTTACACTCATGATTTCATGGATATTTGTCACTTAAGACAAGACTAAAAAATTAAAAATTGAGGCTGGGCTCAGTGGCTCATGCCTGTAATCCTGGCAACCTGGGAGCCTGAGGCAGGAGGATCGATTGAGCTTAGGAGTTCAAGACCAACCTGAGCAAGAGCGAGACCCCGTCTACTAAAAATACAAAAAATGAGCCAGGCGTCATGGTGCATGTCTGTAGTTCCAGCTACTTGGGAGGCTGAGGTAGGAGGATCACTTGAGCCCAGGAGTCTGAGGTTGCAGTGAGCTATTGTGATGCCACTGCACTCTAGCCCAGCAACAGAGTGAGATTGTGTCTTAAAAAAAAAAAAAAAAAATTAAAAATCGAGTCAATTTCAAGAAAAACATAAATAATAATTTTTGCAGTATATAGATATGGCCAAATTATAAACATAGTAGGTAAATGAGTGAAGTTTGGGGAAATACAGAAGAAATCACAAAATGTAAAAAGTTGTTTTGGCCCAGAATGGTATCCTTAGCATAATTCTCTCACTCGGGGCTCAGACCCAATTCCAAATGGCCCTGGGCTGTTTCTTAGGAGGTTGTTTGTTCATTCAACAAATAGGACAGTTTGTCAGACCCTGCTCTAGGTTCATCCAAGATCAAAATTCAAAACTCCCTGCCCTCAGGGCATTTCCGTAAGTGTTACGTGTAGGTTTTGAAAGTGACAATACTCTAAAAAGACAAAAACAACCTGAGCAGGGTAAGAGGAAGGAGGACTGGTGTTTTGGGGTAGGGAATTGGGAAATAGAGTGGCTCCTCAGAGAATGTCTCCGTGAGGTGACATCTGGGCAGGACAGTGGGGACCAGGTGGCAGAAGGCTTTTATACCTTTGTAAGAGTTTGGCTTTAACTCTGAGGGAGGTGGAAGCCATTAGAAGGTTCTGCTCTGAGGAGTAGAACGAACATAATGAGAGCATGGCCCACGCTTCAAGGAGGAGTTTCCTAATCTGCTTGAGCCAGGCAGCTTCGTGGACAGTTTTTCATTCCTTGAAGTGGCAGTTGCAGATAGGAGCCGTGCTGACTTCAGGTTTGTGATTCCAGTGGTTTTGAAAATCCTGACATGGCCGTTTTTTACTTTCCAGCCACAGCTGTTTGAGCCCAAGACAGACAGGGTAGTACGTTGGGTATCTTGCGACCGCAGGCCTGACCTTCCAAGGATAGAAAACTCCATCTGTCTTCCTAGAGGTTAAAAAATTCCCACCCACTGCTCAGCCCCAACAGAACGGTTGGTGACTGAGAATAGACCTGTTCCAACAGGCCAGCTTCTCTCATGCTGACTGATGCATGGCGCTTGGATGGGTGGGAGGAAGGTGCAGAAATTCCTGAAGCTTGCAAGTTAAGACTTAAATAACCAAGGCAGGAAAGGCCGAAGCTGAGGGGGCCGGTGTTCTGGTGTCTGTGGAAGCGGTACCTTTGGCATGGCAATTGTTTCCAACCACAGCCTGAAGCAAGGGCAGATCTGCCCTAAGTTGGGTTTGCCCAGCGCTGGTTAATGACCCCGAAGACAGGGAGGAGTCTGGGGGAGTTAAGTTCTTGTTCTCATCAGAACCTTTAAGCCTTGTTTATGTCTGAGGAGCTTCCCTTCTCCCCTTGGTCACTCCAGCCCTCCGGAGAGCTTGAAACAACCCTTTAGTTTCTATCACGCTCACCCCATTGTGGGTGAATGATTCCAGAACAACAAACAACTCCAAAGTCATTCTCCATTGGATTTTGAAATCCACTGTTCCAGTTTTTCACTTCCTAAAGTACAGCTTCACATTCCCAGTTATGTTTGTCCCAGGAGAGCAAAATTAAATAACTATACTCCATGACCCTGCATTTTCACTCCTAGGTGTATATATACCCCAAAGAATTGAAAACAGATATTCACACAAATACTTGTATTAATATGTGAATGCTTGTACATGAATGTTCACCACAGCACTATTCACACAGCCAAACAGTAGAAACAGTCCAAATGCCCATTAACAGATGAATGGATAAACAAAATGTGGTCTGTCCATATAATGGAATTAAGCCATTAAAAAGAATGAAGCACTGATCCATCCATGCTACAACACGATGAACCATGAAAACATTACGTTAAGTCAGAGAAGCCAAACACAAAAGGCTGAATATTGTACAATTCTATTTATATGAAATGTCCAGAATAGGCAAATCTATAGAGACAGAAAGCAAATTGGTGATGTCCAGGGGCTGGAGGGAGGGAAGAATGGGAAGTGACTGCTAATGGGTACAGGGTTTCCTTTGGGGCAATGAGAGTGTTCTGGAACTACATAGTGGTGGTGGTTGCACATTATGAATTTGCTTAAGTGTCATTGAATTATACACTTTAAAATGGTTAATTTTATGTTATATAAATTTCACCTTGATTTGTACAAATGAAAAAAAAATAAACCCCAACCAAAAAAACCGTGTGCATTGCCTGAACACAATTTATGTAATCCTTGGTGGTTGGATGGGTAGTTTCCCATAACCACAGGGCTGGGAAGAAACTGGCGTGGTGTGCAGCATTTGTCTGTGAATGTGGATCACAAAGGTTTGGGGACAGGATAAGGTGACATTTCAGGAGATTCCCACCCCCACCTTGAGTCTTGGTTTAGATGGAGAGTTATGGGAAAGCATCAGAGGCCCAGCTGATCAAAAGGGTTGAATTATTGGGACCATGTTATCCAACAACACTTGGTCTATAGCCTGGCACGGCCTGACAGCTTAGAGAATGCAGAAGGGGTTGTTGAAACCTGTTCTCGTGGTTTCTTGGATCAAAACTTTCCTAGTGTTTTGAAGATTCCCTATGGCTACTTCTTTGAATATTTTTTTTAAATTTTTGGGCTTCTTTCACTTTTTTTTTTCAAGTATACTCAGCATAGGAAACCAGCTATACACATTTTTTTGTGTTTTTTAATTTGTTTTTTAATAATTATGTGTACATAATAGTTGTATATCTTTATAGGATACATGTAATGTTTTGATACAGGCATACAATGTGAATTAATCAAATCAGGGTAATTGGGGTATCCATCACTTCAGGCATTTATCATTTCTTTGTGTTAGGAACATTCCAATTCCACTCTTTTAGTTATTTTAAAGTATACCCTAGGCTGGGCGTGGTGGCTCATGCCTGTAATCCTAGCACTCTGGGAGGCCGAGGCAGGAGGATCGCTCAAGGTCAGGAGTTCAGGACCAGCCTGAGCAAGAGCAAGACCCTGTCTCTACTAAAAATAGAAAGAAATTATCTGGACAGCTAAAAATATACGCAGAAAAAATTAGCCGGGCATGGTGGCATATGACTGTAGTCCCAGCTACTCGGGAGGCTGAGGCAGAAGGATCACTTGAGCCCAGGAGTTTGAGGTTGCTGTGAGCTAGGCTGATGCCACGGCACTCTAGCCCGGGCAACAGAGCCAGACTCTGTCTCAAAAAAAAAAAAAAGTCTAAAAATAAAGTATACCCTAACTTATTGTTGATTATAATCACTTTGTTGTGCTTTCAAATATTGTTCGTTCTACCTAACTATGTAACTATATTTTTGCCCCATTAATATGGCTACTTCTTTGGGCCTCAGAAAATTGCCATTTGGGTTATGTCCCCTCAGACCCATTCTCTGGCATAAGGTACCTGAGGGCCTGGGTATGACGAGTGGACACAGTTTAGCATCAGTCATATCCCGGGAGTCTCCAGGTACCAGTAGGGAATGAGAAAGGGCCCATGAGCTGGCCACTCCACCACCTTCTTCCTCCCCTGCCTTGTTTTCTTTGGCCAGTGGATCCTTGGCCATTTTGAGCACGAGAAGTAAAGCCAGGCTGTGGTCTTCACTTCTTTGCCTCCTGATGGGAACTTAGCAAAGCAAGACCTTGGCCAGCTTTCGTTCAGTGTACTGTTCCTCTCCCCAGCCCCGATGTTAGTTTCTGTGCTTCTTGGTGCTTCTGGATGTGGTTGGGAGGTGGGAGGACTGCGAGGGGGCAGGATTCCCTGTTTACCACTGTAACAATTCACCCTTCTCTTCCCTGCAGTGTTTGAACTGGTCAACCAAGGGTGAGTGTCCCATCTTCCTAGCCGGTGTGATGCCAGAAGCTTCTTGAGCTGCAGAGCTGTGTGAGGTGGTGCTGGGCTCCACTCGTGAGAGAGGACAAGGGCCGGGTGGGTCTGGTTTGCCTTTTCACGCCGGTGTTGACCTTTCAGGCCTGTGATGGAAGTGCCCACCCTCAAACCGCTCTCCGAAGACCAGGCCCGTTTCTACTTTCAGGATCTGATCAAAGGCATCGAGTACTGTAAGTGGGGCCTGCGGGAAGACTCTCCCCTAGTCGGTCTTAGCATTCCGAGCTGGTGGGTGGGGAATGGAAAGTGTCTTATTTCCTTCTTAGAGCACAAGGAGGTGGGTGGGAAACAGAATTGTGTGAAATGTAGAGTTGGGGATAGCAGCAAAGAGCCATTCTGGGGCCATCCCCTGGTGAACAGAAAACCCTTCTTCCTGCCCTCAGAGAAATGAAGAGCAACGGCAGTAGTGACCATTTATCCAGTGCTTTCTATGTGTACCGGGCCCTGTTAGGGGCTCAACTTGCCTTGTCTCTTTTTCCTCCCAGCAACCCGGAGATCAGGGTCCTGTTAATCTCCTGAAGCCTTAGTTTCCTCATCTGTAAAATGGGGATAAAGTATCTCTCACCAGGGCTCAGATCAGCCAGTACACATCAGTGGTTCTGATTGGCAGGTGTCCTTTCTGCCTCTGGCTATTAAATGTTTTGGCCTGCCTATCACATAGGCTTGTTGTGAAGTTTAACTGGGATAAATGTGAAACTCTTAACCCAGGGCTATGCCCCTGTCTGGGTGCTCAACAGAGGGAGCTGCTGCTGCTTTTATTAATATTATCATCATCACCCCAGGAGTGTCCTCTGCCATGTCCTGCTGACATCCAGGCAGGGACAGTTAGCAAAGTTCCTAATTCTGCTTTGTGGTTCACACTTCAAATCAACCCACTCTGGTCATTGTTGGTTTGGTAAACACCTTGATCATTGGCTGTTGGTAAATGAAACTCTGCCTGTCACCAATCTCAAGGCTCCTAGCTGGGAGCCAGGCTCAACAAAAACTTTCCATGCACTGTCACCTGTGACTTAATAAATAACAGGCGATTATGAATTGCTTTTGGCAGTCAGTGTTTCACGCTTCATTTTTGAGAATGGGGTTAAGGAGTTCTTTCTTGCAGGTACTCTTTTCCTTTTATTTTCAGAGCATGTGGGTGCCCAATAGGTTTGGGGAGGGGAAGGTTAGGCAAGGCCTGGGGCCATGGGAGATGAGGCACCAGAGGATGCCATGGCTGTGTCTCCAGGCCATGTGGCCACGTGGCCACGTGGAGAGCCTCATAGGGTTTTCCTCCCCACTCTCGCCCAGTACACTACCAGAAGATCATCCACCGGGACATCAAACCTTCCAACCTCCTGGTCGGAGAGGACGGGCACATCAAGATCGCGGACTTCGGTGTGAGCAATGAGTTCAAGGGTAGCGACGCCCTCCTCTCTAACACTGTGGGCACGCCTGCCTTCATGGCACCCGAGTCGCTCTCGGAGACCCGCAAGATCTTCTCCGGGAAGGTAGGTTTGGGCCTGCCTGAGCCGCTGGCCTCGCCTGTGTTAAGGTCCTTTGGGTTGTAAGTGGCAAAAATCCAACTCAAATGGGCTTATAATAGTGACTCCACCGGGAAATAGCTGAGGAGTGGGCTGCGATTGGCTTCAGGCTTGGCTAGATCCAGGGACTCGAATAGAAACCATCTCTCTCCATCTTTCAGTTCTATTTTCCTGGATGGGTTTCCTCCACTGGTGGGTCAGGCACCAACAGCTCCAGGCTACTCGCCGTCATTTGCCAACCTCCGTAGCCAGAGCGGTCCCCCTTCTGCACAGGTCCCGCAAAAACCCTGGGGTAGGCTCTGATTGGCCCAGCAGGGGTCATGTGCCTATCATTCAACCAATCACTATGGCCGGAGCAAGTGGTACTCTCATTGGCCAGGCCTGCGTCACGTGCCCATCCCAGAGGCGCTGGGTCTGCCGCACGCGGGCCCATGGACAGAAAGTCAAGGAGGGGTGGTTCCCCCAAGGAACGCTGCGGCGTTGGGTGTTGGACAGGCTGAAGTAGTGGCAGCACCCGTCACCGCCCTTTGTCCCCTCACACTAAGCACCCTTTCCCTTGCAGGCCTTGGATGTTTGGGCCATGGGCGTGACGCTGTACTGCTTTGTCTTTGGCCAGGTAACGCGGTGGGGTGTCCTGTCTCCTGGGTGCTGCTGGGTGGTCCCCTGGGTCAATAGTCACCCTTGCAGGGAGACAGTCCTTATTCATTTAAAAGTTATTTTGTTTCCACAGCTAGATGAGAATGTGAAAAAGGATGGCTTCCTAAATGTACGAGAATCATATCTGTGAAAAAATGATCCGTTCAAACAGAGGGATTGTCAGAGGCTCCAGAGTTTGTCAATAGTTGATGAATGCAGGGCAAGGGCAGCAAATGTGCCATCTCTCCCACTCCTGAGCCCCAGACAGACGTCACTAATCAATAACTGCACTGCTTCCTCCTGAGCCTAACATTGCTTTGATGTTCATTTCACCAGAGTGTTCCTAGAAGCTATTGTCAGAGGAATAGAATTGGAATGGAAATTAAAATCTATTTGGTATTATTGATTTGGGAAGAGCTGTTTTGTCTTTTTTATTGTAGTTTTGTTATTATTGATAGAGGCTTTTTTTTTTCACTCTCAAGTTCAGTTTGATTAATGTGAGCAATAAAAGCATGGATTTTTCCCTCTCCTGAGCTTGTGCTCCTGTTGAGGAAAGCTTCAGAAACTGGTCCCACGAAGACAAAAGGAGTTTATTACTATCTCCCTCCAACATTTGTGTTTTTTTGTTTTTGTTTTTTTGTTTTTTTTAGAGTCTTGCCCTGTCACCCTGGGTAGAGTGCAGTGACATCATTGTAGTCATTGTAGCTCATTGCAACCTCAAAGACCTGGGCTCATGCAATCCTCTTGCCTCTGCCTCCTGAGCTGGGACTACAGGCGTGTGCCATGATGCCTGGATAATTTTTCTATTTCAGTAGAGACGGGGGCTTGCTCTTACTCGGGCTTGTCTTGAACTCCTGAGCTCAAGTGATCTTGCCGCCTCGGCTTCCCAGAGTGCTGGGATTACAGGCATGAGCCACCGGGCCTGGCCCCAACATTTGATTGGAAAATTTTTCAATCATGCAGCAAACTTGAAAGAATTGTACAGTAAACACCCACATACCCGCCACCTGGATTCTGCCATTAATACTTCCTGTATTTACTTTATCACATGTCTATACATCCCTCAATCCACTTGATTTTTTAGTGCATTTCAGAGTAAGTTGCCAGTGTCTTTACTCTTCCTTCCAAATGCTTTAGAATGCAGTCATTAGCTAGAGCTCAGTATTTGTTTTTGGTCCTTTTTTTCCCTTGGGAGAAACTTACATATAATGCAATGTAAGTATTTTATTCGTGAGTTCTGTCAAATGGATACACCTATGCAAGCCAAACTTCTGTCTCAAGTCCCTGCTCTTAATGAAATAATTTTCCTTGGACAGGAGTAGACCAGATAACTTTCTGCCACCTTTTCCAACAGTTTCAGCACCCCACATAAAGATTGTTTTTTCCAGCACACATAACCGAACTCCTCTTGGGTCAGGCCCTCTGCTAGGTGACAGTATTGTCTGTCACCCAGGAGGTGCTACAAAGAATGGGCTTTGGAATCATCCCAGTATGGACTTAAGTCCCACTTTGCCCTTCCTGCGACATGTCACTTCTTTAAACTTCTGTTTTTCTCTTACGTAAGATGTGATTAATATTCATTATTTTTCATGGCTTCTGAGAGGATTGACAGAAATAATTCAAGTATTCATTAATTCAGCAGATATTTATTGAGCCCTGACTTTGTGACAGGAATGTTCCTAGACACTGGGGAGTCCACAGTGAGCAAGACAGACAAAAACTCCTGCCATCTTGGAGCTGAGGTGCCAGTGGAGGAGTTAAAAATAAACAAGCACATACGTGCTGTGATGTCTGGGGCACGTGCTATGTGGGAAATAACATGGCAGTGGTGGGACGAGGGTCTGTTTTAGGGGCTCAGAGGAGGGCCTCCCTGAGAAGGAGAGCTGTGGTCAGACACCTGAGAGATGGGAGAGAGCAAGTCATGCAGATATTAGTGGGAAGAACATTCCCAGCAGAGGAAACTGAATGAATGGTTACAAAAAACCTCAGTACAGGGCGTGGTCCGGGCTAAGTCTTGGCAAATCACTGCTGCTGCTACAGCGTCTTTTGCGTTGGTGGTGGTGGTGTTATTGTTCACCTGGCAGGTATGTGCAGGTAAACTCATGCACAGCTCCAGAGGGGGCCTATAGTATGGAAGAGCTCTAGCCTTCTAGAAGGACATTTCTGGTCCTTCTAGAACTTGAGGTGGGGGACTGCTCCTTCCCTGGACTTGGCCACAGCTGTTGTTATCTGCTGTAGCCCACGTGGAGTGGCGCAGCACAGGTGGCCTTTGAAGGGCAGATGCTGCAGCCATTGGCCGCCACCTGTCCCCGGTCTCTCTCCCTGCAGTGCCCGTTCATGGATGAGCGCATCATGTGTTTGCACAGTAAGATCAAGAGTCAGGCGCTGGAATTTCCAGACCAGTGAGTATTGTCCTTCTTTTCTGCCTCACCTCCCGCTCCAAGTTCTGGGCAGTCCTGAGTGTCTGTCTCCATCCCCGACGTGTCTCCCACCCTCAGGCCCGACATAGCTGAGGACTTGAAGGACCTGATCACCCGTATGTTGGACAAGAACCCCGAGTCAAGGATCGTGGTGCCAGAAATCAAGGTACCTGCTGCTGGCTCCACTGGGCTGGCCCCTCAGCTTGGCCTGCGTCCCATGCTGGGTAGTGTTTGGCTCCACGTTGCCTCAGCCAGGCACCACTCCCATGTCCAGAGCGCCACACTCTCCCCGGCACTGCTGCTCTCCCATGACTTGGGGCCTCTGGGCTGCTGGGGGCTGGCAAGGGCAGGGGAGGAGGATTTGGGCATCATGGTCACTGTGATTTGGGGAATGGGATCTGTGACCAGCCAGCCAGACAGCCTGCGCTTGCTCTGATTGGCGTGGGCCAATGTGTCCACCCCTGTGGGCTGAACTGGGGCCCCTGTGTGCTCTGCTGGTGTTCTGCTGCCAGACCTTGGGTCCTTTCCAAAGGGCCAGTCCCTTTGAGAAAGCGCAGTGAGGGCAGGAGGAAGTTAGTGGGCAATTTGACCTCACAAGCAACTGCCCTGTTGCAGAAAGCACTATTAGGAGACCTCTGGACACTCCCACATGCCCGCTAATGCCACATGCACACATCTGGCCCTTCTACAAATCCAGACATTTTCCCTGGGGCCTCTTGAGCACCTAGCTGACTGGTATTTGAAGGTGTCTTAAGAGGGGGCTACCCGAAAAGTCACAGATGAGGGCTTGGACCCCAAGGGTAGGGATTGGGGGCAGACCCCTGTCTGGGTCCTCTCTTGATTGTATTCTTCCAGCTGGTCTCACTGTTCCTCCCCAGGCCTCTGTTTCCCCTTCTGTGAAATGGGGAGACAGCTGCCTGCTCTGAGCTGAGCCTTCAGGCATCTGGGGGAGTTCCTGAGGAGTGATGGATGCTCCTCAGGCGGCCGAGCTGGCAGATGCCAAATTCCAGTCACTTCTGCCAAGACCTGGGGCCAGATGGAGAATTGGTCTCAGATAGATCTCAGCCTCGTAGCCCCTCCCATTCTCTGTCTCTCTGTCTTCTCCACGATTCCTCCTGTCTCGCCCACCCCTGCCCTCTGCCCAGCTCACAGCTCTCTTGCATGCCTGAGCACAGCCTCTGCCGCCCGCATGCCCTCCTGGCTCCGCTTGCTGGCAGGGCCTTCCAGGGGCCTCTGCGCCTGCTCCTCACCCCTCCTGTCATTCATTGAAGCTGCACCCCTGGGTCACGAGGCACGGGGCGGAGCCGTTGCCGTCGGAGGACGAGAACTGCACCCTGGTCGAGGTGACCGAAGAGGAGGTCGAGAACTCGGTCAAACACATTCCCAGCCTGGCGACCGTGGTAAGGCGGACGGACCGCTGACCGAAAGCAGGGACCCAGAAAGCCTGAGGCAGGGCCTGGCGGGACAGAGCTGGACACAGGCAGGGGCCACTCCTAACCCATAGCCACTGGGATCTGGGCCTTGGTCACACATCAGGCCAGGTGACCCTACGTATTCTGAGCCGGGTCCCATGTTACCATGGGGTGGGGGTGTCCCTCTTCGAGGAGCATGCTGCCCCCTCTGGAATCCTGCTTTCAGAGCATGTCAGGGGAGAAGAACCCAGGGAAGGACCAGGCAGGAGCCAGGGGTGGGACATGGAGCCAAGGTCCCTAAGACGGGATTCCCACCTGGCCGGACCTGCAGTTTCCAGGGCAGAAGGCTCAGCGTGTCTCACATTTGCCATGTGGGCGGCTCCAGGGCTGGCACAGAGGCTCCCACTCACATGCCTCAGAAAGTTCTGCCTGACTCCTGAGGGTGGCATTTTGCTTAGGAGCCACTGGGCCTCCATTTATGGCCTTGAATTTGGGTCCTGACCCAGGAAGAAGGAGCCAGCATGTAGAGTCCTCAGGCCTAACCTTGGAGACTCTAGGAATTACCTACTCGCGGAGACCCCATCCAGGAGGGCATCTGGCTCCAGGAGGGAAAGCAGAAGTCCTGAGGTTCAGGCAGCAGCCCTGGTACAGAGACCAGCTGGCTGTCACACAGGCCACCTTGACAGCCCTGATTCCACATGGCCAGTACCAGCCCCAGCAGGCAGGCATCGGGCTCTGGGATGGACATGTGAGACTGTCTGCAAAGACACACTGTCCAGCCTTTAGGGACAGCCCTTTTAGGAGCCTTGCTTCTGGCTCCTTGTCTTCCAGCTTTGCACCTCTCCCTTCTGCCTCCGTACACTTCCTCTCTCCTCCTTGCAAACCCCACTCCCCAAGGCCGGGGTGTTCATCTATGCTCCTCCCTCTCTTCCGCACCTGGGGCCTGTGCACGACCTTCACTGGTAGACTCACCCAAACCCAGTCACCTGCCTCGTCCTCCTACCTGCTGTACCCATATCCTGCACCCACAGAGGGGGAGGCAGCTAGTGTGAAACTGTGTACCCATCATGGGTTATTCTGTTCTAGACTTGGAATGTTCTAGTCCTGAATCAGTCCCCCTCCCTTTGCTCCCAGGTCTCAGCTGCAGGTTCTTGGGAGAAAGTGACCCTGGAGGTCTGGAGTAGGCATTTGTTATTCCAGAAACACTTCTTGAACACAGTGGTTTCTCAGTCCTGTGCTGGGAGCAGAGGGTGGGAGTGCAGCGATGAACAGAACCCTCATGGCCCCTGTCATCCTTGATAGGCAGATGCTGGTCAAAACACCAACGATATAGTAATGTATTCAGTGCAACAGAGGGGCTGCGGGGCACACCCTTCACTGAGGGACACTCGGCCCAGGCAGTGGGTCGGGAAAGGCTTCCTGGAAGATGTGGCTATACACCAAGAGGATGGCAGGTGTCGGCCTGGTCGAGAGAGGGTAGAGGGGCGAACACATGCCCAGCAAGAGGGAACTGGGCCCAAAAGAAGCTTCCAGATAGCAGGGCAAGGAAGGTGGAGGGAGGGTGCAGTAAATATTTAAATGTTGACCCCAAGAGCTGAGGTAAGTTCCTGCAGGGTTTAAATCAGGGTGGCTAGAGCAGGGAGGGGTAGATTGGCACTAAGGAGCTGTCCAACTCAGAACTGGATTATGAGGTCCGGGCCCCTTCATGTGTTCACCATTCAGCAAGCACTCGCTGAGCGCCCAGCACATGCTAGGCACGGGGCGCAAAGACGAGTGAGGTCTGGTGCCAGCTCTCAGGGGGCTCCCAACCGCATAAGAAAGATGATCCAGAAAGAATCACTCTCCTGTGTAATCAGAGGTCAGCACAGCGGGGAATAAGGGCTCCACGAGGAGAGGCTCCAGCGAGTTCCCCCTCCCAGCTGTGGACAAGGCCAGCCGCCAGCGTCTCTCAGGCTTAGAAGGGCCTCTGGACTCTCCTCTTCCTCACACCACGCCAGCCTGGGAACTGGCTGTCCTCATTATCCTGGCATGTTCCCCTCCTGCAGTAAAGTGCTGCCCCCCTGAGAAACTGGTACCCTCGTACGTTGCTGGTGGGAACATAAGATGGTGCAGCCGCTATAGAAAATAGAATTACCTCATGATCTGGAAATTCCACTCCTAGTCTGTGCCCAGGAGAAATGAAAACGTTTTGCATGGAATACATGCTCACACAAACATTTGTACACGAATGTTCACAGCAGCACTATTCGCAATAGCCAAAAAGTGGAAACACTCCAACTGTCCATCCGCGGATGAATAGATAAAGAAACGTGGTCTGTCCACACAAAGGATTACTGGGCCACGAAAAGGAACGAAGCACCGATTCGTGCGACAATGTGGGCCAACCTCGAAAACATGGTGCTAAGTGAAAGGAGCCAGTCACAAAAGGCCACATTTGTATGATTCCATTTATAGGCATCGTCCAGAATAGGCAAATCTATGCAGACAGAGATTAGTGGTTGCCAGGGGCTGGGGACAGGGGAAACGAGGAGGGGCTGCTAACAAGTATGGGGTTTCTTTTTGGGGTAATGTAGATGTTCTGAAATCATAGTGATGATGTAAATATACTAAAAATCATTGACTAGTATACTTTTAAATGGTGAATTTATGGTATGTGAATTATATCTTTTAAAAAAAAAGGCAGCCTCCACCCCCAGAATTATGCCTGGGAAGCAAGAATTTGTTTCTCATTTTTTTTTACTGAAAATAAAGGCCTGGCCTTGAAAACAAGGCAGGTTGATGGGCCAGGAGGGCACATCCAGCCATGGCTCGGGTGAGACAGGGTACCAGGTGTGCCCAGGGGATGGTGCAGAGCCAGTCTCCTGGAGCGCAGGGCCCCGTGGGGGTCGGCTAGGCTGGGACTAGATTATGTCAGGCCTTGCACGTCAGACCAAGGAGTGGGGACCTTGTCTTGCTGGCAGCCGGGGAGCCAGGGGAGGCTTTGGAACAAGTCAGGCTGAGGGGTGGCTCTGGCAGGAGGGACACTGCCCAAACAGCCTCCCTCAGAGGCCCACTGCTGGCAGCGAGCCCTGGGAGCTGGCAGGGGCTGGGGAGAAGGAGGAAGGAGGATGTTGCCTGGAATGTCCCCCACGTGGCCAGTCACCGGCCACCTCTTCTCTCCCTCGTCAGATCCTGGTGAAGACCATGATACGCAAGCGCTCTTTCGGGAACCCGTTCGAAGGCAGCCGGCGGGAGGAGCGCTCACTGTCGGCGCCCGGAAACCTGCTCACGTGAGTGCCCACCTGCCTTCCTCCTGGGGTGGGGGGCTGGAGGCCGAGCTTGGGGCAGCCCTGCCCAGACCACTCTGCATGTCCCCTTCCTTAAGTGGTACCACCTGGGAAGGCTCAGCTGAGCCCCACGAGGGAAGTGAGCAGCCACAGGCTGTGGTTTCACCCTGTCCTGGGCCCAGCCCACCTCCTTTTGCCGACAGCTAACCCACACTGAAGTTTTACCTTTCTTGGGGGGGGCTTGCACTTTAGTTTGGGGGCTCTTGGCAGCACTTTTGTGGCCCAGAGACGTGAGTGCTCGATGGTGGGATGGGCGGCCCTGTGATGGGTAAGCAGTGTGGTCTCGCTCGGACCCTGCATGTCCCTGTAGAGAGGCGTCCACTCACCTGCTCGTCGACATCTCCCTGGGCCGGCTCTGTGAGGCTGGTGCTTGGGATCTGAGTGTCTCTGGGGTGGGGACGGGCATCTCGTGGATCCCAAGTGTCCCTTCTCACTTCCCTTTCCCCCTCCTTCTGGCGATTCCAGCAAAAAACCAACCAGGGAGTGTGAGCCCCTGTCTGAGCCCAAGGTAACGCCTGCCTGCCTGTGCCGTAGCCTCTGCCGGGGCCTGGGGGCGGGGGCAGCTGCGGAGCACGGGGGCATTTCCACCCAGGCGACGTCCCTCCCAGCCCAGGCTGCTGTGCCCAGGTTCCCCACCCGGCTCCAGACCCAGTGTTAGAACGAGGGGCATTGAGAGGCTTGGGCCCGATGGCGGGTCATGCATGTGGGCTGGGGCTGCAGGTGCATGGCGCTCCACCTGCAATGCCTGTGAGTCACCAGGTTTGAGGGCCCAGTGTGGCACCTGTGCAGACTCAGTGCACGTCACAGGCCCATGGCTGCCCACCCTGAGTCTGCGTGGTCAGAGCATAGATCGGGCATGCTGTACTCTGTGGCTCTTCATGAGGGGCTCTCCAGCCTCTGCCCTTCCTTTTCTGGTGTGTTAAGACCTAGAAAATAGGCCTCTTTCCAGCCTGTTGCGAGGGGATGTGAGTCCTCTGACCTGAGTAGGAGCCAGACCTCCTTCCTGCAGGTTGGCTGCCCTGCTTCCAAACACATCCAGGCCAGAGCCTCCCAGGACAGATGAGGACTTTTGTCCCTATAAGATTGGAAGGTCTGCTTGGCACCCCGATGCCCCTCCTGCTACAATGCCCATGGTGGGTGGTGACCCCAGTGGCCTTCCCACTGAGCCTGACGTGGCCGCCTGACTCTCAGCTGGGAGCTCAAGGCAGCCATTTCTATTTCTTTTTTTATTTAATTTTTTTATTATCTTTTATGACAGCATTTCCACTCTTCACCTGGGCTCTTAGGGTGCAGTGGTATCATCATAGCTCACTGCAGCCTCCAACTCCTGGGCTCTAGCAATCCTCCTGCCTCAGCCTCCCTAGTAGCTGGGACTACAAGCATGTGCCACCACGCCCAGATAATTTTTTAAATTTTTAGTAAAGACAGGGTCTTGCTGTGTTGTCCAGACTGGTCTGGAACTCCTGGCCTGAGGCGATCCTCCTGCCTCAGCCTCCTCCCAAAGTGCTGGGATTACAGGCGTGAGCCACCACACCCAGCCTTCTATTTCTTAAAAATAGCTTTATGGAGGTATAATTCACTTACCGCACAATTCACACATTTAAACTGTGTAATTCAGTGGTTTTTAGCATATTCACAGTTGTGCAGCTGTCACCTCGATCAACTTTAGAACATTTCATCTGCCCGAGAAGAAACCCTGCCCCCCTTAGCTGTGCCGGCCCAACTCCCCCAGCCCCAGCCCCCACTAATCTACTTTGAGTTTTCTGTGGATTTGCCTATTTCTGGACATTTCATATAAATGGAATCATACAATATGTGGCCTTTTGTGACTGGCTTCTTTCACTCAGCATCGTGTTTTCGAGGCTCATCCACGCTATAGCATGTATCTGCGCTTCATTCCTTCTTATGGCCGAATAATATTCTGTCATATGGATAGACCACACTTTGTTTATCCATTCTTCCGTTGATGGATATCGTTTATACTTTTTGGCTGTCACGAATGAATACTGCTGCTATGAACGTTTGTGTACAAGTGTTAGGAGCTGGCTTATGAGACGAGATTTACTGGCCACCCCTACCATAGGAGTCGGGCTTACATGGTAATCTAGGAGGAACACTTGTTTGGAAATTATTCATACTTTTCAGAGTAATCTTGCTGTCCAGAGTAGAGCAGGGAAAATGGCAGTTAGTAATCAGAGCCTTCAGCAGCCTCAGGAGGCTGCCGCAGTCCCCGCCTGGTTCCCAGACATCTCTGCAGCCAGGTGGCCTGTGGCCCCACCTCGGGTGTGAGCCTCACAGGGTAATGGGGAGTGGGAGCCCAGTGGGGTGGCCCTACTTGGCCTTTCTCTTCTCAGCCTCCGTGTTAGGGTCTGCCAGCCTGGGCCTGCCTCCTGTCTCTAACCAAGTCTGCTGTTTGTTTTCTTTTTTTTTGAGACAGAGTCTCACTGTGTTGCCCAGGCTAGAGTGCCATGGTGTCAGCCTAGCTCACAGCAATCTCAAACTCCTGGGCTCAAGTGATCCTTCTGCCTCAGCCTCCCGAGTAGCTGGGACTACAGGCATATGCCACCATGCCCAGCTAATTTTTTCTATATATTTTTAGTTGTCCAGCTAATTTCTTTCTATTTTTAGTAGAGACGGGGTCTCGCTCTTGCTCAGACTGGTCTCGAACTCCTGAGCTCAAGCAATCCTCCCGCCTCGGCCTCCCAGAGTGCTAGGATTACAGGCGTGAGCCACCACACCTGGCCTGTTTTCTTTTTTAATTTTTGATGAGATCAAAATTGCAGGACACCAACAGACAAGAGATTGGCCCAAAGGGCTTTGCTGCCCCTTCACTCTTTTACCTGTAGTCCCAGCAACACCTGGGGATCCCTGCCCCTCGGCACTGAGGTGTGGGTGGGATGCTTACGTCGTGGAAGCTGATTCAGGCATTGGGGGTCTTGGACCGGAGGCCCACCTGCTGTCTGCAGTGAAACCCATACCTTACCAAGGGGAAGATGCGAGAACAGAAGTTGAGGCCCAGCCTTGGCATGTAGTTACAGCTCCCTCCTCCCCAGGGGCCTTTACCAGCCAGTTCTTTGTCAGAAACATAAAAAGCCATCTCAAACAAAGGGGTTTCTTCCTAGGAACTACAGATGGCACACTTTGTCTGCCCTTGTGTAGGGACAGTCCGAGACAGGGGACATAGATCAGGTCGTTGTTGGGGAAAGACATTGGCACGCCCAGCAGATTCCCTTAGAAGGGGACATCTGCATGATTGTGGCCAGGGGATGGACCCCTCCTTAGGGGATCCCCATCATACCTCCTGTCACACCATCCACGCTGTCACAGCAGCAGCTCCAGCTGGGGCCCTTCAGGGACTCAGGGACTCTTCCTCTCTCTTCCTTCTGAGGTGGTCCTTCCTTGGGCCTGGGTGCGGGGCCTGGCGCAGTGGTCCACAGCCCTTTCCTGAGGGCCGGCTGTGTGCCAGGCCAGGCTGGGGGGCCCTGCCCACTGCTCCCAGGAGCTCACAACAAGTGTCACAATCTCTCCCCTGCAAGAGCTTACAGCCTAAAAGGTGGGGGGGTTGAGATAGCTACCTGCGTAGTGCTTGTGATTTGTGTAGTGATTTAGGTGTTCCATAGGAATTTTGCATCTATTTTATAGCTCCTTGCTATGTTTGGCAAATGATGCTGGTCTTCCATGCAAAGTCTCCTCTGAAAAATTTCTGTGAACAAGAAAAAGGGGGAGAGGATCTCAAAGACCAGGTTAAGTAGATTACATTCCAGGTGGTGCGAGACGGCACACTGGGCGGAGGGGCCCAGGTGTGGGAGAAGCTGGCTCAGGGTCCTGCCAGCGCTTCTCTAAGTCTTAACATTGTTTTCTGTCAAGCAGGAAGCAAGGCAGCGAAGACAGCCTTCGGGGCACCGACCCGCCCCCCGTGGGGGAGGAGGAAGTGCTCTCCTGAAAGGCAGTCCCCGCATGGAGAGTTGGGGGGCCCCAGCCCCCAGCTCCCCCACACGCATGCATCCTCCGCGGCCCGAGGAGGCGATGGAGCCCGAGTAGCTGCCTGGATTGCTCGACCTCGCATGCACGCCGCTGAGTCGCCTCTGCGGGGCTGCTGCACCCTGCGTTTCCATAGCAGCATGTCCTACGGAAACCGAGCACGTGTGTAGAGCCTTGATCGTCATCTCTGGTTATTTGTTTTTTCCTTTGTTGTTTTAAAGGGGACAAAAAAAAAAAAAAGGACTTGACTCCCTGACTTCGACCTTGGCCGCTGGCTGGCTGAACAGGCGGGTGTGAGGAGTTGCAGACCCAAACCCACGTGCATTTTGGGACAATTGCTTTTTAAAACATTTTTATGCCAAAAATCCTTCATTGTGATTTCAGAACCATGTCAGATATACCAAGTGAGCGTGCAGGGGATTTGAAAATCATGGGAAAATGAGCAGAAAACTCCGGGACCCTGAGGCCAGGGAGTTATTGCCACATTTGAGAGGGAGTGGAAGGGTAGGTGTGACCCCTCGTGCAAACCCCAAACGGTGGCACCTTCCAGAACCTTGGACTCAAACAACCAGAGTAGGGCTAGCCCTCAGTAGCTGCAGGGAGCTTCAATGCAACTTATTTGTAAGAAGGAGTTTTTAATTTTTTATGGGTAGAATTGTAGTCAGGAAAATAGAAAGGGCTTGAAGTTTAAGTGCTTCTGGAAGGAGATTTTCCAATCCCAGAAGGACATTCAGCAGCTGTGGTGGGAAAAGTTTCTCCTGAAAGACTGAACAAATTTCATTGTGACAGCCACTCAGAGTGGGTTTCTGAGCTAGCTGACTGAGCTCTAGTAAATCTCTCTGTTAAATTACAAAACCTTCAGGGTGAAATCCTACACTTCCATGTACATTACATGGCTTAAGATTAAAGAAGAAATATTTTCAGTTCTCTAACTAGACTGAACTCTAGAGTATAGTAGTTCAGACTTAGAGCTTCCAGGATATACTTCATGGCTTCAGGCATGTGATCAGAGGTAGAGCCAATGAAACCTATGCCTGTATATATTAGCTGCTTAGCTTGTTTATAACCTGTGTATTCTAGAGACTTGCTAAGGTTTTGTTTTCATTTTAAATACTAACTGATTGTTGTAGTCAGTGAAATACTTACCCAGTTTCTGGAGGGCCATTTGGGAAATACTTTCATTCGACTGAGATGCAACGGTCATCCCTACTGTCAAAGCTAATGTAGGATCCACACTAACACTGGGGTGTCCTTTTAGAGAAAACTGCTGAAACCCAGAGCACTCAGGGTACAGGGAAACCAGTGCTTGACACAGGAAGTTCTGCTTTATAGCCAGAAGTCCAGAAAGAAAGGGTTTATCTTTTTGACTTGCAACTAGTGTTTGAAGTTTGGTTGAGGCTCGAGTGGGACTCCTTCCAGAGCCACGTGTGGGTGAGCGGGAGGTTCAAGGGAGAGGACAACTGGAAGGACTTTGCCTGGGAGATTCCGAGCTCTGCTTTCCAGTGCTCTGTGGGGTCTCGTTTGGGTGAAATGCAGCATCAGAAACTGGTCTCGAGAGCACTGCTTTCCCGTAGTTCCCGTCGGATCAGCCCGGGTGTGAGGACTCCTCACAGAGACAAGAGCAAGGCCTTGTGACCCCCCGCCCAGCCCGTTCACGTGGAGTCCTGGGCGTTCTTGGCTTCCATAGATTTTCTTAAGCTCTTGACTGTAGTTTAGCCAGACTTTTCCTGCAATCGTATAAGCAGTTCGGAATTAGGGAATGCTGGTTTCGAGGAGCCAAGGACACCCGGCCTAGGGAGGGTTGTCTTGCCTGCTTGCTTCCTCTTTGTAATCTAGTACTTCCTTTTGCCCACTTCCTTTAAATGTATGGGGCAATGACTCAATAGCTCCACCCTTTCTGGTAGCAGATGGGGTTTGATTAGTTTGCAATAAGCACCTTGCAGTGGTTGAAGCCAGCGGGTCTCTGGTCTTAGGCCTGGCCTGTCTGTGGGCTCCAGCCTGGCCGAGTGGCTCGCCCGAGGAGGGCGGCAGCACGTAGAAGCTTCCGCAGAACGATTCATGTTTACACAGCCGCACCGGGCGATGCCATCTCTCCCGACCGTGGAACTTGCCATGTCAATTTCTCACGTGGATCCTGCCAGCGATCCAGCAGTGCCCAGCTGTTTGGGGGGCGGGTGGGTGGAGGGAGGCCCACATTGATAACTTTTTTTTTTAAACAAACACCAAAGAGAACATGGAAAGGACCCACCCACATGGAAAGGACAAGCCGAGAAGGCTGCATACACAAAGCATTAGAGCTATCACTCTCTTGGAGCACAAACATTGATTTTTCAAAAGCCACCTCTGTCAGGAAAGGGGAGAAGCTGTTGTGGGCAGCTCTTCCGGGTGGGCCGAAAGGATGCCCACAGTTTCTTCCACTGCTGCCTCACCTGTGGGACCAATTTGGTGTAAGCGACCTGCGGCCTGCACCTGTGGCCTCTAAGGAAGCACAAATCCTCCATCCACCTTCCGTTTCCTCTGCCCTCTCCCACCTCCCTGTTCATCCCACGGGTTGCCAGTGGCCCCCAGAAAGCCTTATCCAGCCTCTTGTTGGCACTTGGGGCTCCAGAGGCCTCTCCCCACTGGTCTTGCCTTTCCCACGAGGCAGGGCTCCCATCCTCAGAGCCCTCCTGGGACGAGGAGGGGAATGACCGAGCAGGTAGATGCAGGCGTGGCCTGTCACTCTCACTCATCTTCCAGAGGGGAGCTTCATGCTGCCGAGTGGAAGAACCGTGACTTCCACTGGCTTCCAAGGTGCTAGGGAAGGTTTCAAGGTAATGGGTTCCCATCTTCTCTCCAGCTGCACGGGCTGAGTTTCGCGGGACTGCTGACTTTTCTATTCTGTGATTTATTTAACGCCCGACGCTTCTGTTTTATTCCTGATCCTTTCTACTATGCATTTTCCTTTTATCAGGTGTACAAAGTTAAATACTGTGTATTTATCACTAAAAAGTACATGAAACTTAAGAGAAAAATAAGCCTTTGGTGTTTTTCCACAGATGTTTAAGCTTCTCTGTAAACTTGAAATAAATGAACAGCAAAATGGTGCAAAACCTGGGCCTCAGGGATTTTTTTGTTCGTGGTTGTATATTTAGGCTGCCTGCCCTTATGTCTGTATTCTTTCCTTAGGCTGACAGCGAGGTCAGATGCCCAAGTCAAGGGTAATGTATTCAGCAAAGCCCTAATTTGTGGCATGTCTTAGTACCTTGATGCTCAGTGTGGTTCCTAGACTAGCAGTGTGTCACCTGGGAGTGGGTTAGAAATGCAGATGCCCTGGCCTGGTTCAAACCTGTTCCCTAGGTGACTTGTCTGCGTGTTGAAGTTTGAGGAGCGCTGCTCTGGCAGGCAGGTGATGGCAAGATTCTGGTGGAGGCCAGACAGGTGAGCAGTACCGGAGCAGTTCCAGTCGCATTGAACACACCTGTGGGCCAGGCACGCTATGTGACTTCACCCCATGAAATGTTAGCCCCATTTTATGGTTCATCCCCTGTCTGCTGAGGCTCAGAAAAGTTAAGACAATTGTCCAAGGGCTTGAACTTGTCAGCAAAGCCCCCAAACTTCAGAGTCCCGATGGTTGCTGCTTTTCATGGCATCTGGAGACTGTTTTAGAACCAATGCTCCCCCACGCCAGAGGCTGAGGGCCGCCTCATTGCACATGTGCATCTAGCTCAGGGCATTGCTTTTCTGGCTTTGAACCTCATTTTTCTGTTATCAAGGGGCAGAAGATGAAGTCTGAAAGATTCCTGGGCCATCGCTGCAGAAATACAGCATTAAAATCCTGGCCTTGAAGAGTCAAGAGCAGGGGGCTCCTGTTGGAAGATCCCACTGAGACTCTGATGAAAGTGGAAAGAAGTGCACGCAGGTGTACGATTTCGCAGAGCTGTGGGGGTCCCCGAGACTCCTGGAAGCCCATCCGTGGATGTGAGGTTGAAAGATTCCTATTTAAGGGACAGAACCAGGGCTAAGGAGTAGGGGTGCAGCTGATGCAAGATGACTCTGGTGAGTAAAATAAGTAGTGTCCCCTGACAGTCCAACTGGCCTTCGCATTCCATTTTAGAAAAGAGGAGGCCAAAGTGTCCCCCGCTCCAGAAGACAGCCAGTAACTATCACTCTGTAGCCTGCAGGATATGAATAATAAACCATTTGTGTTAGTCCCTTTTGTCCATTCTGCTGTAACAGAATACCTGAGACTGGATAATTTATAAAGAACAGAAATTTATTTCTCACAGTTCTAGAGGCTGGGAGTTCAAGATCAGGGTGCCAGCAGGTTGGGTGTCTGGTGAGGTCTGTCCTCTGCTTGCAAGAGGGCACCTTGGTGCTGCATCCTCACGTGGTGGAGGGTGAAAGGGCAAAATGGGGATGAACTCCCTCTGCCAGGGCCTGTTACAAGGGCACCGGTCCCACTCGGGAGGGCAGAGCCCCCAGGACTCAGTCACCTCCCAGTATGGCTGCATTGAGGATTAAGTTTCCAATGCATGACTTTTGGGGGACACATTCAGACCATATCACCATGCCTAAAAATTCTAGCTCCATTTGATCCATGTGCTCAAGTGAGCATGTTTTTATTTTATTTATTTATTTTTTGAGCTAGAGTCTCGCTCTATCACCCGGGCTAGAGTGCCGTGGCGTCATCATAGCTCACTGCAACCTCAAACTCCCGGGCTCCCGAGTAGCTCGGACTACAGGCATGTGCCACCATGCCCGGCTAATTTTTTCTATTTTTGGTAGAGATGGGGTCTCGCTCTTGCTCAGGCTGGTCTCAAACTCCTGAGCTCAAGTGATCCTCCTGCCTTGGGCTCCCACAGTGCTGGGATTACAGGCGTGAGCCACTGTACCTGGCCACAAGCACGTTTTTAAAAGGCAGCATGAGCCAAATCTTCATCTGAGGGATTTGGTAAAGTTTTTTTCCAAAAGCAAGAAAAGCCCAGTTTGGTCATTTACCCAGCAGCTGCAGAGCACTTCTAAAATAATCATTCTCCTCAGTGCTTGGAAGGGAATTTATGGCAAAGGGGTGGGGGGGGGGGGCAAACTGCTTCCTTTAGGGGGATTCTGAACACCTGATGCAGAATTAAGTCAGTGTGAAGTCGCAGCTGGAAATAGCTTCCTGAGCACTTCACACCTGTGGTACGCTAGGTATAGGTGGTGCTGCTTTTGGCTGGAGACTTTTAGGAAGCAAATGGGGAGGAGAAAGGATAAGCCACTGCCATGTTACCTAAAATTGTGTGACCTATAGCGTAGTGCTGTCATTTTATGTGAAAATGTAAGCACAGGTAAGATGTCGCTAGGAAAAAAAATCATGTAAACTCTACAGGAACACAACCTAATGAAGACTAAAATTCTTAGGCTTTTAAAATAACTGGGGAGAAAATGAGTAAATGCCAGAAACAGACTGTTTCAGGGACCTTTTCTGAGCACAGTGAGCCAGACAATAATCAGATTTATTGGTTGTAGTAAAAGGGTAGGAAGGAAAGTTCTAGCACATGCTATGAGACAACACAGGCCAGGATTAAGAAAATCATGTTTTAATGTTTGGTCCTCAGTCACCTAACTCTACCGCATGACCTCAAGGACACAGTCCCTGGTTGTGGGGAGAGGGATGGCAGCCGGAGTGCTGCAAGTCTCGTGACCACACCAGGTGACCTTCCCTTCCTCATAAAGTGCTTGAACAGAGTTTCCGTGGCTGGGAGGGCTGGGCCTGTCCCGCAGGGAACTGCAGACAGGAGCTTCTGAGGACGGCCAGCCCCTGACGCCCTGGAGCAGACCCCAGCCCTGGAAGCTACAGCAGTGTCACTGCCCCCAGGCCAGCGCTCACCCCGGTGACCCCAAGCTGCAGGGACAGCAGAGTTGACCCAGCCAAGAACAGACTGGTAACCTACTGTGCTGAGTGGGCAAACAAACCCAAAACACGAAACCCAGGGGCTGCTGGGCAACCCTGAGTACTTGTGGAGAATGAGTCGGAGTCTGGAACCTTCTCTGGGGTGATGTGGCAGCCGTTTCCCCCTCCTCCTCACTGTGCTTTGATGGGGCTGTGGGGAGCCCAGGTGCGGCGTAGGCATCACTGGTCCGTCACTCACTAGCAAGACCCTGCAAAGAATGGTGAGCAGGTAAGTGCACACCTAGCACGCACTGCCCCCAGGCAAGCCCAGGGTCCGGGTCCGCAGTGAGGTGTCTTCCCTGAGTCCTTCTGGACAGTCCTTCACAGCTGGGGGCACTCCAGTGCCCATGCCTGGGACCCAACCCTTCCTGTTATACAAGGTCAGTTTAGTGTGTGGACATAAATTTTGTCATAATGTCCATTACCATAACTAGAGATGTCATTGACTGAAAGAAGGCTAGGTTTTGAAGAGCGAGTCCGTCTGAAGACAAGTATGAAGTAACCACTAGAACAGTGGTCTAGAGGAGAGCGGATGCTGAGAGTGGCGTGGCTGCCACAGTGGACGATGCGCCAGAATAGCACCAGCCTTCATACCAGGGCCTCCCCAGACAGGCCCAGGGCCCAGGGTTCTTTCACCCCTGGGACAAGAGACAGGTAAGGTGCTCGGGCATCCTGCCTGCCGGGAGAACAGGAGGGGCCTACCTGCTCGTAATCTTCCACATATTTATACTTCTTCTCCCGATAGTAGTATCTTTTCTTCATGCAGTAGAGGACTATGACATCACACAGCACTGTCGCCTGAATTTAGCACACGGCGAGAAAGAATGAGCCGGATGCTTTTAGCCCCATTACTCTGTGTGTGCCCCTTCCCACACAGCCTGGAATCTTCCACTGGAAAGGAAAGGCTCTGCCATCTTCCCAAGGGGCCCGGTTTTGGGAAGGGAAGGTGAAGGAGGGGTGGGGTCAAGAGAAAGCAGTCTACAGGGTCAAGTCTAGAAACAAGTTCACGGTTTAAGACGCCAACCAGGGTCTCCCCTCACTGAGCTGACTGCTGCTGAGGATGTCCCGGCCCGGCACCACTCACCACCCCCAACAGCGCCAGGCCGGAGCCAATGTTGATCATGGTAGGGATGATGTCAAATTTCCCAGCCTGCGAAGACAGGAGCAAAAGAAAGTAAGTTTCTACAGGGGTAGGGAGAAGCCCGTTGTCCCTGCTGGGTGTGAACAAGGACTGGCAGCGGGGAGCCAGCAGCGAGCTACCTTTCCGAACACGATGATGTCGAAGCGGATGCCGTATGCCTTGATGAGCGTGCGCTGCTCATTGCCAGCGAAGTCCCTGTAGTACTTGGCAAACCTGGGGAGAAGAGGGCGGATTAGAGGGAAATGGCACAGGATCCTGGGTCCTGGGAGAGGATGTCCCTTGCAGAGCTGGCCCTGGCTAACGGTCTGCTCTACCTGCTGAGCAGACACCAGAGCACCTCAGGGCCTCTCTCCTGGCTGATGTGAGCCCACAGGGTGAGGGACACAGTGAACCACCCCCCCGCCCAGCATCGCTGTCCTCTCCTACAAGATGGCTTAAGCCCTACCCTCTTGCTCTGAACGTCCTTCCTGATATGACTGGGCCACCTGTCTCCCTCAAGGGGACCCTGGTCCCTAACAGTGAGCATGTGGCCAGCCAGTGCTGCAGGTGGGGGACTGAGCCAGCCGAGAGACTCACAGCACCAGCCCTGAGCTTTTTTTTTTTTTAGTGCAGTCATAGCTCACCATAACCTCAAACTCCTGGGCTCTGGTAATCCTCCTGCCTCAGCCTCCCAAGTAGTTAGGACTACAGATGCACACCACACCTGGCTGATTTTTTAAAAAATTTCTTGTAGAGACAGGGTCTTGCTATGTTGCCCAGGCTGTTCCTGAACTCCTGGCCTCAGGTGATCCTCCTACCTCAGCCTCCCAAAGTGCTGGGATTACAGGTGTGAGCCACCACGCCTGGCCTTTTTTTTTTTTAAACCATTAATGAATGAATGGATAAACAAAATGTGGTCTCTCCATACAATGGAATATTATTTGGCCATAAAAAGAGATGAAGTACTGATAAATGCTACAACATGGACGAACCTTGAAAACATGATGCTGAGTAAAAGAGGCCACATAGTGTATGATTCCCTTTATATGAAATGCCCAGAATTGGCAAATCCGTAGAGACAGAAAGTACATGGGTGGTTGTTAGTGGCTGGGACGATAGAGGGTGATAGCTAAAGAGTACAAGGTTTCTTTTTGAGGTAACAAAAATGTTCTGAAATCAGCTGTGATGAAGGTTGTACTTACCTGTGAATATACTGGAAACTACTGAAATCTGCACTTGAAATGGGTGAATTGTATGGCATATGAATTGTATCAATAAAGCTATTTAAAAACATACATAGCAACTTTGGGAGGCTGAGGCAGGATCACTTGAGGTCAGGAGTTCAAGACCAGCCTGAGCAAGAGAAAGACTCTGTGTCTACAAAAAATAGAAAAATTAGCTGGGCATGTTGGTGTGTGCTTATAGTCCCAGCTACACAGAAAGCTGAGGCAGGAGGATCACTTGAGGCCAGGAGTTTGAGGTTGCTGTGAGCTCTGATGACGCCACTGCACTCTAGCCCAGCCAACAGAGTGAGACCCTGTCTCAAAAATAGAAAAGGAAAGAAAAAATATAGAGAGCAGCAGATGGTGGGGGGAGAATCACCGAGACATGGTACCATTTGCTGGCCCGTGTTCTATGGGGATCTAGCAGGACCGTGCGCCTACACCCTAGGCCACGATCTGTCTGGCCCACAACTTCCACGTCACGATCCAGGTCTGGGAGACTCGGTGGGGCCTGATGCTGGCCAAGGTCAGGTGGCTGGGTGTCCTGAGGGCTCCATCAGCTTCTCTCTGTTCTAAGGTCCTGACCCAAGCTTGAGGTTTCCAGTGGTTTCTGTGAGAACTGTGTGACGGCCAAGATGCAGCAACACAGATCTAACTGCTAGGGGAAAATGTCTATGTCTGCCCTACTCAGTGAGCCACACGATTCAAAAGGACAGCAGAGCGGCCGGGCGCGGTGGCTCACACCTGTAATCCTAGCACTCTGGGAGGCCGAGGCAGGGTGGATCGCGCGAGGTTAGGAGTTCTAGACCAGCCTGAGCAAGAGTGAGACCCCGTCTCTACTAAAAATAGAAATTATCTGGCCAACTAAAATATATATAGAAAAAATTAGCCGGGCATGGTGGCGCATGCCTGTAGTCCTGTAGCCCCAGCTACCCGGGAGGCTGAGGCAGTAGGATCGCTTAAGCCCAGGAGTTTGAGGTTGCTTTGAGCTAGGCTGACGCCATGGCACTCACTCTAGCCCGGGCAACAGAGTGAGACTCTGTCTCAAAAAAAAAAAAAAAGGACAGCAGACCCTGCTGTTTAGGAAATGTCTTACTCTCCCGTGTGTGTCGATGCCATGCATCACCACCAGGGGGAGACAAGTGCAACACAATGGAGCTGCTAGCCGACTCCGACGGCCTTGCGGGGCCTATTTTTCAGAGTGGCCACGTGTGTGAGAAATGCAGCAAAGGGCCTGTGGAAATGGATGTGGCTGCAGATTTTGCTGCCTCAAGGAATCAGCAAATGTGACCCTGGCCCAGCCCTCTCCTCAGATTACCACCTGCGCTGGGTTGAACAGTGTCCCCCCAGATTCACAGCTACCAGGAACCTGTGAATGTGACCCCATTTGGAAATAGGGTCTTTGCAGATGCAATTAGTAAAGATGAGGTCATACTGGAGTAGGGTGGGCCCTAAATCCAGTGACTGACGTCCCTATCGGAAGAGGAGACACAAAGACACGCACAGAGGGCCGAGGTTTCACGTAACAGAGGCAGAGCCTGGAGTGACTAATCTACAAGCCAAGGGACGCCTGTGGCCACTACAAACTGGAAGAGACAAGGAAGGATTCTACCCTAGACCCTGCAGGGTGAGCGTGGCCCTGCTGACACCTGTATTTTAGATTTCTGCCCCCAGAACTGTGAGGATAAAATCCTGCTGCTTCAAGCCACCCAGTTTGTGGTGCTGGTACAGCAGCCCCAGGAAACTGGTACCCCAGCATTTCAGCAGGACACCAGCGAAGGCCTTTCTTGAGCCTAAAAACCTGTATCCCTCCCCTCTGGAGATTCTGGGGTAGGCTCAGCCTTCGAGAAGCCAATTCCTGGGCCCCAGAGGCCTTTGGACCAGAGGATCACAGGATCATCCGCTCCTCGAAACAGTGAGTGGAGGTCATGGCGGAGGCTGGCCCTGGACAGCTCAAGCGGCCAGCCTCTCCCGGCTGCTCTGCAAATGATCTCAATGCGTTTCTCGCGACAGGGAAGGGCAAGGAAGGCTCTTGGGCTGGGATGCCACTGGGGCAAGATGCTGCTTGGAGCACTTTCCCTGGCATGGCCTTCCCGCCTTGGATGGGAGACGGGCAGCCTGCCATTGGGGTGCTGCCTGAGTGCTGGATGCCCCCACTGGAGAGTGACCAGCCACCAGCACCGCTCACTACACACGAGTGATGGGGCCCAAGCTCATGCCCACCTAAAATTGTAGCCAGGAGACACGTTGTGGTCGACGTCCCGGGTGTCGAGGCGGCGGAAGGAGTACTTGGGCAGGCAGAGGGCGGCAGCTCTGTCCAGGTTGCAGTTCCAGTTGACTTGAATGCCCATGATGCCCCCCTGGGAGTGAGGCAGGGACAGCAAGACTCTCATCAGCGCTGGCTCTGGTGCAAGACACGTCCTGTCATTCTGGGAAAGCCGGGGCCTGCACCTACCTCGACAGCCATGTCCTGGAAGCTGTGTCCTGCGTTCTCCACTATGTCGCCAAGACGGAATATGGGGCAGAAGGGATCTGTTTTAGCATCATAAATGCACGACTTGAGGTAGGTAGTGGTGATGTTGGGAAGGATATTCCTCCTGAAGTCGGGAGCAAGCAGAAAATCAGAGCAAGGAAAACCTCAGAGAAGAGCCAGACGTTTCTCCAAGACATGGGCGAACTCGCACACCTGGCGGACACTTACTTGCTGAAATTAAATTTGGGATACCAGATGTTGTTCTTAACCAAAAGAGTGAAGTTTTCTGCAGCCCTTAAAAAAGCAGGTCTGAAAAAAATTATAACGTATTGTTAACAAAAGTACAAATATCTATATAATCACATACCTATGTACTATTTTAAAAAACTTATACATATGTATCTTACAATGTCATGTAGTTGAGAAGAAGAGGAAGCATCTCTAGCATTTTCTACTCTTTTCTGCGTAAACGCTAGGTCAAGAGAAGAGATTAATCCAAGACTTCCAGGTTCTTCCTTTCCTGGAAGGGCAGGGCCTTTGCCCCCAGGCATCAGGAACAGAGGAACCTGGGGGTGGCTAGGGAGGGTCCAGTGTGGAGGCCTCACTGGAAATGACTCAGTGGCAGCTGCTGGGTTTCGGGGCTTGCCTCGCTCTGGTGTTCTCGGGGCAATGAATGTTCAACAGATCTAGTTTTACAAGTCAATACAAAATTAAATTTCACCTACAGGCTGGATCCTGACCTCATCTGAAAAGCACACAAAAAGCGCCCGCCTACTGGCGCACCTGCCTTTTCTCAGAAGTGCTACGCCAGCTCCTGGCTGAAGGCACAAGTTGAATCTCTCCCCGAGGGGCCTCATTTCTTTGGGGGATTTCTGCAGGCAAATGCAGCGCTGTAGAGCTGACCCTTCTGCAGGGGAGGCCTCCCCTGATCCGGGTGGGATCTTTGAAGTCATAAACAGCATCAGTCGCCTTCCCAGCCCTGAGACAGGAGCAAGGCCGATGACAGGGCCACTGTCCCTGCTGCTGCCAAGTAAAGGCCTTGATCAAGGCACTTCTCTCAGGGCTGTAAAGTCCCCATTCCTTCAAGAGAGATGGATTATAACAGGGTTTTTCAAACTTTTACCATTTTGTCATTTCCTGTACTATAACTGCCCCCCTGCACCCCGACATCTGTGTACATCATATGCAATACTTCAAGATCGACTCATCTTTTTTTTTTTTTGAGACAGAGTCTCGCTCTGTTGCCCTGGCTAGAGTGAGTGCCGTGGCGTCAGCCCAGCTCACAGCAACCTCAAACTCCTGGGCTTAAGCAATCCTTCTGTCTCAGCCTCCCGAGTAGCTGGGACTACAGGCATGCACCACCATGCCCGGCTAATTTTTTCTATATATATTTTTAGCTGTTCAAATCATTTCTTTCTATTTTTAGTAGAGACAGGGTCTCGCTCTTGCTCAGGCTGGCCTCGAACTCCTGACCTCGAGCGATCCACCTGCCTCGGCCTCCCAGAGTGCTAGGATTACAGGCGTGAGCCACCGCGCCCGGCCTCGACTCATCGACTCATCTTTTTTAAAAAATTGAGATGAAATTCACAAAACATAAAATTAACCATTTTAAAGGGAATAGTGCAGAGGCATTTAGTACATTCACAATGTTGTGCAACCATCGCCTCTATCTAATTCCAGAACATTTTCATCACCCCAAAGGAAACTGCTACCCACTGGGCACTTACTGCCCATCCCCCCTTCCCCCCAGTCCCTGGCACCCACTAATCCACTTTCTGTCTCTGGATTTGCCCATTCTGGACATTGCATATGAATGGAATCATATACAGGTTGAGTATCCCTTATCCTTGATGCCAGAAGTGTTTTGGATTTTTTTGATTTTGGAATTTTGCGTCCTGCAAATGGAGCTGACCAGAGGCAGCCTGGAGCAGAGACGGTGGTGGTGTCCCCTGAGCCCCAGTTCTGGCCATGCTGGATCTTTTTGGTTTAACTGAGTAAACCTCCCCCTGCCTCGCGCGTGCATGTGTGTGTGTGTGTGTGTGTGTGTGAGGTGTGTTTGCACAAATGTGCCTAAGGCACTGAGAAATGTTTCCTGTCAGTTATTTGCAACTGACAAAGTCCTTACAAGTGAGTCATCTGCACCCATATCGTGAGTGACAAACACTTGTGGTCCACCGCGCCACTGATGGTGACTGTTTTGTGGTTGAGAACTCTTGTCCTAGGGCAGCCTGACTGCACAGACACCAAGAGCACACGGAAAGCCACAACACACAGGCTTAACTCTTCTGCCGCCTCCGCTCAAGGCCAAGACCAGGTATTTCCTTCCCGGAGGCAGGACTCACTTTGGCACGTGTGTGTCATCCTCCACCGGGCACCAGGCTGCCACCTCACACGTCTTCACAGACCCGTCGAAAGGCATGCATCTGCCTGTCGAGACTCCTACAGGGGCAAGGGGGACCCAGGTCCAGGGGGGTCTCCTCTTTTCCACCTTTGTGGGGTAGAAGGTGAGAGCCCCACCATAGCTTCCTATGCAGCCAATCTTAAGCTAGTCTGATTCCAAGATTTAGGCAGCATCCGGGAATTGGAATCAGGGAAAGAAGACAGTCACCTGAGTGCCGACTCATGGACAGGGTGATGTCAAACCACAGAACCAGGCAAGATGTGGGATGGTTTTAGGGGCTCACACAACAGAGGTGAGTATAGAGAGGGTCCTGGGGCCCCAATCTCGACACCAGGCCGACCCAGGGGCATGTGAAGTAATTAGGGGTTTTTCTTTATCCTTGAGATTTCTCTATGAGAGAAGCTCCATAGGGGAGGCGATCTTGCCGGGGGCTGCCCTGCCCCGGTGGCTGTAAGCTCATACCGTTGCTGTGGGTGCCTGTGGAGCCAGCAGTGCAATTGGCATCTGAGCTACAAACAGTGGTCTTATCTGGAATCTGGAAACAGAAGAACAAGTGAAAACAAGCTCCACGTGGCTGGCCCCTCACACAGCCACACAGGCACAGAGAGAGCGGGTAAGGCCCGGGGAGCCACCTACCTCGGGACAGGTACCCTGGGTCTGGTTCATGGTGATGATCATGTTGGTCATAATGAAGAGGGAGTTTTCCTCCTGCAGGGTGGAGAGAGCACTGTCGTATCAGCCTCGGAGTCAAGCAGAGCCCTAAAGTCAGACTCGCTCAGGGTCAGCAGGTGACATTTCTCTCTCTGAGAAGATTCTGTTTTCTCCTCATAGGTAAGAAGGTGCCGAATCATTGATTTAGAGTTTGTGGAAAACAATTTGCTCGGACGAGACTGAAGAACTGTTAATAATGACCTCCTAATATAAGGAATAAAAGAAAAAGATCTTAAAAGATTCTACTGGGATGCCTGCCTCCCTGCAGTGGGCACTGGCATTTTATTTATTTATTAATTTACTCTTTTAAAAAGAGTCAGGGATCTTGCTATGTGGCCCAGGCTGGTCTTGAACTCCTGGGCTCAAGCAATCCTCCTGCCTCAGCCTCTTGAATAGCTGGGACTACAGGTGCACACCCCTGTGCCTGGCTGGGTGCTGGTATTTTAAAAGGAGATACCTGAAGCTTTCAGCACTTCATACTCCTAGGAAGAAAAGAATCAGCAATGGAAGTCCCAGGCCTGACAAAGTGGTGGAAGCTCTAGAATAGCTGGCATCTTCCAAAGAAAGCCCTAGAACAAACCATGTTGGGAGACAAGGAAATGGCCACAAAGAGGAAGCATGAGGATGTGCATGAGGCCAGAGTCTCTGCTGCCACCCGTCACGTTCCCAGGTGTTCAAATAGACACACACTCCTTATTTGGTGTTTATAGAAGGCTGCTCCCAAGACTCTCCTGAGACTTGAACAATTTCAGTACGGTTTACTTTTTGTTTCCTATCTCTTATCTACTTCAAACATAGGGGAACTTCAGTCTGGAGATGAGCCAAGTAGATGCTCACAGGTGTACAGAGAAACACAAAGACGTAAGAGCTCATGAACAAAGCCCTGCGGAACTCACACAGCCCCAGCCTGGATCCGCTATGGAAGGTGGAGTTGCTGTGTGTTCCTTTCCACCGAGGGGCAAAAACAGGCCCTGTACCCATTGCATGTCCAGTGAACGTGCGGAGCCTCACATTCCCAGAGCGCACCGGCCGAGGCCGAGACCTCAGAGGGAGCAGCGGTCTCTCTGCTGAGACAGGTGCATGCCCGCAGCACTGCCCACCTCCAGCCAGCTATGAACCCCCTGTTCCAGATGACTCATTAGCTCTATCCCCTCTCTGGACACCCCAAAGCCCCTTCTCTGGAGAAAGCAGGGGGAAAATGGACACACTTGAAGAAGGAGTTTCTTTTTTTTTTTTTTTGAGACAGAGTCTCGCTCTGTTGCCCAGGCTAGAGTGTCGTGGCATCAGCGAGCTCACAGCAACCTCAAACTCCTGGGCTCAAGCGATCCTACTGCCTCAGCCTCCCGAGTAGCTGGGACTACAGGCGTGTGCCACCATGCCAGGCTAATTTTTTCTCTATATATTTTTAGTTGTCCAAATAGTTTCTTTCTATTTTTAGTAGAGATGGGGTCTCGCTCTTGCTCAGGCTGGTCTCAAACTTCTGAGCTCAAACGATCCGCCCGCCTCGGCCTCCCAGAGTGCTAGGATTACAGGCGTGAGCCACCTCGCGCCTGGCCCGTAAAAAAGTGTTTCTGAAGTCCCTGCTTTCCTTGACAAGAGCGCTAAGTCAGGAGTTGACAGCTTATCTGTGTTAGGTAACCCTAGGCGCCCTAGTACATAAGCCATCTGGAGAGGTACGTCAGCGTTTGGCCCTGTGGCATGTAGCTGTTACCAGGGCTAAAGAGTCAATGTTTATTTAATTTGGGGATTTGCAGATTAACAGCCCAGAGACCAGGATGCTGCCTCTGTCAAGCAATTTCTTCCCTTCCCTGACAGGATCCTAGGCTGGTATGTCTGTTTCCTTCTTGTTTGAGTTTGGGTCTCTAACTGTGGTTAAAGTTTCTACACTATCTGAAAAGATTTACCTTGTGGGGTTTAAGACAATAAAGCAAACCCAAAATGTGGAAAGGTGATGATATCTCTACCTGAATTTTTCCCAGGATATAAGAGATTTGCTTTCTCACCTTTCAGGGCTTGAGACACACTGAGATGTCCATCTGGAAAGCTTCCTGTATTTTAGCTAGCCACCTAGCTAAAGGAACCATATGATCTGTTAGTTGTGAAGCCAAAAAGAGATCTGGCTGCCCTGCTTTCTTAGACTAAAACAATCCAGTCTGGGCATCAGTGATGTTAGAACCCTGACCATGTCAATCATTAATCAAGTGTGCAAAGTCAGCAATGGGAAAGGCACAAACTAGAGGTGTCAGCATTAGACAGAAGTCATAGTCGAAGACATACCTGAGGTGGTATCACGTAATCAGCCACATCCCAGATCCGGAATCCAAGTTTAGAAGTGTTGGTCACAGCCACACCTTTGACCTTGGTAGTAACAGAGCTGACCACAGAATCCATTTCCTGGTAGCCCTTTTCCCACACAAACACCCACCTATAAAATAAAACAGGCCTCTTAGATTGCCATTTAGGATTCAGTGAATTTGAATTGATGCGAGGGAGCTTCTGGTAGCCAGAGGCTGAAAGTACGATGTTTACTAATTAGGTGACTTTGCAAAAGCTACTTAACTTCTGGGGGCTCTATTTCCACCTCTACAAAATGGGGATAGTAGCACCTAAACCACAGGGTGATTTGTGGGAAACAAATGAGATGATGCAGGTAAACCACTTAGCACAGCAATTGGCACAAAGAAAATGCTCAGTGAATGCTGTCTTTATTTTTAGATACTTGAGCACTTTCAGTCCCCTGTGACACTGGTGGGAATCATCAAGAGAAAATAAAAGTTATGATAATAATGGTTACCATTTGAGTGTTTTTAGGTGCCAGGCACTGATCTAAGCTCTTTATATGTATGAACAATTTAATCCTGACCACTTTACAAGGCAGGTATCATTGTTATCATCTGCATTTTACAGAGGAGGAAACAGACACAGAGAGGGTAAGTGACTTGCCCAAGGTCATACAGCTAGTGAATGGCAAAGTCAGGATTTGAACTCAAGCCAGAAGCCTCTGAAGCCTCCTCTTACCCACTATGCTCTGTCTAGAAAAAAGGATCGTACCTTTTAAGGAACTTTTTATAGTAGCTTTTTACTTTTCTCCCAAGAATTTAGGTCACATGTATGCTCTTCTCCTCTGAAGTGAGGATATTACTACCAGTTGGAATAATTAAAAATCTAAAGGCCTTAGCACATTGTAGTTAGGACACCAAAACCCAAACTGGAGCCAGCAGGCTCAGCTCCACCCCTCACTAGACATAACTCTGGCCAAGTTGCTTAACTTCTTTGTGCCTCAGTTTTTCCCATCTATAAGATGGGAATGATAATAGAAATTTACAGGATTCTTGTGAGGTTAAATGAGTTAATGTATGTCAAAAGCTTAGAACAATGTTTGTGAGTCATCACAGGTAGGCTGAAATTGGCCAGGAGAGAGTATTGACACCTTGGAAATTGGCCAGGACTACAAATCAGAACTCCTCCACCTTGAGCTGTTGTTAAAAATCTACCAGAGACTATTATTGTTGTTATTTCTAGAATCAAGAAATGCTAGGATCCATTTCTTCTTGTAAGTCCTAGATGTTAAGACTTCAGAAATTCACTAGTTTTGGTTACTTATTTATGGGTTTGTTTGACCTGAGCAGTCCCCAAATTCATTGCCCATCCTAGAGATGGACTTTGCTCCTGACAAGTCCTCTTCTTCAGGGCTTCTAGGAATTCAGCTGCAGTATAATATTCCATTTAATTCCAGTCTGACACACAGAAGCTTAAGGCAGGAAGGCCACTATTATTTTTCTGACACTACTGTTGTTCTGACAGACAGAAGCTTAGGGCAGGAAAGCCCATGTACTCCCCAAGTACAGTGAGTTTCTTAATTTAGAGTTATATGATTTCACTCCAATCATTATCACGCAATTAACTACTTCCTCAATATGTGACTGACTGGTAACAGAATTAGATAACTGGGAATTTCATGTTCAGTCTTTTTTTGAGGAAGGGTTACTGTAGATCACTAAGGGAGAAGGGACCACAATTTCACCAAGACCAATTGAATCAGGAAGTTAAGAAATGAGGCTGGCCAGCTGTGTGGCTCACACCTGTAATCCTAGCACTCTGGGAGGCCGAGGCCGGCGGATTGTTTGAGCTCAGGAGTTAGAGACCAGCCTGAGCAAGAGCGAGACCCCGTCTCTACTAAAAATAGAAAGAAATTATATGGACAGCTAAAAATATATACATATAAAATTAGCTGGGCATGGTGGCACATGCCTGTAGTCCCAGCTACTCGGGAGGCTGAGGGGGGAGGATTGCTTGAGCCCAGGAGTTTGAGGTTGCTGTGAGCTAGGCTGACGCCATGGCACTCTAGCCAGGCAACAGAGTGAGACTCTGTCTTAAAAAAAAAAAAAAAAAAAAAGAGATGAGGCTTTTTTTAAACAAAGGCTTTGGTCAGTTTTGATTATAGCAAGATAAATAAAAGCAAAAGCATATTCTGCTTTAAAAATCTCATGACTGAGGTAGAGAATACTCCATAAGGAGCCCTACAGAGCTGTGCTTCCCAACAGAAATATGCTGCAAGCCACACATGTAATTTAAAAATTTTAGTAGACATGTTAAAAAGTAGAAAGAAATAGGAAAAATTAATTTTAATGATATATTCTATGTAACCCAATATATCCAAAATATTTTAACATGTTATCAATAAAAAAAATGTACTGATGTCATAGTTTAATCTTTTTGTACTGTCTTTGAAATCTGGTGTGTATTTCACAGTTAAAGCACACCTCAATTTGGAGTATGAACAGTTAAAGTATTCAATAGCCACATGTGACCAGTGGCTGCCATATGGTACACCCAGTTACATACTGTCTGCAGCCCAGAATTTTACAGGTACCCAAAGGTAGATGTGAACTGATCCTCCCAAAAGAAGCAAAAGCCAAAGCAAAAAGCTGCATGAGAGTTGTTTTTTTTTTGAGGCAGAGTCTCACTCTGTTGCCTGAGCTAGAGTGCCATGGCGTCAGCCTAGCTCACAGCAACCTCAAACTCCTGGGCTCAGGCAATCCTCCTGCCTCAGCCTCCCGAGTAGCTGGGACTACAGGCATGTGCCACCATGCCCAGCTAATTTTCTATGTATATATATATATATATATATATATATTTAGCTGCCCATATAATTTCTTTCTATTTTTAGTAGAGAGGGGGTCTCGCTCTTACTCAGGCTGGTCTCTAACTCCTGAGCTCAAACAATCCACCCACCTTGGCCTCCCAGAGTGCTAGGATTACAGGCGTGAGCCACCGTGCCCGGCCTGCATGAGAGCTCTTGACCCTAAATGCTTCAGATCTAAGCAGGGATATGAACCAGCTAGTAGCAGGTCTCAAAATTTACAGAATGTATCACAGTCACTGTAGGGTGACCAGTTGGTAGGATTGGTACCATGTCAAGCCTGAGACTTAATGACTCCAAATCTGGTTGTGGGCCAGGTGGTTCTGATGTTGAGTCCACACCTGGAAAGCCATCTTCTTGAATCCTATCAGTACCTACTGCTGAGGCTGATAAGTGTTGGAAACCAAACCTGCCCCACCATGTGAATTCCCCTGGGCAGTGTTAACAAATTCCAAACCCTCCCCCAAGGTAGAGGGGGGGGAGGGTCTGTTACTTTTAAATGATCCTTCACATGAGTCTTCCATGATCCTGTAAGTTTGGGATACTAGGTTACTGGTTCCCAAACCTTGCTGAACATCAGAATCATTTGGAGAGTTGGTTATACTCAATAGCAATTGAATCAGAAGGTCTGGAGATGGGAGCCAGCAATCAGAGTTTTTTTAAAGATTCCCAAATGGTTCCAATGTGCAGTTTCTCGACCACTGCCCTAGGCCTTTTAAGAAAAGGAAACAAGCCTGCCGAAACATCTGTGGGCCCAACAACTGTAGACACCATAACACCGCAGGTGGTGTTTAAAGTGGTTCCAGTTGGCAAGGTAATTCCCACCTCCTCTTTCAGGTTGTACTCAACTGTAACTGGTGCTTTCGAGTACAATGATGCACTAAGTAAGGCCGGAGGGTGGCAGGGCATGGGGAATGACTCGGCTAAGGCAGGCACCATAAAAACCTCCGACAATCCCACAAAACAAAGGAGTGAGCTCTAAATACTTTTGGAAGTGTGACCTCTCTACCATCTCGGGTTACCACACAGTGCTCAAAGGAAAGGACCAGAAACCACAGACCCAGAAGGAACCAAGTGCAAATCCCAAGCTTTGGTTTTGTCAGCAGATCAACAAAATGCGAAGTGAAGGTCGAAGATTGAGACATTCAGGGAAAAGCCCCCACAGCCAAAGGGCATCATGGAGCAACTCGCAAGGTTACACAGGAAAAGCAGGGCTGAAGGTCCAGCCAGGCTTTGCCTTTAAAACAGCATCGAAGCAGCCTCCTGTCCCCGGGGCCCCGGCACGGAGGAGCGGGTCCGCCAGTGCTGGAAGCCCGGGAAGGCTGTGTCTCCGGCCTCGGGTCGCCACCCTCGGACTCCACCTGGAGGGCGCCCGTGGGGCTCTGCCAGTGACCGAGCCCGGACGAGCAGGTGCACCGCGGGACCCGAGGGCTGCCGGGGTCCCCGGCCGCCCCCGCGCCGCAGCCCCTCCGCGGGCCCCCCGGCGCCGGCCGCGCTCACCCGATGACGTAGGCCAGGATGAGCAGCTGCACCGCGCGGTTCATGAGCCCCACTTTACGGCTGCGGATGAGCACGATGCGTGGCGTGTCGTACTCGAACAGGAAGGGCCGCAGCACTTCGCAGCAGCCCGCCATGGCGCCGCCGGCCTGGGCTCTGTGGGTCCCACTGCCCGAGCCACCTCCTGTCCCAGCGCGGAGCCCCGCCCAGGCGGCCGGTCGGCGCGGGGGAGGGCCCGGAAGGGGGCGGCGCGGGCCCTGGGGCCTGGGACGCCGGGAGGAGTGACCTCCTCCTTGAGGATGAATGACCCCCTCAATGATCCCCTCAGGAGGGCTGGGAAGAACAAGGGGCCCTCTGAGGAAGATGGGGCCAGCGAGGAGAGAGTGACTTCCTCGAGAGGGGGCTGAGTTCGGGTTGGGGGTAACGAGTGACCCCTTAGGGGGCCTAAGAGGACTGGGGACCTTCTCAGAGGACTTGAGGTCTGTGGAGAACAGCTACCCCTTAGGAGTGCAGGCTCCAGCGCTGCTTTCTTAATTTCTGGGGGAAAAGCCTCAAATATCGGGTATCTTAGGAACCCTGGGCTGTAGCCACATACCCTGTAAAATGTCCCTCTTGGAATTGAAGCCTGGCCACATTCCTACTCTTAATTCAAATGCTTCCTTAGTTGCAGCCCAGGAAAGGAACACCCACAGTTCCACCTCTTGGAACACAATTTTCTACGTGTATATTTGTTCATTCCCTTCAGATATGTTTTCATAGGTAAATTTGATATTTAGTTTTGAAAGGACGGTGGATCTTGTAAGCGAAATAAATCAGCTCTCTGCTCTCTCTCTCACTCTCCACCTAGCTAACAGGTACCCTGCTGAGCTCTGTTTGCACAACATCTCAAAGGAGCCCAGCAGACAAAAGGAAATGTCAATTTTTTTACAGTTGCTAGATCTATTGACTAAAACTGCTTCTTAGCATCTGTTTCTATAGCCTGGAGTAGTTCCTGAGGAGCTCCTGGATGACAGCAGAGGGGACAAACTCCAGACGTCAAACCCAGCCCAAAATCATATCTTGAGGGCAAGGTTGCAGACAAGCTCTCTAACAGCCATTCCTGCTACCTGTCACCAAAGCAAAGAAAAGGATGCATCAGTCTCACACATCATGCTGTTATCTGCTTGCAGGTAAGAAGAGAAGGAGCGGATACAGCAATTCACAACACCCTGCTAATTTGACTAGAACCATAAGTTATCTTTCATCCTTTTTTTTACATTTCCAAATAAAAGCTCTGAGTAGCAGGTTTTCTAGGCCAACACACTTTTCCATTTTCTTTCTTGTGTTTGGCCCTGTCCCACTCTTGGGAAAGTAAAATAAACTTCATCCTTCTAATCTTTTTTTTTTTTTTTTGAGACAGACTCTTGTAACCTCAAACTCCGGGGCTCAGACGATCCTCCTGCCTCAGCCTCCCGAGTAGCTGAGACTACAGGTGCACACCACCACGCCTGGCTAATTTTTTCTATTTTTAGTAGAGATGGAGTCTCACTCTTTCTCAGGCTGGTCTCGAGCTCCTGACCTCAAGCAATCCTCCCGCCTCAGCCTCCCAGACTATTAGGATTACAGGCTCTTTGTCTGGAGAAATTTTTTTCAAACCCGCATGCACCAGCTCTACACTAGCTCATCACCCTAGCAGTTTCACTATTCCATTCAAACATATTAATAAGCATGTTCCCTATGCCAGGCACTGTCCATTGAACAGAATAAGCAAAACACCCCATCTTCGTGTGGTTTAAATTCTAGCAGGTAATTGGCATACATTTTTAGTTTGTAATCATAGTCAGTGGTGGTGCTTTTTATTTTCTGATCCACACTACTTGTTTTCCATGTTACTGCAGACTCTTCATAATGATAATTTTTAGTCCATGGACTGTTTCTTCTGGAGAATACGCCATGATTTCCCTAACTGCTCTCATTTGATTGCTTCTTAGTTTGTGGATCCTATGCATAATCTTTGATACATTTTTAGTTCATTTCCTGGATGTAAGATTCCTAAGCTACACCAACTCATTTTTCCAAATATAAAAAGGTGAATAATAAAATATGCAGAAAACAGGCAGCATCTGCTTCTAGAAATGGAATTGTTAAGTTAGAGGGAGAAACAGAGATGCTACCATCTCCAGTCCAAAATGGTCCTGGGAAGAGGTGGTGGGGTTTAATTTATTCATTTGACAAAAATTTACTCATCTGCTCTGTGATTGATGGGACCTCTGTCTTCCTGGCCAGGTATGCAGGTGCTGTCTTGGACCCACTGCCCTTAAGAAGAAGCTGCCTTGGTGTTTTGTCCCTCCCTAGACCCCTGGGCAGCTGCCCCTTTAGGGACCTTGGCCGCCATCTTTCTGGTTGGGGAAATGGTCCCATTCTTGACCTTACTGGATGTGGGTTTTAAACTCTTACTCTCAGCTTTGGTTTTCCTGTGGGCCTTGGCATCTTCTTGGCCATTTCTACTGCCTTTGACCTTTGACTTTCCACTGAGCCCGCTGGTACTGGAAGGGGCCTGTGTGGTCTTGTCTGGCTTTGAGGGAGCCTTCCTAGCCTCACCCAGTTTTGCCTTGGTGTCCTTGGCCTGATGCCTTTCTTTGGGGCCTTCTGCTTGGCTGTACATGGTTTGGGAGGTGCCTTCCTCACCTCTCCAGGCTTCTTGGCTGGCTTTTCCACCTCGCCAAGCTGGAAGGGTTCCTTCTTTGTCTCACTTTGTTTCTTGGGGCCCTTCTCCTTGGCCTCCCCAGTTCTGGGGGCCACCAAGGCAGCCATCCTCCTGGGCTGTATTTTCCTCTTGTGCTTGGGAACTAATTTGAAACTGCTGGTGGCCCCTTGGCCTTGGAGTTGAGAGGTCTGGTGAGGAGGCCATGACACATGCCCATGGCTAGGGCCTGCTTCAGCAAGTACTTGAAGTGGATTATGTCCACCGATGGGTACTTGTGCAGATATGGAGGTAAACAAAGTCTTTGTCAAAATGGAGCTTGGTGCAGTTGGGAGGGCTTAAATTCTGTATAGAAAAGGAAAACCTAGTTGCTAAATCTTCACTGGAAGGGAACTTAAAAATGCTTTTCCTTAAGAATCAAAACACATTTCTAGTCCTCATTAATACTATCCCATAGTAACAAGTTCATCTCGACCTTACAGATCCCTAATTTAAGTGATTTACCTGAATTTTGGAATGAAGTCAGTTAATAAAAATGTAGAAATACATGTTTTCATAAATTGCTAGTTAGTAACATGTTGTTACTGTTTGTGACAAATTGTTACAACCAGAGAAGCTGATTGTGAAAAACGACTAGGAAAAGGAAGTTATTTCATTTATATTCTTTTTTTTTTTTTTTTTTTTTTGAGACAGAGTCTCACTCTGTTGCCCGGGGTAGTAGAGTACCATGGCATCAGCCTAGCTCAGGGCAGCCTCAAACTCCTGAGCTCAAACAATCCTCCTGCCTCAGCCTCCCAAGTAGCTGGGACTACAGGCATGCGCCACCATGCCCAGCTAATTTTTTCTATATATTTTTAGTTGTACATATAATTTCTTTCTATTTTTAGTAGAGATGGGGTCTCGCTCTTGCTCAGGCTGGTCTCAAACTCCTGAGCTCAAACGATCCTCCCGTCTCGACCTCCCAGAGTGCTAGGATTACTGGCATGAGCCACCATGCCCAGCTGAGAATGTAGTTTTAAAAGAAACAGGATTTTAATAAAGATGCCAAGACAATTCAGTGAGGAAAGAATAGTCTTCAACAAATGGTGTTGGAACAATTGGATGTCCTTGAGCAAAAGAATGAAGTTTAACTCCTACCTCCTGCCACATATAAAAACTCAAAATGGATCAAAGACCTGCATATAAGAGCTAAAACTATAAATTTCTTTGATGAAAACATAGGTGCAAATCTTTGTGACCTTGGATTAGGCAATGGTTTTTATTTTTGACACCCTAAAGCACAGGCAATGAAAGAAAAAAACAGGTAAATTGGACTACCTCATCAAAATTTTAAACTTTTGTTCTCCAAAAGAACCACCAAGGAAATGAAAAGAACCCATAGAATGGGAAAAATATTCAAAAAGCATATATCTGATAAGGGTCTAGTATCTTGAATATCTTAACAACTCTTACGATTCATCAATAAATGACAACACAATTTAAAAATGGGCAAAAATATTTGAATAAACACTTCTCCAAAGAAGATACACATGTGATCACTAAGCAAATGAAATGATGCTCAATATCATTAGTTAGGGAAATGCAAATCAGAATCACAATGAGATACCATTTCATCCCCAATAGCGTGGCTATAATAAAAAAGATGGACAGTCAAAAAGATGTTAAGGATGTGGAGAAACTGAAACTCTAACACATTACTGGTGTGAATGTAAAACGGTGCAGCCACTTTGGAAAACAGTTGGGCAGTTCCTCAAAATGTTAAACATAGAGTTACCTTGTGACCCAGCAATTCCGCTCCTAGGTCTAAACCGAGAGAATTAACATGCAAAAACTTGTACATCAGTGTTCGTAGCAGCATTCCTAATAGCCAAAAAGTGAAAATAAATGTCCGTCAGCTAATGAATAAATAAACAAAATGTGGTCTATCCATATGATGGAATTTTATTCAGCCACAAAAAGAAACGAAATACTGATACATGTTACACCATGGATGAACCTTGAAAATACTATGCTGAGTGAAAGAAGCTAAACACAGGTCACATATTGTATGACTCCATTTATAGGAAATGTCCAGAATAGGTAAATCCATAAAACCGAAAGTAGATTAGTGGTTGCCAGGGACTGGGGGAAAGGAAGGATGGGAAGTGACTGCTGATGAGTATGAAGTTTCCATTTGGGGTGATGAAAATATTCTAGAAATGAAATAGTGGTGATAGTTGCAGAACCTGTGAATATACTAAAAGCCATTGAATCGTACATTTCAAAAGGGCAAATTTTATGGTATTTGAATTATATTTCAATACTAAAAAACAAGGAGAAAGCAACCAAGGCCTCAGAAAAGCCAAAGTATGTACCACAAAACAATGGGGCCAAACATCATGTTCTTTCTTCATAAAGGAGCACCTCAGGCCCTCAGCAGAGCTTATGTATTTTTATGTTAGATTTTTATGTTTTGATTATCTGGTTTCTTTGTTGCTTGTTAAGCCGGTTCATCATTGCCTTCTTCCTTGAGGCTGTCCTTTCTCATAGAGGTGGTGCAGCAGCCATTTTTATACTGTGTGACTGTATCCTCCTGTCCATCGTTGATTGCACCACAGGTGGGGACCTGGACCACAGGTGGGAACCTGACCTGAACCTGGCCAGACTGGTTCTCCCCTTTGGCTTTGGCACTGGGATAGAGGCAGCTCTTTGTTCTCTGCAGGTGACTGGAACTGAGTTGATGTAACCATCACATTCATGGAGAAGCAAAGGAGGGTAGGCTGCAGAAGCAAAAGAAAGAAACAGCTGGGCCAAGAGATGCAGAGGTGAGAGAGACTAAGAGAATGGCCACTTTGGTTTCTGCTGAGCTTCCACTTCCTGATTCTGCCGCCTCCCTGCCCCTTCACCTTTACTCTTGGGATACCCCTGTAACCTTATAATAAACGTTCATTTCTTTCAGAAGGCACATAGCCTTCTGAAACTTGGAATTGAAAAGATCATGGCTATGGAATGAGGACCCAACAGATGAAAAATGTCTAATAATGTAGGTGTTAAAAGAAACATTTGTATAAATGCAGCAGATTAGAAAGAGGTAGGAGGCACTGCCTGAGGCCACCAATACTAAGAGCAGCGATAACCAAATAGCCTATGAAAAGAAATAAGTTTCTATAAAAAGCAGAGTCAAGAACTCCATAAAGCTCATCAGTCTGGGACCGTTTAGTTGAGAGACCAGCAGTGACAGAGCGCAGTGTGTGTGCCTGAGGGCATCATTTGGTTATGGCATGATAAAATTGACATTTGCCACAATGGCCTTGAGCCACAAAAGGCCAGTCAAATGAGGCAGCATCCTTTGTTCAGGAGTATCTTCAATGAAAGAATTTTTAAATTCAATGTTCAGGCATCAAAGATGTAAGATTCACTTATCTGGCACATAGACATTGTGAAATACGTCATTGTAGAACATAATGACAGATACATGTGGCACAAATGTATAATTATATATGCTTCCAGAAACAGAACATCTAAATCAAGAACAAGTTGATAGCAAAAGTGCAGAATAAATTATAATTTTGCTGTTGCTTTCTCCATGCAGTCCTTGAGACTGAATCTGTTGTTGAATTATACCTTTTTTTAGGAGACAAAAAAACCCCAAAACCTGACTCTTATCTAATAGGCCATATGCTGATCACAGATAATCCTCTTTGTGCTACCTGGTAGATCAGTGGATCTCAACCCTATCAGACCCAATATCCCTTTGAAAATAAATATTTTCCAATATCCCTTTAGTTGCCCTGGAATAAATTAATACAGAATGTGATCTGTCTACACTCAAATATAGATGTATATATATGTATAGGTATGCGCGTGTGTATATATATGTTTGGTTTATACTTTCATGATGGTTAATGATGTTGGGCTTCTTTTCATGTGCTTATTGGCCATTTGTACATCTTTGGAGAAATGTCTGTTCAGATCCTTTGCTCACTTTTTAATTGGGGTATTTGTCTTTTTAAGTTGTAAGAGTTCTTTATATATTCTAGATACAAGTCTTTTATTAGATATATGATCTGCAAATGTTTCCTCTCATTCAGTGTGGGTTACGGATTATTGAAATGAAGAAAATGGGAAGTATAATATGATATTCTTGCAGATGAGCTGGACCTATTTTAATAGCTGTGTCTTGAGAGGGCAGCACATTTGACATTCAGTCTCTAGGCGATAAAAAGACCTCAGAGATCACATCCTTTGATAGGCTGTGTAGAATAGAGGGTGGATGGAGGAAGAGCTATGAATACAAGAGGTAATGTTGGGGGGAGGGTTGTGAAGTAGACCTGTGTGGACTGTGTGATACTACTGAGAACAAGAGGCAGCCCAAAACTAATGAATCCCATGTGTGATTTTCACAACAGATTTCTTATCACCATGCTACAAAGAAAACATTTTAATATATAGGATGGCAATAATATGCAATCTCTATATTTTATATTTGATTTAGTTTGTTGAACATGTGTAATATTTGTAATTCCAAAGGCAAAACTATTGAAAAGATATTTTTAATTTAAAACTATTTTTATTTTATTTAGAACAATTTAAAATATATATTCAGAGAGTGTCCTTGCCATCCCTGCCTCTTCTCCATTCTGTTCTCTCCTTCCACCCAAAGATTATCATTTTTTGTTAGTTTTGTTTTGGTCCTTCCGGAGTTTGTTTTTGCAAATATAGAAAGTGTGTATATGTGTGTATGCGATATCCCTGTTCTTACAGAAAATGTAGCATACTGTGTATACTATGTTATTCTATTTTGCTTTTTAAATAATAACATTTAAAAAATAACCTTGTAATGAAATTTAGGGACATCTCTACATTTCACTTGTCTTTCATCCTTTGCAAGTATTTGGGTCTAACTCAGTTAAAAAGAGTTCCAAATCTCTGTTACATATTTGCACTTAATAGCTATAGGTACAACTGATACAAGCATTTTTTTGGCAACTCAAATATCACAAGTCACATTGCTGCTGCTGGTAATGTGATTTTCTGAAATGAGGGAACAGTTCTTTATCAAGTGTTTTTTCATTGATTTTTTTCCAATTTTAATTGAATTTTTGTTCACCAAAACAGCTGAGGCGGGAGGATCGCTTGAGTCCAGGAGTTCAAGACCAGCCTGGGCAATATACTGAGACACCATCTCTACAAAAAAATAAAAAAAGTTTTAGTGGGGCATGGTGGCGCACACCTGTAGTCCTAGCTACTCAAGATGCTAAGGCAGGGGGATTGCTTGAGCCCAGGAATTTGAGGCTGCAGTGAGCTATTGGTCATGCCTCCCCACTCTAGCCTGGGTTACAGAGTAAGGTCCTGTCTCAAAAAAAAAAAAAAAAAAAAGAAAGAAAAGAAAAGAAAGAAAGAAAACAAAACAAAAACAAAGCATAGCATTCCCTAAACATATGTGATAGCTACATTCCTGAAACATTCAGGGCATGTGCAAAAAAAAGTTATGCAAAAAAGACTTTGTGTTTGTAAGTAACATGGGGTTAGGTTATAGGCTCAAACAATTAGAAAAAGATTTTTTACTTACATGAATGTCTGGGGGGGCATCAGAAAGTCCTGCAGAATATAGGACAGGCTTTCCTTTTGTGGGATATTCAATTCATTCCAGGAAGGCTAGTATCTCTGGCCCACACCTAAGTGCCAGAAGCACTCTGTAATCATAATGACCACCATAAAACACCTGCACAAAATGCCAAAACTCCTTCTACAGCATTGTGCTAAATAGTTCTCAAATTTGATATGTGTTTAAAAAAAAAAAAGAAGAAACGATAAATACTTAGAAGCTCTGATTCAACAAGACTGAGTCAGGGCTCAGAAATCTGCAGTTTTAAAACAATTCAGTTGATTCTAATGTAGGGCCTGAGGGCCATGCCTTGAAAAACTCTTCCCTAGGCTGTAAGCTCCGTAAGTGCAGGAATGTTGTCTAGTTTGTTCTTCAGCAATTCCCAGAGACAAGCATAGGGTGTTTCTCATAGTATATAGCGCATAGCAGATGCTCAATAGCTATTTTTGAATGAATAAATGTGCAGGCTTAATGATAGTTACTTTGCTTTATAAGGTACTCCTTTTGCAGGTAAGAGACTATAGAGGCTTAAAGAGATTCATTAACTTGCTCAAGGTCATTTCGTTTGTTAAGTAATGGAGTCAGGATTCAAACCCAAGGCCTCTCTGGTGACAGAGTTTGCACTATAGGTTACTGTTGAAAAGACAAGCATGCATTTCCATCTTATTTCTATTTTATGGAAGTAGACCTTCAGGCATATTTTGAAAAGGAGGAGAAATTTTAGTTAGAAGAGAAGTTGAGGAAATTTGGATGTGCAGAATTTATTGAGCATGTGCCATTTGCCATGAGAGCTTTTACTAGGCAGAGGAAGATAAGTAAGACAACAGTCCTTGTCCTCAAGAAGTTTATAATGCTGTATGGCAGGTATACTTGTAAATAAAAGAATAATAAGATAAATGCTATAACGTGTATTCAACAAACTGTTAAAAGATGGGTATTCAACAAACTGTTAAAATGATACTATGCTGTGGAAAGACATTTAAGATAATTAAATGGAAAAAGATTACAGAGCAGTATGTACACTAGGTGCTCAACTTTGTGTTTATGGCAAATTATAAATTGAAATCTTAACAGTGGTTATTCTGGGAGGGATGAAACTATAGATGATTTTTACTCTCTTCTTGATGATTATTTACATTTTCTGAAATTTCTACAATGAGCGTGATTATTTTTGTTAAGAGAAAAACAATTTTAAAGCTACTCTTAAAAATGTTTATTAAGTATATTTGATTATATGGAGGAAATGCTTATGATATAATGTTAAGTGAGGAAAAAAAAACAAGACACAAAACGGGCTAAGCAGTGGAATCTAAATAATACACATCAGGAGAAGAGAAACATCTTGCTTTATCCAGGGGAACAATTCTTTCCAGTAATCTGTTTTCTTCCCTATTATTTGCCTTAAAATGCTAGACTAAAAATCTAGAGATCTGCTAATAAATTTTTATATAATTATTTGTGAAACAAAACTAAATTGAACCATCTTATTCCTTAATCAGTACATCCCTGAATTCCCAAGTATAGGGAAACCTTGGCTAGAAACAGATTCTTCAAATCCTGAGAGAAGAAATTTTAAAACGGACCTCTGCTCTAAGAGGATCATCAACAAAGGTATTTCAGGAGTAAATACCGAGGGTGCTAGGCACTGGCATTTATGTGAGATTATCTACTAGCTGTGTATCCTTAGACAAGTTGTTTACTTTTGAGGAATCTCTTTCTTTATATGTAAGCTAGGGATCAGCGTCATTGCTCGAAGTATAGTATTGCCTTTACAATGATAATAAGGACGACAGCTAAGACCCTGCCTAATGGTTTATAGGCTTCATTTCATTCAGTCTCACGTGAACCATGAAGTAGATTCTGAGAAGCAAAACCGAGACGTAGTGAGGTCATACAGATAGGCGGTTGAATTGGGATTTGAGTCCATGCCTGTCTGATTCCAGGATCTTTGCTCTTAACTGTTTCCTTGTGTAGCCTTAAAATGCTGTAAAACCAATTTGTCTACTCTAAAACATTGTGTAATATTGTGCAGGGCCATTTTTATGATCAGACCTGGTTTCATTGCTTGGTGCGTACCAAGGTAAGGGATAAGAGGATTGTGGGGTCACCTTGAGATGCCTTGAGAAATCCTGCTTGTGGAGATGGCAGTTCATGGAAGCCCCATACATTTCATCCTATTCTCTGATGACTGAAAGACAGGAACACATTAGCGTACAGTATAATCAATTCAAATTTGTTTAGAAACTATTATCTGCCCAAATATTTAAAAGGATTACCCAATAGACTCAGAAAAATAGGACCCAAAGATACAGTCCCATTAGTGTCAAATCCTCTGACTTTCTAAGATGGTGTCTTAATTACTATAGTAGGCAGAATAATGACCCCCAAGGATAGCTATGTCCTCATTCCTGGAATCTGTGAATAGGTTACTTTATATGGCAAAAGGGACTTTGCAGACATGACTAAGGATTTTGAGATTGGGAGATTGTCCTGGGTTATTTAGGTGAGCCAGGTTTAATCACAAGGGTCTTTAAAAATGGAAAGGAGAAGCTGAGAAATTGCTAGCTGGGGACTGTGAGCGAGGGAATGACCTGGAAAAGGCAAGGAGAGGGATCTCCCTAGGGCCCCAGAAGGAATGCAGCGCTGCCAGCACCCTGACGTTAGCCTGTAAGACCCATTTTGGACTTCTGACCTCTAGACCTACAAAAGCATAAGTTTGTGTGTGTTGTTTTAAACCTGTAAGTTTGTGGTAATTTGTTATAGCAGCAGTAAGAAACCAGTATAGTTACTAACTCCATAAAAACATAAACATAAGATTCTTAGATTAAGCCACAAAGAATTTCATTTACTGTCTTTAATCTTGGGACATTTTGTTTTCTCTTGTGAAGACCTTGGTGTACGTTTTCTATATACACTCAAATACATGGCAAGGGGCCAGGGCTTGAGGGAGGAGTCAAAGCTATAACTGAATTAGG
>CM052452.1:5042407-5127811 GCA_028533085.1 Varecia variegata
AACTAAAATATATATATAGAAAAAATTAGCCGGGCATGGTGGCGCATGCCTGTAGTCCCAGCTACTCGGGAGGCTGAGGCAGTAGGATCCCTTAAGCCCAGGAGTTTGAGGTTGCTGTGAGCTAGGTTGATGCCACGGCACTCACTCTAGCCCGGGCAACAAAGCGAGACTCTGTCTCAAAAAAAAAAAAAAAAAAAAGCTATAACTGAATTAGGTAAATGATTATTCCTCCACAATGTAATTTTTATGAGCACTCCTTTTCATTCATTTATTTCTTTTAAATTGAGGTGAAATTCACATAACCTAAAATTAACCTTTTTTTTCAGTTTTTTAAAAAAATGTTACTGTGGTAACAATACAACATGAGATCTGTTCTTTTAACAAATTTTTAGATGCACAATTAAAAATTAACCATTTTAAAGTGAACAATTCAGGGCCGGGCACGGTGGCTCACGCCTGTAGTCCTAGCACTCTGGGAGGCCGAGGCGGGTGGATCGCTCGAGGTCAGGAGTTCGAGACCAGCCTGAGCAAGAGCGAGACCCCGTCTCTACTAAAAATAGAAAGAAATTATCTGGACAACTAAAAATATATAGAGAAAAAATTAGCCGGGCATGGTGGCGCATGCCTGTAGTCCCAGCTACTCGGGAGGCTGAGGCAGGAGGATCGCTTAAGCCCAGGAGTTTGAGGTTGCTGTGAACTAGGCTGACGCCATGGCACTCACTCTAGCCCGGGCAACAGAGTGAGACTCTGTCTCAAAAAATAAATAAATAAAATAAAGTGAACAATTCAGTAGCATTTATTTAGTACATTCACGATGTTGTGCAGCCACTACCTCTTTCTACTTCCAAAACATTTTCATCACCCCAAAAGGAAACCCTATACCCATTAAGCAGTCACTCATTTTTTCTTCTCCTGAGCCCCTGGCAACCACCAATCTGCTTTCTGTTTCTATGGATTTATCTTTTCTGGATATTTCATATAAATGGAATCATACAATATGTGACCTTTGTGTCGGGCTTCTTTCACTCAGCATAATGTTTTCAAGTTTCATCCATGTTGTAGCATGTGTCAGTACTTCATTCCTTTTTATGGCTGAGTAATATTCCATTTTATGAATAGATCACATTTTGTTTATCCATTTATCTACTGATGGACATTGGGTTGTTTCCACCTTTTGGCTATTGTGAATACTGCTGCAATGACTTTGGCATACAAGTATGTGTTTGAGTTCCTGTTTTCAATTGTTTGGGGTATGTAGGAGTGGAATTGCTGGATCACATGGCAATTCTATGTTTAAGTTTTTGAGGAACTGCCAAACTGTTTTCCTTCTTTACTTTTCATACTCAGGATGTACACACAGTTGTGGCCTGATGAGCCAGAAATTCAAATATGAGTTCAAATTCAGAAATTCATAGTTTCTTTGAGTGGCTCCAGAAGTAACCAGGTGCGGTAGTACTGTGCCATTGATACGATCATGTCCCTCAACCTTTACTGGGATTAGCTTTAGTTGTCCTGCTGCCTGGGTAAATCCGCTGAAGACAAACCAAAACACCTGTGTTGGGAAGAACTTACCCGACCTCATTGTGTTGGCATATTGGGGACATTCATCATGCATTGGTCAAATAGTTATTCAGGGCTAACTCTGTGCTCACCACTGTTCTTGGTGCTTGGGTTTATCTGTGAACCAAACAGACAAAAATCCTTGTCTCAAGGACCTTATATTCCAAGTCCAAGAGACAGACAATAGACAATGAAAATAAGCGAGGGCGGTCAGGGAAGGCTGTTCAAATTTATTAGCATGTGATTATAACAGTGTTAGTGTTTAAAATATCTCTATTGTGACTGTAGTTATATCCTATTTCTTGTGCTGTAGTTTATTTACTATTTTTCTTAGACACACCTCTGGCAAGACTTCTATCTTACTAATCTTTTTATAGGAACAGGTTTTAGTTTTGTTAGTTGCTTCAGTTAACTCTACATTTTATTGATTTCTGCCCTAATAGTTATTATTTCCTTCTTGTTTCTTTCACTTGGTTCTGTTGTCCTTTTTCTAATGTTAAGCTGTATACTTAGCTTATTTTTTTGACCTTTCTTGTTTCCTGATAAATGTATATAAAGCTATAAATTTCCCTTTAAAGTACTGCTTTCGCTGTGTGCCATCAATTTTGATATGTAGTGTTTTTACTACCATCCAGTTCTAAATATTTCCAAGAGTCATTTAGCAATATTTTTTTTGGTTTCAAAATATTTTAAAAATATATCTTTTAAAAATTAATTTCTAATTTCACTGAAATATGGTTGGAGAAACTTGTCCATATCATACGGATTGTTGGGAATGTATTGAGGAAAATACATGGTCTAAGGCATATCTGTTTTTATAAATGTCCTTGTACACCCTACAAAAGAATGGGCACTCTTGGCTGGGTATTGAATTCTCTATATATTAATATCTATTAGCTCGAGGGAGGCCCTCTCTAAGGGAGTACATTTAAGCTGAGGTCTAATGTCAGGAAGGAGCCAGTTCTCTGAAAATCTGGGGAAAGTATTCCAGGCAGAGGAAATGCAAAGGCCCTGAGGTAGGAATAAGCTTCGTGTGTTCCAAGAACAGAAAGAAGGTCAATAAGACTGGAGCATAGTGGGTGAGGAGGAGAGTGATGTGAGCTAAGGTCCTGAGAGGTGGCCGAGGCCAGATCAGGTAGGGCCTTCTGGGTCATTGTATGGACTTTAATTTTAGCTCACATAGTGCATTCACTGACCACTTACCAGGTGGTTTGCTAAGCACTTTATATAAGCTTAATGTCATGTACAAATTGATCTCTTTTTATACAATGTAGAGAGCATTTTGAGTTGAAAAGTACCTTAGCGATCATATTTAGCCCAATCCTTTCCTTTGACAAATAGGAAAGCGAAGATGGGTGTCAGAGAGGTCGCACAGATAGGCTCTGGACATCCCTCTGCCTCTTTGATGGATGAGCTCCAAAAAAGGAACACTTAATTTTTACAATTTCATTCAAATGTTATTAAAGGAATCTTATCTTGTTACGAACCTCTTTGTAAAGCAAAAATCACTCTCACCCATCCCATTCTACTTATTTCTAGATTTTTATAGATTGAGTTTACTTAAAGTGAGTTTCCCACAGAGACTCCCTCCTTTCCTAAAATGCTCTGCAGCTCTAATTTTACCCCTTTCTGCTTTGCTTTGACATTTGGATCTGTTTCTGGGAGGCAGCAGCTTCAGCCTGCCCTACATTCTCCTCCATGCCGCCTTCATTTCCAGGATGACCTGTCCCAGCCAGTCTTTGATGGGGCCTCTGTGGCACATTCAAAAGCTTCCACCTGGCAGAACATTCACAGTGATTACCCATTGCCATTGCCTGGCTGCTTGCAGGTTTGCCCCTTACCCTCCTTGGAGGCTGAGCTGCGTTGCTCAGTGACAGGGGAGCTAGCGCAGATGAACCTGAGCAAGCAAAAACTGATTCCAGGTGCTGCGCCAGGCAGTCCTCAAACTCCAAATGGGCACAGGGTACGTTCGAGGCCTCCCTGCAGATAAGCCTGCCTCGGACACAGGGATCCGCAAGTCACTCTGTGGACCTCATCCCTTAGTGCTTTATCTGAAATTGAAGGCAGGTTTTTTCTCCCTGGGACAGTAGAAATTATATGATGATGGCAAAGTCAATGCTTCAGGCAAGGTGAGGCCTTGAATTCCACCCTGAGAAAGCCAAAGATAAGATTGATATCCCTAATACTTTGGGAAGGCCAAGGCAGGAGGATCGCTTAAGGCCAGGAGTTGGAGACCAGGCTGAGCAACATAGTGAGACCCCGTCTCTACAAAAAATCAAAAAATTAGCCAGGTGAGGCAGCACATGCCTGTAAGTCCCAGCTACTGAGGAAGCTGAGGTAGGATTGCTTGAGCCCAGGAGTTTGAGGTTGCAGTGAGCTATGGTGATGCCACTGCACTCTAGCCTGGGTGACAGAATGAGACCCTGTCTGTTAAAAAAAAAAAAAAAATGATATCTGCCAACCACTGGCTTACCCCTTCTTCTTTGCAAATTCCTTATTCTCTCCTAAAATGTTCTGCTCACTCTTTCTCCTGGCTTTCTGACCATGCTGGAATCTCCAGTAGAATATTTTCTTAGCAAGATACATTTCTAGGCATTTACAGGGCACAAGGAAATATGATCAGCAAGACCTAAGCCTCCAGTTAACACTCAGACCAAAAGAATGACAGGAGTCTGCAAAAAAAGTACTTTTTTAAATCACATAAAGAAATTTCCTCAAAATCTCACAGTTGTCAAAGCATTAGTGGTTTTCTTTTTTTGTGGTTTAAAGTTATGACAAATATATCTAACAAAATTTACAACTTTTATCCATTTTTAAGTGTACAATTTAGTGGCATTAAGTACATTCACAGTGTTGTGCAACCATCACCACCACTGCCCATTTCCAGAACTTTTTCATCATGCCAAACAGAAGTGTTGTATCCATTAAACAGTAACTCCCGTCCTTCCCTCACACCTTTGGTCACGTTTATTTCACTTTCTGCCTCTATAAATTTCCCTCTTCTGGGAGCTCACATAAGTGAAATCATACAATATTTGTCCTTTTGTGTCTTGCTTATTTCACTTAGCACAATGTTTTCAAGATTCATCCATGTTGTAGTATGTATCAGAACTTTATTCCTTTTTATTGCCAAATAATATTTTATTGTATATATAGACCACATTTTGTTTATCCATTCATCTGTTGACGGACACTTGGGTTGTTTCCATTGTTTGGCTTTTGTCAATAATGCTACTGTTAGGTCCCAAGCAGAGAGAGACACACACAGGAAGCCTCATGTGTAGCAAAATGCTGTTTATTTTGAGCATCTGGGTGCAGATGGGTAGAGGCCAGAAAAGCCCTCCATGAGAGAAAAGGGGAGAGCCTTGGGTTTTATAGAGAGAGGGTTTTTCTGGGAGGAGTAAACAAATTCTTTTCAAACAACTGGGAGGGATAAGGAAAGTAAGTTCCCCTCTTGCATTCCGTACCTTTATCTCCCTAGGGGTCTGGCAAAGGCTACATGGCCCAATACACCCCTAGGAAGGGGAGAAGGGTGGGTTTTATAGGACGTTTGGATGGAAGTTTGGAGAGGGTGAGTTCTTTAAGCCTAACAGCTGCTGTGAATGTTCATGTACAAGTATCTGTTTGCGTGGCTACTTTCAATTCTTTTGGGTATTTATCTAGAAGTGGAATTGATGGATCATATCGTAATTCTGTGCTTAACTGTTTGAGGAACCGCCAAACACCAGCATTAGATTTTGTATTCAAAATATATTTGTCACAACTAAACAAAAGGATGAAATGTATAGTGCTAGCCATATGCCAACTCTTAATTGAGTTACTCAAAACAAACCATGGTAGAGGAAAACCTAAAAGATGGTTTTTAAGCTTGATTTCTGGATTTCAGGAAATGCCACTAACCTTTTTTGATGTCTCTGGATGATTGACTTTGTCATTATGTATGATGTTTTCCAATGAGGGGAATGAGGCAGTTCTCCTTTGTCTCCTTAAATGTGCATTCAGGGTTAAAGGTTTTTAATAAACACTATCTTTTCAGGAAAAAAAGTGAGATCTAATTAAAGGCTCAGATTCTCTTTAAGCAAGAAATGTCATGCATATTGTGTTCTGCCTTGAACATCTGTCCCTGTCATTAGCTGTACTTCTGTGGTGTCATTTCATATAGCTGCATACTCCTCTGTAATGAGAGTGCCATAATTTATTTAACCAACTTTCTACTGTTGGACTTAAAGGAATTTTTAAAAAATTCTTTTAGTGATTCTCCCTTTTCTGTCACCACCACTAATTCAGTATTACAGGTGTCTTATTGAGTCACTCCTGTGTGATCCCAGCAGACTTCTAAAAGAAGTCCCTTCTCCAGGGCTTCCCCCTCTACCCAAGGTTCTCCTCTGTCTGGATGATGTTCTTAAGTCACTGCTTTCCTCATGTGCCCTGTCAGCCCCAAGAATGATTCCACCTTGAAGACTTTCCTAAATCTTCATCCGCTTTCTTCCCCATCTGCGGAGCTAGTCAAATCTACTTGTACCCTCAGCACATAAGCTTATTTCTTTCTGGGCCTGACTCATACCACCAGTCCTGCTGGGAATGCCTCTTCTCATCGCACGGAGTGTTTCCAGGCCCTTCCTCCAGCGAGGGCCCGCTTACATCTCACAGGCTTCGCAAGACTCCCACCGTTATGCCTGCCTGGTGGCTTTTGCCTTTCTTTGAACTTCTGCTTCAGTGAGATCGGATCATACATTTTATGAGGTAGTAAGTAAACAACCAAGCTGTGGACTGTGTCTGGAACATCCTGGTTGCACTGGCCATCTGACAGCTCCCAGAACACACTCTTTTTTTTTTTTTTTTTTTTTAGGTGAGTAGATGAGATGTCTCGCTGTGTTGTCTAGGCTGGCCTCAAACTCCTGGGATCTGGGCTCAAGGGATCCTCCTGTGTATCTGGGACTACAGGCACACACCACCAGGCCCTGCTCTGGAACACACTCACTTCTATCCCACCTCTTTTTTTTTTTTTTTGTGCCGGCTGTCCCTCTTCCTGGAAGGCCCTTCCTCCAACTCATCGCAGCTGGCTCCTTCCTGATATTCTGATCTACTGTCAATGTCACTTCCTCGGAGAGACCATGCCTGACTCCCATCAGAAATAACTCCCTTACTTCTGTCTCAGCATCCTGCTTGTTTCTTTCAAACCCTTTATCCCAAGCTGCCCTCACCTCATTTCTTTACACATTGATTGCCCATCTTCCCCACTGCATCTAACCTCCAGAAGAGCCTGCCTTGTTCACCTGTTTATCCCTGGCACCTGCAGAGGGCCAAGGTGCTCCATAAATGTTTGCTGATGGAACTGATGAGCTTGAACAAAATGGGGAAGGAGAAGGGAGACGTCACGGGTGTCCTTTGGATTTCTGGCTTGGAGAATTGAGCTGATGGCAGGTGATGCTACTTGCTGAGCTTGGGAGCTCTGGAGCAGCACGTGTAGGTGGGGTGGGGGGAACAGAGAGAATGATTTCTCTATTGTAACTGTTTGAGTTGCCTCTAAACTGTTGAGGTATAGACTGTCTGGCGGTGGTTAAATACATGGGCCTGGAGCTCAAGAATGATGCTTGGGCATCGTCCAAATGAGAATAGCCAGCACGGTTAGATATGCAGTAAGTTGCCTGGGGCCATCCAGCCAATAAGTGGCCAAGCCAGGATTTGAACCCAGCTGGTCTGTTGTCCTGATATAGGCATGTAGGGACAAAACCCAAGATGAGCTTCTTGCCTTTGAGGAGCTTATTGTTTATTGGGGGAAATAGAACATAAACACTCATAATTTACCATGCTCCACAGTCAGCCCTGATCCAAGCTCGTCAAGTGTAGCAGTTATTTGGTTAAAATGGCAAGTCAGTGTCAGCACCTCCTCCTTTGATTCCGGAAGACTCAGGCTCATGTGACCTTGATAATTCATTAAAAGGAGTGAAGGATGTTGGAAATGCAAAACTCTCTCCTAGATCATCATTTATTTTGGAAATATGATTCATAACCCTCTGGGACTGGAAAACAGGAACCTGAAATATCACAGTAAAAGTGAAAGGAGAAGGTGATTTCTAAATCTGTTCAAAAAAGAGGATCATCGAGGTGGGGATGCCACAGGATTCCCAGAATGATGGCTGCAGGGGATTAGAATATGGGTTGAGAAATACACAAGCAGCAGAGGGTAGCCCACGCGCTGCACTGAAGAGGACGATGTGAATAAAGAGGGGCGGTGGTCACAGTTCCTGGTGGGCTCTAGCAGGCAGGGCTTTGTGCAACAATGACTTGGGGCGGAAGCCAAGCCAAGTCTCTACTATTTGAGGGCTGCTGGTTGGCCTGGAGTTAGAGATGTTTTAATCACCTCATCGGTGAGGGAGGGATCCTAGTTTCCACCCCAGGGTTAAAGGGATGGCTGAACACATGACACCCAACGCTGGTCAGATGAGATTGGCAGCAATTTATTGTCACATATACTAACAACTCAGGGGAGAAAGACACCACGTGCCATGCAGGGCTACACAGGAGTTGTGTTCAGGAGCAGAGTGAACAGCCAGAGCCGGTAGGAGGCAGGCTTTGTAGCATCAAGAGGGTGAGGTGTCCACGGGAGGATGTGATTGGATCATGTGGACAATTCCACGGGTTGGCAGGAAACTCAAACTTGCTGCTCAGCAGTAAGCAGGAACTGCATCTGGTCTGTTTGATAAGAAAGGTTGTTTGGATGATCTTCTCTGAGGACTTGGAAGAGGAACTTGTGGTTAATCCATTCCAGGCACTCCCAATTTCACCAGATGTCAAGGCAGCACATGATATTGGACCTTAATTTTAGGCCTTATCCTACCTCGGTGGGTCCTGTTGACTGCCCCTCGTCTCTCAATTTAGTACCCTCCTGCCCCGGATCTGAAGCTCAACAAGCAGTCTCACTCCTACCGACTTGGGACAGGAGCTATTCTAAAATTGAGGACGCACCAAAGCTTTTCCTCCTTTTTTTCTTGCTGCCAGTCTTTTCATGACTTTCCAAGAGGAAAAGGAGGGGAGAAAAGAGAATCATTCCATTTGGCTGCATATTTTCATGAAATGAAAATTAAAACCATATCTGCCACCACTCCTAGTTCATTTTCCACACAGCAATCAGAGTCATCTTTAAAAAAATCAAAGACGATCCTATCAGGCTCTTGCTTAAAACCCTCCAATTGCTCCCCATTTGTGTTAGGATAAAGACAAGCCCTTTGCCATGGCCTGCAAGGCTCTATGCAGCTTAGCCCCTGCCTGCCTGTCCAGCCTTGACTCATGCCTTAGTTCCCTGTACTATTTATGGACTAGTCACACACATCTTCTTTAAGGTCTGTAAACCTGCTATGTTTTTTCTGCCCCAGGACCTTTGCACATGCTATTCTCTCTGCCTAGAATGCTCTTCCCTCCCCTACTCACCTAGTTAGATAGTACTTATCCTTCATATTTCAGCTAAAACATTCCTGCCTCAGGTAGGACTTCTCTGATCTTTCCAAAGAGGTCAAACTCCCCTATTATAAGCTCTCAGAGCATCATTTTGCCATCTTCCCTGTGATAGTCATCATAAGTTGCAAACTTACATTTCTTTGAATTATTTGATTAATGTCCATCTCCTCCTCTTACTTCCTTCAGAACAGCAACCTTATCTATCACTGGTCTCCAGTGAGTGCCTTAATGACTATTATTGCATGAATGTGTCAATGAACAAGTTAACTATGATTTGGGGACCTTCTGAAAAAAGGAAGTAAAGAGAAGACTTAAATTATACGTCATTTTTTTATTATCAAAACAGTCATGTTAAGAACACATACATTGCCAAGCTAGAATCAGGAAGTGTTCAAAAAATTGTTCCCCTTTAAAAAGAGAAACACAAGTCCATTACCAATTCTACATGCGCTCAGCCATCTACAGCAAGAGAGTATTAATAGATCTCTTCTGCCACAGAGACGAAGCAGTGAATACTGTGTGATTACCATATCAGAAGAATGTGCTGAAGTATAAGAACACAGATCCTACAAAATGTGACTCTCATTGCCTATGGCAATGACATTATTTTATGCAGGAGACTAAAAATAAGAATACAAACACGATCCCTGTTATTGTAGGAAGTGTCAGGCATTTTACACACACAGTTGAAGTAACACATCACCCTCTTGCCCAGAGCATCAGTGGGGAAGGTGAAGGGAAACAGTAGATGGATCCAGTGATTATTTGTCATTCCAAGTTCTGACTCCATCTGGGGCCTCACTGAGGTGACAGGAACACTAAGAATAAGGCACCAAAACTGAAGGTATAAAGGCCCAGAGGCCATCAGAATGGAAACCTGTAACAGTTACATAGAATTCTTGGAGTAGAAAACCTTCAATTCCAAAAAAATCATACATAATCCACTTTTCAAAAATATCTCTAAAAAGGTAGTAAAAATGAAAGTTCAATCTGGCATAATTAACTAGATTCCTGAGTTTAAAGCCAGATAAAATCCTTTATTAAAAAAAGGTTTTTGGCTGGGTACAGTGGCTCATGCCAGTAATCCTAGCACTTTGGGAGGCTGAGGTGTGGGATGATTGCCTGAGCTCAGGTGTTTGAGACCAGCCTGAGTAAGAGCAAGACCCCATCTCTACAAAAAATAGAGAAATTAGCCAGGTGTGGTGGTGCACACCTGTAGTCCCAGCTACTCGGGAGGCTGAGGCAGGAGGATCACTGGAGCCCAGGAGTCTAAGGTTGCAGTGAGCTATGATGACACCACTGCACTCTAGCCTGGGAGACAGAGTGAGACCCTGTCTCTACAAAAAGTTTTTATTCGTGCTATTTTACATTAAAACAGTACAAAGCTGCTGTTTTTAAAAAAGTATCAAAATGGTAAGTCTTAGAGTATGTGTTAAAAACTCACAGATCGTTCATCAATCACAGTGTTTAATAGTGGTCTATAAATTACTCCTAGTTGTTGTTTAGAAACTGATAAATAGCCAATTCTAGTGATAAAACCATGAAAAGGAAATCCTAAAGTAGAATCCTAAAACCCGCGACTATTGATTTTCATATTCTTCGTGGTTGGTGTATAGAAATGGTGAAGGTTTGGGTGTGGGTTGCTTTTGAAGCAGCATCCAGACTGTATCAATTCTAATTGGCTGCAAAGTACAAGACGTTAAAGGCAGAAAGGCAGCTTTTTGGTCATTTCCAGCCATAAAATTGTGATGAGGATTGGAATGTACTGGGTAGCTTGGCAGTTAAATTTGATAGATTCTGGTTTGGTAAGTTACCTGATTTGGTCTGGTTTGGTGAGTAACCTAATTTGGTCCGTAGCCCTTCTAGAACTATCTAGTAGAAACCTAAGTTCCTGAGGGGCTCCAGGGTTGGTCTGGGCTCCCAGAGAACCTTGGAACCAGGGAAGGTGTGGGCTGAGTCTATGTCCCCATTCATAAGGCTTGTTCTTTGTCCCAGTTATCTGTTGCTGCGTAACAAACAACCTCAAAGCTTAGTAACTTAAGACAGCAATCTGGCTTTCTGGATTGACAGGGCAGTTCTCACTTGGGGTGTCTCATTGTAGTTTCAGTCATATGTTAGTAGGGCCCAGAATTACCTGAAGACTTCTTCTTGCCCATGTTTGGACTTGACTATGCTTGGATGGCTTGAAAGCTGGGGCTGGCTGGTCAGGCACTCTCCTCTCCACATGGCTGCTTGAGCTTCCTCACAGCAGGGTGGTCTCAGGATAGGGAGACTTTTACATGCGGGCTGTTTTCCCCAACAGCAAGAGTTCCAAAGGACAGGAAGTGGAAGCTGCCAGCCTCTTAAAACAAACACCCTGACACTGACACAGCATCACTTCCACTATTGGGTAAAGCAGTCAGAGCTGCCCATACTTAAGGGAAGGAAACAAAACGCTTGGGTCCTGAGGGATGAGTGTCAAAGAATTTGTGGTCACTTTTAATCTTTCACATTCTCCAGCCAGGACCAAAGGATTTGTTCTTAGTTGGACATTATCCTAGTCTGCCCTATACTGAGATGTTTTGCATCCATGTAGCTCTTTACACTTTAACAAGACAGTTCATGAACACTGTCTCAATTCGTCCTCACAATATTTCTGAGATAGTAGGTTGGGTAACGAGGAGACAAAGGTACAGAGGTTAAAGGCCTAGGGTCACACAACTTCCTAGGGACAGAATTGAGACTTATATCTGAATATCTTCACTGTCAGTCCATGCAAAGGGATGCTGGTTTGTTTGTTTGTTTAACCAGGTCACTGTGCTCTCAGACATATATAGAGCTATATGAGATGAAAACATATTTCCCTTTGGCTGAATATTTGGCCACAGATCTTTGCAGGTGAAGTTCAAGGTGATGGCAAAGGTAACGCTAATATGACTGCTGCAGCCCCATGCTGTCAGTAGGGACTCTTGAAGCCACTGTACTTCCCTTTACTCTTGGGAAACTCTCTCCGAATCCTCCAGCGGCAGCAGCTGGGTAGGATGGCAAAATCAGCCATGTCCTGGGAGCCGAAGCGCCAGGTGGTATAGCACCTGTAGGCACAGTGCCGCAGCCGGCTATTGGTGGAATCCGCATCTAGCTCCAGCAAGGGCTCCTGGTAGAGCAGGAGGAACTGCAGGACATGTCTGGACAGGACAAGCTTCCTGAATGGCTGTGAGGTGGTGATGCAGGCCCCCGGCTTTTTCCGGCAACATAGCTCCTCCAGGCACCTGTGGCTCTCGGGGAGTTGGGACGGGAGGCAACTTCCACACTGGCACCACTCCGGGCTGTCCCCGGATCTAGGAGTCACCCCTTCATGAAGCGGCAGCATCTCCTCTGTTTCTCTAGGAATGGAGGGCAGGTCGTGGAGAGTCAGAGGGAGCTTGGACACGTCTGTGAAGTCCAGCGGGGGTCTCTGAAAAAGTCAAGTGTCCAAACCTATCAGCAGTGGTGACCCCCAGGGCTATCGATTCTTTAATTTTATCATTAACTTACAAAATTACATTTAATATTACATTAATTGTAGTAGCTATCATTGATTAAGTGTGTGGATCAGGACCATGCTTGTGTTTTGTAAGCATTGCCTCACTTAAGTCTTTGAAGAACCTCGTAAGATATGTAGCCTTGTCTCCACTTTACAGATTTGGAAAGTGAAATTCAGAAAGGCCAGGCCTCAGTGCAGGTATCACCTCTTGACCTGACCACCCTGTCGAGTCGCTTTCCTCCCAGGTGATTCTCTTGTCACATCACGATATTCTACATTCTTCATAGGCCTTATCACCATCAGAAATGATCCTATTAATTTATACATTTACTTGATGGTGATGATTCTTCCATATGAAAGCAGGGACCCCGTCCGCTTTGTTTGCTGCTGTATCCCCAATACCCAGCACAGGATAGAAGTAAATAGTTGTTGACTTAGCTCTGCTCTCTCCTTTCCCTCCAGGTTCCTCTACTGGCAAACCCATTTGTTATCCTCCAAGGGAAGCGGCCATAATTGTCACGCCTATTCTTTTTGACATTACCCTGGGTAATGTCTGGGTGTCTTTACCCTTCACTGGGTAAAGAAGGCCTGAGTCAAGGACATTAGACTGGATAGTTCTTGTACATGAGTGTTCATAGTATCATTATTCACAATAGCCCAAAGCTGGGAACAACCCACATGTCCCTCAGCTGATGAATGGGTAAACAACATGTTATGTCCATATGATGGAAAATTATTCGAACCTAAAAAGGAATGAATTACTGATCCATGCTCCAACATGGATGCACCTTGAAAACATGAAGCTGAGTGAAAGAAGCCAGACACAAAAGGCCACACATTGCATGAGTCCACTTATAGGAGATGTCCAGCATAGGCAAATCCACAGAGACAGAAAGTAGATTAGTGGTTGCTAGGGAATGGGGGAATTCAGTATGGGGAGTGGCTGCTTAATGGATATGGGGTTTCCTTTTGGGGTGATGAAAAAGCACTGGTACTAGATAGTGGTGATGGTTGCACAGCACTGTAAATGTACTAAAATGTCACTGAATTGTTTAAAATGGTTAAAATGGTAAATTTTAGGCCGGGCGCAGTGGCTCACGCCTGTAATCCTAGCAATCTGGGAGGCCGAGGTGGGCGGATGGCTCGAGGTCAGGAGTTCGAGACCAGCCTGAGCAAGAGTGAGACCCTGTCTCTACTAAAAAAAGAGAAAGAAATTATCTGGCCAACTAAAATATATATATATATAGAAAAAATTAGCCAGGCATAGTGGCACATGCCTGTAGTCCCAGCTACTCAGGAGGCTGAGGCAGTAGGATCGCTGAAGCCCAGGAGTTTGAGGTTGCTGTGAGCTATGCCCGGGCAACAGAGCGAGACTCTGTCTCAAAAAAAAAAAAATGGTAAATTTTATATTATGTACATTCTACCATACACATATGCACACACACACTAAATATAGTAACGTGCCACATAATGAAATTTTGGTCAATGATGGATTCCATATACAATGGTGGTCCCATGTGATTATAATGGAGCTGAAAAATTCCTATCACCTAGTGACATCATAGGCATTAAAACATCATAGTGCGATGCGTTTCTTGTGTGCTAGTGGTGATGTTGGTGTAAACAAACCTACTGTACTGCCAGTTGTGTAAAAGTATAGCATGTAGCCTGGGCAACATAGTGAGACCCTGTATCTACAAAATATTAAAAAGTTAGCCAGGCATAGTGGCACATGCCTATAGTCCTAGCCACTCCAGAGGCTGAGGCAGGAGGATCTCTTGAGCCCTGGAGTTCTAGGTTACAGTGAGCTATGATTGCACCACTGCACTCAGCCTGGGTGACAGAGCTAGGCCTGGTCTATTAAAAAAAAGAAAAGTATACCACATACAATTATTTACAGTACATAATACTTGATAATGATAATGAACAACTCTGTTACTGGTCTGTATATTTACTTTGCTTTTTATTGGTATTTTTGAATATACTGCTTCTCTGATATAAAAAAAAAGTTAATGTAAAACAGCCTCAGGCAGTTCCTTCAGGACGTATTCCTGAAGATGGCATTGTTACCATAGGAGATGACAGCTCCATGCATGTTATTGCCCCTGAAGACATTCTAGTAGGACAAGATGTAGAGGTGGAGGACAGTGATATTGATGATCCTGACCCTGTGTAGGCCTAGGCTAATGTGTGTGTTTGTGTCTTAGTTTTTAACAAAAAAGTTAAAAAGTTAAAAAAAAAATTAAAAATAGAAAAAAGCTTATAGAATAAGGATATAAAGAAAGAAAATATTTTTGTACAGCTGTACAACATGTTTGTGTTTTAAGCTAAGTGTTAACAACGAAAGAGTCAAAAAGTTTCAAAAAAGTAAGAAGTTTGTAAAGTAAAAAATTTACAGTAAGTTAAGGTTAATTTATTATTGAAAAAAGAAAAATATATTTTTATAAATTACAATAGCCTCAGTGTACAGTGTTATAAAGTCTGCAGTAGTGTACAGTAATGTCCAAGGCCTTCACATTCACTCACCACTCACTAACTCATCCAGAGCAACTTCTAGTCCTGCAAGCTCCACTCATGGTAAGTGCCCTATACAGGTGTACCGTTTTTATCTTTTATACCGTATTTTTACTGTACCTTTTCTATGTTTAGAAATGTTTAGATACACAAATACCATTGTGTTTTAATTGCCTACGGTAGTCACTACAGAAACATGCTGTATAGGTTTGTAGCTTAGGAGCAATAGGCTGTACTGTATAGCCTAGGTGTGTAGCTATACCACCTAGGTTTGTGTAAGCACACTCTGTGACGTTAGCACGACAGAATTGCCTAATGATGCATTTCTCAGAACTTATCCCAGTTGCTAAGTGATGCATAACTGTAGTTTACTTTATACACATTCCCAACAAGGATGTTAGAAGAATGGAAAAATTTTGGCTACTCTCTTTCAAGAGGAGATGTAAAAATCCTAAATATTAGTGATAATAATCCAGCAATAAGCACAAAGAATAGTACATCACATTCAAATTGAGTTTATTTCAGGAATGCAAGGTTGGCTTAATAATTGTAAGCCAATTGTAAGCCAATAATTGTAAGCCAATCAGTGTAATTCACCACATAATAGAATAAAAGAAGAAAACTCATTGATCATTTCAAAAGAAGCAGAAAAATTTTTTAAATTTAATATATAGTCATGATAAAATTCTTAGCAAACTAGGAACAGAAGAGAATTTTCTTAATCTGATAGAGCATTCTTAAAAACTTGCCACAAATACTATAATGAATAGTGAACTCTAGAAAGCTTTCTCCCTGAGATAGGGAATGAGACAAAGATGCCTGCTATTGTCACTCTGTTCAGTATTGTACTGGAGGTCCTAGCCAGAGTCATAAACACCAGACATTAGGAAGAGGCAAGGAAGGATTTTTTTCCCAGAGCCTTCAGAGGGAGCAGGGCCCTGCCAACACCTTGATTTCAGACTTCTAGCTTCCAGAACTGTGAAGGTATAAATTTCTGTTGTTTTAAGCCACCTAGTTTGTGGCAATTCATTAGGGCAGCCCTGGGAAACTAATACAGTTAGTGAAGATACGCAGCATCCAGAGCTGCTGGGAAGAGTGTGAGTTAGAACAGCAGCTCTGAAGCACTGTTTGTTAGTATCTTCTGAAATTGAACGTATGCCTGCCTTATGACTCAGCAGTTCCACTCTTAGGTAGTTACCTAGCAGAGTGCCATATGTTTACCATAGCAGCATTACTGGCATTAGCTCCAAACTGGAAACTACCCAAGTGTCCATCAATAGTAGCATGGATTAAATAAATTGGATGTTTATAAAATGGAAATTATACAACAGTGAGAATGAACTGTTGCTATATGCAATGTTATGAATGACTCTCACAAAAATAATGTTGAGTGAAAGAAACTAGATAGTCTGCAGAGTATATACTGAGTATCTTCATATAGTATACTATATGATTCAATTTTTATAAGATTGTAGAAGAAGTAAAATTAATTTTTGGATACAGGATAATGACTACTTTTAAGGAAGCATAGTGACTGGATGGGAGCATAAGAGGGACTTCTTATATTCAATTTTTAATCTGGGTGCTGGTTATATGAGTATGTTTACTTTGTTAAAATTGATCAGTTATGACTGATATAAATTTCCAGATGTGTTTATATGTAATAGTAAATTTTCTTTAAAAAAAAAAAGATAATGTGTCAACTTACTGGGACTTCTTGGCCTTTGACATCTTGCAAACTTTTCCCAAGTAGCTGCTGGTCCACCATCCTAATGTGGGATTCATCCACAAAGGACACATACTTTAACGTCTAGGAAAGGAAGGTTAACACATTTACCTACTTTTCTATGGAATTATCAAGAATTACCTATCTAAACATACCTAAAGGCAACTGTTTTTTCCATTTATAATACCCAATGACAAACTATTGAACCAGCTAACTAAAAACTCTTGCTAGCCAAGAATGAATAACTTCTGAGTCTAAATGTAAATCAGAAATGGAACCTCATGCACCTTAACTTGTAGGTTCAGCCTATCCACAGCTCACTGCCTAATGCTTTTAGGTCTCCCAAGCACTGTGTAAAATTCCTTTGTTGTGGTCTCTCAATTTTAGTTACTCTAGGTTAAATGTCTCCAGAAAGTTACACTATTGCAACTTAAATTATTTATGTGTTCATTAGATTTCATCCCATCTAAGGCCATGATATGGTGATTGTTTTTAGTTGCAAAGATGAACTTTTATTTCAAAATGTGAAAACATGTACAATGGACAATGAATTGTGCATTCAGCTGTTGGAAAAGGACAGTGATGTACTTAGATGAGGGAAAGACAAAGAAACTCCCTTTGTTTTTAGGAACCAAGGATTTCTCTTTGGGCGGAATCATGGTGTTGAGTGCAGAGGACCTGTTTAGTGAAGTGCAAATTAATCAAATCAAAACAATACAGATGAGGCTAAAATTCCCTTTGACTACTCCCCCACCCTGGGCTTCTTTCCAGAAGCAATCCCTGTTACAACTTTTGTGTGTATTCAACACCTTTTGCATGGATATGTATACCCACACACACATATATACATGTGTATACACATGTATGTAGATAAAATATGCATATAGAAAATATATAGAATGAGTTTATATGTGTAGGTTTTTTTAACCTATATATCACACCATACCTAGTGTTCTACAGTTTGTTTTTGTACAAAATGTCTTGGATATTTACTCATGCAAGGACCTATAACTCGGTAGTTATAGATCCCATGTTGGAATTTCAGCTCTGTAACTTATTAGCTGTATGACTTCGGGCAAATTATTTAACCTTCCCGTGCCTCATTTCCTTTTTTATAGAAAGAGAGAATAGTGGCAGCTATCTATATGGTTATTGTGAGGATTCAGTGAGTTAATATATACAAAGCATTTAGAAGTGCTACATAAATGCTGGCTATTATTATCTACCTCACTCTTTTAAAATGGTGCCTGGTATTCCTTCCTAGGGGTTTATCATAGTTTCTTTCACCGTTCACCTATTGGATGTTTGGGTAGATGCTATTTATTCACTGTTAACAATCATTTATTAATAATAACTTAATAATCAGTGCTGCAGTGAACGTCTTGTACATGTGTACTGCTTGGGTACTAATGTGAGAGTGTCTCTAGGGCACATATGGAGAAGTGGAAATGCCAGGCTGTAAAGTATGTCCCATGTAAATGTTATTAGTCACTGCCAAATTGTTCTCCAGTCACTGTGGTGTTTTTTGTTTTTTTTGCCTGTACCAATTTAATAAATGACAACATTGATAAGTCCTGGAACACAAGAATTTGCCTTCCCTACATCTTGCCTCTCCATTTTTGTTTCTATTCTTCTCTAAGACCAGAGGATTCATCTGGGAGATGGTTGATTGGGGTGGAGTCCAGAGACTTATCCACTACAGGATTAAACCTGCAATTTTGGCCTAATTTTAGTGCATTTCCCAGGGATCTAATGGAACCTCGAGTGTTTGGGTGTCCTTTAAGCACCTTGTGCCTTACCGGCTTTGGCTCCACGATGGACTCACACTTCTTCCTGTAGTAGTATTCATTGACCGCGCAGGGTTCACAGCACTTGCAACAGGGATAAACATGGGATCGACAGCAGCTACTGGAGTAAGTGTTGATGAGAAAGTCAATGAACATAGTGGCCTGGAGAAAACCCAGACACGCACCAAGTTAGTGAAACTTCTTTTTGCCAAATCATTTTCAGAAAGCATGAGAAAGAGAACTCTTACCAAACCAAAGTAGGAGAGGGTTGAGCCAATGTACACGATCAGTTGGATAATGTCAAATTTTCCTCCCTGAAAACAGAGCGGGATAGTTTACTCGGTTGGAATTCAGAGCAGCGCTCTTTTGCTTTCACACATACAGTTGCTGGTGTAGTAGGGACTGGAGCCCAGTGCCGTGACTTTGATAGATGGGTTCAAGTGCTCACTGAGGCAGAGACTGCGCACGTTGAAACTATGGCTCTCATTTCAAGTTTGCCCTGTTTCTGCTGTCCAGGGTGTGCTTGGACCATCAATGTTTTAAGCAAACAAGCATTGGAACCTGCACATTAAGGGGAGAACCACTGAGGATTTGTTATTTTTCCGTTTGAGGTGAGGGTTTCAGACAAGCTTTCCCTAGAAGAGGTTTGAGATTACTTCAGATGCAGAGGGAAGGAATGTCCGCACAGACTTTTCCCTTGGGTGGCCTTGTGGATTTTATTCTCAATGGTCTTTCCATGCTCTCAGCTGTAGCTTGTTGATTCTTGTGTTGTGTATCACCATGTTATATAAATAATGTGCTGTGAAGCAGGGTGTTATGGATCTGTTGATTTTTTTTTTTTTTTTTTTTTTTGAGACAGAGTCTCACTCTGTTGCCTGGGCTAGAGTGAGTGCCGTGGCGTCAGCCTAGCTCACAGCAACCTCAAACTCCTGGGCTCAAGCAATACTATTGCTTCAGCCTCCCGAGTAGCTGGGACTACAGGCATGCGCCACCATGCCCGGCTAATTTTTTCTATATATATTTTTAGTTGGCCAGATAATTTCTTTCTATTTTTAGTAGAGACGGGGTCTCGCTCTTGCTCAGGCTGGTCTCGAACTCCTGAGCTCAAACGATCTGCCCACCTCGGCCTCCCAAGTGCTAGGATTACAGGCGTGAGCCACTGCGCCCGGCCTGGATCTGTTGATTTTTTTTGCATACCTGGTATCCTTCTTCATTCCTTCTTCTGAAGACTGCACCACAATTTTTTTTTTGGGGGAGAACCATTTCTCTTTATATTCATTCCATGTAGTTTGGTGGGGGGCGGAGGGTGCCTTGGCTCTCTCCTCTGGCCCCTGGGCTGGGTCAGGGCTGGTTCAAGACCAGCCATTGAGAGTATGACATGACTCTGGTCACAGTGATTACTGTAGCAGTGGGCATGTGACCCATATCAGGCCAGTCAGGGCCAATGGCATCTGCCTGAGGCCTTTGCTCAAACTTCTGGCAAAGAGGTGTTTTCTTTTAATTGAGGTTGCTGGCTGGGTGTGGTGGCTCATACCTGTAATACCAGCACTTTGGGAGGCTGAGGTGGAAGGATTGCTTGAGCCCAGGAGCTGGAGACCAGCCTGGGCAACATAGCAAGACCCCATCTCTACAAAAAATAAAAATGAGCTGGTTGTGGTGGTGTGTGCCTGTAGTCCTAGCTATTCCAGAGGCTGAGGCAGGAGGATCATTAGAGCCCAGGAGTTTAAGGCTGCAGTGAGCTATGATTGTGTCACTGTACTCCAGCCTGGAGTCAGCAAGATCCTGTCTCTAAAATAATAATAAAAATTGAGGTTGCTGAACTGGTCAGATATAAGGAGCTGTGTGATACTACCATATAGAGATGGCCAGTCTAAGGATGATACCAAGACAGAGGAGAATATATGTAAGAAATGGAGGGAAACAGATTCCTGAGAATGTTGTTTGAACACCTAGATCTAGCCATACCTGAAGCTTAAAAATTACCCCTGGATTTTTTTCAGTTATGTGAACCAAAAAACAGACCAAAAAAAGGACTTTTTTTTTCCTAAGCCAATTTGAGTTGGATTCTGTTACTTATACACTATCTTGCAGAGGGTTTTCTTTCTCTCTCTTTTTAAGCATCAGAGCATTTTTAAAGTGGAATATTAGAATTTTTTCCAGGGCCACTCTTTTTGTTTTTTCTCCCTCTCCCCCTGCCACCACCAGTGCCACTCTTGTACTCAGCAGGTGACTTATTCTTGAACAGGACTCCAGGGACATTTCTTCCTCCTCTTTTATCCCACATGTGAAATGCACAGTGCTAGTGCTAGCTAATGACTATGACCAAAAACATTCACTCCTTGAAGGCACTACAACCATAATTAGGACACAGTCATAGGGAGGAGGTGCCTGGGGCTGGGAGCAGAGACTTACTGTGCCAAAAACCAGGATGTCAAAACGGATCCCAAAGACTTTTATCAGAGTCCGTTTTTCAACATTGTTTTCCTTATAGTACTTGGCATATCTGTAGGAAGAAAAGGATCCATACGTATAAAGCTCTCTTTGAATGTGCTGGTATTTTATGAAAGAAAAAAACCAAATCAGTAGCAGTGTGGCCCCATCTCTTGGCAAACATACATAATAAATTCTTTCAATGGCATTGACCTCTCTATGTCATCACTCAGTCACCTTTATAAAGACCCGGGCACAAATCACAATCACCCCAAATATGCAACTCTCACCAGTGCCAGAGTCAGGAAAAGTGGTACATTATATTTTCCATGAATAATTATTAAGGAAGGCTTAAACCACATGCTTCATGAAACTTTTAAATCTGTCCTTCCCTCTCACCACCTTTTGGCGTTATTTTTAGATAAGGGTATATATATATATTTTTTTCTGAGTTATTAATTCACCATCTATTTACAGGTGTGGGGAGAGAAGAAAACAGAAGACAGATGCTCTGTCAAAATATAATATGGAACATCTGAAACTCTTTTTTGCAAAAAAAGTGTCAAAATCTGGCATTGAGATGAGTTAGATATTATCAGGCACTTCAATGCCTCTTTCTGGCCAGAGGGGTTTCAATTTCTTTGCATCTGATTATTCCTGTTCCAAGACAGTTCTTTCTTCTGCTGCTGTGTTGAGTGATTGTTTTTTAATACACAAGCAAGCATGCATCACCACTAGGCGCTATCTCCCAGTGCAAGTTGTTTGCCTGGGAAGGTTAACGTGGTACAGTAAGTACTTGAATTTCTGCTTTCAGGGTCTTGTGACAGTGGTTCTTAACCTGAAGGCAAGAATCACTAGTGGGGAGTGTGTTCCAAAGGCAGACTCCTGAGCCCCACTCCCAAAGAGTGGTTTCAGAAAGTCCAAGAAGTTTCTGGAAATCTGTATTTCTGGTAAAGGTACCAGGTGATTCTGATGCAGGTGGTCAGTGGGCCACACTCTGAGAAACACTGGACCCTGAACAAGAATGTTGTCTTGCACCCTGTAAGGATTTGTATAGTGGCCCCCAAAGAAGATATGTTCAAGTACCTAACAACCCCTTCATGCCTGTGAATATGAGCTTATTTGGAAATAGAGTTTTGCAGATGTTATTAAGTTAAGGAGCTCAAGATGAGATCATCCTGGATTTAGGGTAGGCTCTAAATCCAATGAGTGGTGTCCTTATGAGATAAAGGAGAGGAAGATTTAAGACACATAGGCACAGAGAAGAAGCCATGTGAAGAGGGAGGCAGAGACTAGCATGGTGCAGCCACAAGCTAAGGAAGGCCTGCAGCCACCACAACTGGAAGAGGCAAGAGAGGATCCTCCCCTAGAGCTTCAGAGGGAACGCAGCCCTGCTAACACCATGACCTTGGACTGCTGGCCTCAGGAACTGTGAGAGAATACATTTCTAGAAACTAGGAAACTAGTATAGGCACATACTCATGCTGGACCTGAGAAGTGCATCATACATTCTTTTTGGGCCTGCCCTCCTTTACATGTGTTGTAAGTAAACTGAGTCACAGTTCACTGAATAAGGACATTTTGCAAAGGACAGAATTCTATAATGTGATCAACTTCTTCAACTTCCTGTGTTTTAGAAAGTTAGATTTTCTCATATACCTCATATAACCTGTAATTTTCTTTTCTTTTGTGTAGCTATTTGAAAATAACTTGTCCACTTACCCATCAGATCTTGACTATTTTTGGCCAAAGATTTCTTCTGGTGCTCATTCCAGACAACAAGCTCGAATACTTTGTTCTAAAAGAATATTAACGTCATAACCACCTCAGGTCTTCAGGAAGCTCAGATCTCTCCAGGAGCTAATGTTCTCAGGCTTAGCTCAGCCACTCGAAGGACATTTGCTGACATCTGATTGGTACATTGCCGTGTGTGCTTCTGCTGACTGCTAAAAGAAACGGCCTGAAAAGGCAGTCAGGGGACCACTGATCCTGTCCTCTCTTCTTGCTAATGGCCTGCTGCTCTGCTCTCTATTTAGCAGAGCAGCAGGGGATGATCAAAAAGTTGCCTCAATAAGGAGCTGCTTTCAGGGCCCTCATGAAACTCCATTGACCCAGAGGAGACAAAAGGCATTGGCCAGCCTTGACATCAAGGGTTGAAACTCAGATGCCTACAGCGGCCAGGCGGAGAACAGAACTGAGTGATGCTGGCCAGGTATAAGGCAACAAGGAGTGGTGAGGACAGTGACAAATCAAAAAGCCACATTCCCTTTCTAAAGGGTACCACTGGTACTCGGCTCCAGCCATGGCTGCCACGGAGGCTGCAGACCCAGGGCATCCTTAGCTTTCCTGAGGACTGTGCTTTCCTAGTTAAGAAGAAGAGAAACTACACACACAAGAGCCCACATTGTAGGAATCAATGTAGAAAAAACTTTAACTTCTCTGAATCCCTTTAGTGATTGTGGTCTAGACTAGTGGTTCTCAAAGTGTGGTCCCCGGTATCAGTATCATGTGGGAATGTGTTAGAAGTGCACATTCTTGGGCCCACTCTTGATCCACGGTGGGGGCGGGCCTCGGCGATCTGTGTTTTCACAAGCCTCCAGGGCAGTGTGTTGCTCACTCAAGTTTAAGAACCACTAATTGGACCCTTTACACTCAATATGGGGTCCTGGAACCAGCAGTTCCTACCCTATGCTTAGAGAGGCCTTCCTTGGCCACGTCTGCCCCATCACACTATCTTGTTTGATTTCCTTTGCAGGACTTACCATAATCTGAAATGGTCCTGTTGGATTTGTTCTATTGAAGAATAACTTACATATCATAAAGTGTGTAAGTCCTAAGGCAAATGAATACCTTGTATGACCTATACCTCTATCAAAACCTAGAACATTCCAGCATCCCAGAAAACTCTCCTGTACTTCTTTCCAGTCAATTACTACCTCCCCTACCCAACTCCCCAGCTCACCAACCACTGTTCTGTCTTCTATCATCATAGGTGATAGAACTCAAACTTCATATAAATGGCATCAAACATTATGTACTCATTAAGGTACAGCTTCTTTTAGTCAACATAATATCTGTGGGATTGATTCATTTATGTTGTTGAATGTAGCAGTAGTTAGTTCCTATTTTATTTATACTGAATAGTGTTTTACTGTATAGATATACCAGAGTTTATCCTTTTACTTGTTGGATATTTGGGTCGCTTCTGGGTTTTGGCTATTTTGAATAAGGCTGCTATGAACATCATGTACAAATCTTTGTGTGGACATATAATTTCATTTCTCTTGGACAAATACCTAAGAATGGGATTGTGAGATTTCTGGATTATAGGGAACATGTATGCTTAAATTGGTAAGAAACTTCCCAACAATTCCCTAATGTGGTTGTACCATTTTATATTTCCACCAGGAAAGTAGGAGAGTTCCAGTTGCTCTTCTCCTTGCCAACATTTGGGATTGCCAGTATTTTTAAATTTTAGCCTTTCTAGTTGGTGTGTAGTTGTATTTTATTGTGGTTTTAATTCATATGTTGAATTGACTAGTGATATTGAGTTGCTGGAACTTTTTATTTACTTGTCCATTTTGTCCATTTACCCTTACTAGACTATAAGCACCATGAAAGTAGTGACCTTGTCTATTTTCTTTACCAATATATAGCCATTGGCACAAGAAGTATTTTTTTCATTTGATGACTGAATGCGTGAGGAATGCCAACATCAATTTCCTACCAGCATTGTTAGTCTAGTGGTGTACTTGGCAACTCTTTCTGAAAAAGGAACAGCATATGCCTATTTTGTGAATAGAAGCAGGGCACAAAAATGACCAGCCATAATCACAGTCACAGAAACATGCCTGACACCCCACAGACAATGATAGATGATAGAGATTGTGTTAGGGCAAAGTCACTCCTGGGACAGGGTTGTAGGAACAGGCTGAAAAAATGATCCAGACATAGGAGGTATGGTGGAAACTAAGTTAGGATGGCACAGGCAAAAGTCAGGAATAGAGGAGCGAGCTGTGCAGAGGGTCAAAACAGGAATGAATCAGCACCAGTCAGCAGGGAGGAGTATAAGAGTGCAAATGAACCAGAACCCTAGTGAATTCATGGGGTTGAAGTCCCAAAGCCAGAAGCACACATGATGTGCTACAAAGAAACTTTAAAAGTAAGACAACTCTTGTAGCCCCAGCTACTCAGGAGGCTGAGGCAGGAGGATCGCTTGAGCCCAGAGTTTGAGGTTGCTGTGAGCTATGATGATGTCACTGCACTCTAGCCCAGGCAACAGAGTGAGACCCTATCTAAAAAAAAAAAAAAAAAAAGAGAAAGAAAAGAAAAAAGTAAGACAACACTGCAGGTGAGGAAGCAGTATGGCCCAAGGTATCGAGAATCTTTAGAATGTTCTTCCCAAAGGGACTCCCATCAGGATGGCAGCCTGAGCTACAGCAAGAAGCCCCACCACTTCCACCCCTCTCCCACCTCATACACACAAAAGAGCAAATAAAATATTTCTGAAAAGTCCTATCAATACAGTACTGAGCTCAACACAAGAAAGGACATTTTTTTTCTAGGTGCTAGACATGTGTAGTGAGTTGGGATGGAAGCCATGTGACGCTTAAAAGTACCTGAACCAGGTATATACCTGAGGAGCTAGAGTTTCAACATGCTTATGGGGAAGGGGGCTGGGGCTGCAGAAGCCCCACATAGCAAGGGAACAGAAACTGGATTCTTTTAGTAGAAATCCTGAGCCCAGAAATTAAATTGCATTCTGATTCATGATTGATAGACACCATACGGTCCCGGCAGGAACAACTACAAAATTACATAATCATCCCAGAAGAATGTCTCCGTATCCCACAGCACACACGGAATTTTGCATAAGATTATTTCTACGGAAGACAATATCCCAAAGAGCACAAGGAGAAATCCCACCCAAGTTACTTCAGATAATACGTCGATATCAAAGGAATTATACAGTAAAATGGACAAAAGGAGTAGGATCCATAAGGCAAGAATGGAACTCACTCAAATAATAATAGATGGCTTTGAAAAAGAACCAAATAAAAATCCTAGAACTGAAAAACGTAGCCATGGAAATTTTTTTTTTTTTTTTTGAGACAGAGTCTCGCTCTGTTGCTCGGGCTAGAGTGAGTGCCGTGGCGTCAGCCTAACTCACAGCAACCTCAAACTCCTGGGCTCAAGCGATCCTGCTGCCTCAGCCTCCCGAGTAGCTGGGACTACAGGCATGTGCCACCATGCCCGGCTAATTTTTTTTTTCTATATATATTTTAGCTGTCCATATAATTTCTTTCTATTTTTAGTAGAGACGGGGTCTCGCTCTTGCTCAGGCTGGTCTCGAACTCCTGAGCTCAAACAATCCGCCCACCTCGGCCTCCCAGAGTGCTAGGATTACAGGCGTTAGCCACCGCGCCCGGCCGCCATGGAAATTTTTAAAAATCTGAAAGCATATGATAAAATGTTCCTAACCTTTGATTCAGTAAGTCTAGAAATTCGTCCTAAGGAAATAACTTGGAATTCAAACAAAGATTTATGTGCAAAGATGTACAGTGTAAAGTTATGTATAATAGAAAAACTAGAAACAACCCAAAATGTCCAATAATGGAGGCATGGGTGAGAAAAATCATGAGATAGAAGGGAAAGAGAGTAAGTTGTGGGGACAGAGTGATGTAGGTTAGAATTAGGGAGTGTCTCTTGTCTGATTTCAGGAGCTAAGCAGGGTCAGGCCTGGTTAGTACTTGGATGGGAGAATTATGGAGTGTCTGTTATTAGCCATGGGTCATGGGCAGATCATCTTCTAGGAACACGAATATCTACCTTCCAGGGTTGTTGGGAGGCTTAGAGATGGTGATGGCAAGTGCCTGATATATAGAGACCCCCCCCCCAAATTATAGCAATAGTTATCGGTACACCCACACAATGGTATGTTATGATATTAATGTCATAGTCACAAAGAATTTTGAGTGACCAGGGTATTAAAAAAAAAAACCCACAAAATACCAAATGACATGTATGAAATGATCTCATATGAGCCTCATGAAAGAACTGGTATAGACAAGGGAAATTCCCTTTATTGTCTCAGGGTAGAGGAATTATGAGTGATTTTCATCCCCCTCTATGCTTTTCTGTTTCCCAAGTTTTGTTTTTGTTTTACAAAGAGTGTACATGTCTTTGATCATTAAAACGAGAAAAAGGCCAGGGGCTCGTGCCTATAATCCTAGCACTTTGGGAGGCCAAGGTGGGAGGATCGCTTAAGGCCAGGAGTTTGAGATCAGCCTGAGCAACACAGTGAGACTCCATCTCTACGAAAAATAGAAAAATTAGCTAGGAGTGGTGGTGTGTGCCTATAGTCCCAGCTACTCGGGAGGCTGAGGCAAGAGGATCGCTTGAGCCCAGGAGTTTGAGGTTGCAGTGAGCTATGACAACACTCACTCTCACCCAGACAACAGAGTGAGACCCTGTCCCAAGGAAAAAAAAGAGAGAGAGAAATTCGTGCAAAAAATTCAGTCACTGCCTAGCTCTTAGCGGAAGTCTTTTTTCATTGTCTTGTTGCCTTGGGAACCAACGCTAGTCTTACTGCCTGTTGGGGCTGCAGTACAGCCGGGCCTGAGGCTTCCTGTGGAGCCAATGGCTGGCCACTGGGTGAGTCTGACCCGGAGTTACCTGAAGTTGTAGCCAGGGTACAAGGACTCATTGGTGGTCTTGTCGTCCAGGCGACGGAAACTGTATTTGGGACGGCAGTGATGGAACCAACTGTCCAGGTCGCAGTCCCAGTAGATCTCAATGCCCATGATTCCACCCTGGGGAAGTCAACAAGAGACAGTCTCCACATCTGCCGGATATGCATAGCAATGATCGCTGAAGGAAAGGTTTTCTTTTTTTTGAGGAAAAATGCTGATTAAAGGCTTCAGAGCCACAAGGGCAGCCCTATCCAACTTGCACAAGCATTATTACCATGGCAGCGGCAACGTATCTCCTCCCATCTGGGACACACCACCATTGGACTTATTTTCCTAAAATACAACTTTCAACAAACCACTCCTGCACTCAAACACCTTTAACAGCCCCCTCATCAAAGATGAAGTCAAAACTTGTTAGGGCACCCTGTGAAATGTCTTTTCTGCTTTACCTCCCATACTCCCCTAGGGAAAGCTCTTTGCAGGTGTGATTACATCAAGAGTTTGAGATGGGGTATTATCCTGGATTATCCGGGTGGCCCATAAATGCCCCATTTCATAAATGCCTTTATAAGTGTCTTTATAAGAGGGAGGTTTGACACAGATAAGGAGTCACCGTGACCACTGAAGCAAGGTGCTACACTTCTGGCTTTGAACATGGAGGAAGGGCCTATGAACCAAGAAATGCAAGGGATGCGGCTCTAGAAGGCAGAAAAGACAAGGAAATGCATTCCCCCCTAGAGCTGCAGAGAAAGCATGGCCATGCTGACACCCTGATTTCTGCTCAGTGAAACTAAATTCAGACTTCTGACCTCCAGAAACATAAAAAAAAAAAAAAATACATTCTTTTAAGCCATGAAGCTTGTGTTAATTTGTTACAGCAGCTACAGGGAACTAATACACCAAGTAGCTCACTCACAGGGCAGTTGTGGGGTTAGACGAGGTAATGTAGGTAAAGCTCTTGGCATGGTGCATGGATTTACTAAATGTTCAGGAAACGAGACCCATATTATGAAGACCCGATGACCTGGTGTTTGGCCAGTTGACATCCTCCCTCTCCTGACATATATCCCTCCACACTCCACTGTACAAAGACACCACTAACCTGAATTGCCACTTCTGAAAAATTATCTCCTGTTTCTCGGAAGATATCTCCTAGTCGGAAAATGGGACACTGTGGATTCTGAGTCTTGTGAAAGGTACAGGTAATGTTTAAACCAGGCAAGATGTTTCTCCTGTGCATAATTAAAAGCAAACACACATATAAACATCTCTACTGAAAACAGATGCACCAATTTCACAGGAGTGAGCCGCTGTGGTAGCTAGGCTCCGTGAAGGCCCCAAATGATCCCCGCCTCCTGGGGACCCTTGTGTAGTGTGCTGTCGTATTGTACCACGGTTGGTTTCTGTGACCAGTAGCAAATGGCACAAGTGATGGAGTGCTGCTTTGAAAGACTGTGGCTTCCCTCTTGGTTACTCTCTTGCTTGCTTGGACTGTCTCTCTCGGATCACTTGCTCTGGGGGAAGCCAGCAGCCATGCCCTAAGGACACTCAAGCAGTCCTAGGGAGAGGTCCACATGGTGAGGAACTGAGCCCTCCTGCCAGCAACCACGTGAGTAAGCTTGGAAGAGGGTTCTCCAGCCCCAGTCAAGCCTAGAGACTACTGCAGCCTCAGTTGATGGCCTGAATGCAACCTGATGGGCCCTGAGCCAGAACCACCTAGAAAGACATTCCCAGATTCCTGGGAGACAATATAAATGTTTGTTGTTTTGGGGCTTCTGAGGTTTGGGGTGATTTGTTACACAGCAGTAGATAACTAACACAGCCAGGCATCCTGGGCACTTACGTGGTGTAGTTATGGCCGGGGAAGTCGATATTGTTCTTGATGAGCACAGTGAAGTTTTCAGCACTGTTCAAGAGTGCAGGTCTGGGAGGGAGAAATGCAGAATGCAGTGACTATAAGGGACTGAGGGAGTCCGTGCACCAAGAGGACCAGAGGCTTCTGGTTTCTCGCTTCTGGTCTTTGGGATGAGTGGAGACATGGATACAGTACCTTAGTGGGCCAAGCCTTCCACAGCTCTTCATAAAGCCTCTCCAGCTTCTACAAAAAGAGTTTCTCCCTTCTTGAGACCCAGTGGCATTTACTGTGACACTTTTCACACTCTGATATAATTATATGTTTAGGTATGTGCAATGGTTGGGACCTGCTCCATATCTGGGACTTCTCTTATGTTACCTAAAATGTAGCACAGTCTCTTGTGCACAGTGAAGTAAATATCTAACACCTACTACATGGTGATGGATGTGTTGAATGAATGGTTAAATGAGCCATCTTAGCTAAATCACATGACATATGAGAAACTGAAGTTCAGGGAGTTGCTTGCCCAAGGTCACATCAAAATGCAGCCAAGGGACAGGCACACTTATCTAATGAGTGAGTTGATGGCAGAGCTGGAACTGAAAACCACAGCCAATCAGAAGGCCCCTTGTCTTGAACCAAGGACTATGTGAGTGTAGGCTGCTGTCTACCCCCATGTGGGAAATTCCTTCTGTGACAAAGAATGTTTCCTGACCTAGAAATGAACCTGGGTGGAGCCATTAATGATTGGGGGCCAGAGAGGGTGACACTGCCTGGCACACCCCACCCTGCCATCGGGAACCTCTGGCTGAGCCTTCCACAGGCCAGCTTGGGGCAGTTTTCTCTTTGCCCCACAGATGCTGAGGGAATGGTCCTGAGTCTCATTGGTCTAGAACTGTGCTGTCCACTATGGTAGCCACCAGGCATATGTGGCTATTTAAATTTGAATTAAATTAAATTAAAAATTCAGTTGCTCAGTTGCAGTAGCCACAGTTCAATTGCTCAATAGCCATGTGTACCTAGGGGCTACCGTTTGGACAGTGCAGGTACAGAATATTTTCATCACTGCAGAAAGTTCTATCGGGCAGTGCTGGTCTAGAACCACCACACTTCTAGGGGAAGGTCATGTGTATGAACACGTGCACATGCACACACGTGTGTGTGTGTGTGTGTGTGTATAAGCCATGCATGGGGCTCACTTTACAATATTTATACAAGTATCATCTCATTTAATCCTTACAGCAGCCCCATGAGGTAGGTGAAATTATTCTCATTTTACAGAAGAGGACACTGAAGCTCAGAGGGGTTAAGCCACTTGCCCAAGGTCACACAGCAAAAGTGTGTTAGAGCTAGGATTTAAATCCAGGTCTTTCTAACTATTCTCTGCTGAAATGCATTGGCCCTTGTAGCTTCTGAGATTTAACATCCTGAACTTGTATGTTGAAGGGAAGAATCAATACAGGGGCTGCCAAATCTGTATGTCACTATGAGCATTTAATTTGAGAAAGCTTCCCCTCGCCTCCCTCTCTTCTCCTGTTTCCCTTCTTCCTTCCTATCTTTAATCATTCAGTAAGGACACTGACAAGTCAGGTGGACCCTCCTGTGGCACTAAAGGAGGGGTCTGGAAGTGCCCTGCTGAGACAGCCAGGAAGGTGGTGGCACCCAAGGGTGCTCAGGGTAGTAGCTACTTACTAGCCGGTTCACAGTTATTTCAGTATTTTAACAACCAGCATGGCCCTCCCAAAGATCCTGCTTTGTGCCAAGCAGTCCCCTTTACTTGCAGGGGTCCCCAAGCAAATAAGACCCAGGGCTTTGCGGGGCTGTGCTGAGAATGGAAAGCCCCATCAGGGCCTCATCTTGTCACTTCTGAGGGCCACCGTGCATGTCTGTCCCCACCATGCAACTCACCGGGGGGCCTCCTCTACTGCCTCAATGGGACACCATGCAGCAACTTCACAGGTCTTCTGGTTCCCTTTATACACTACACACCGTCCGGTCTGGATTCCTAGGGGGGTTGAGGGGTTGTAGAAGCACAGATGTGAAAGAAACGTGGCGAGGAAGTTCTCTGGGAGGGGTGGCATTAACTCAGCCCAAGCGAGAGACTGTTGATGCTTTTCAAACCAAGCAGCTTCAGCTTCCATGAAACCCCATCCTGACCACAAATGTACACAGGGCAAGGCAAACAAGCAAAACATTGAACAGTAAGCTTTTTTTAAAAGGCCCAGGGAAGGCAGAGAAAGACTGGATTCTGTTGGCTCTCTTGGTTTCTTTATATAAGAAAAGATGCCCGACAGAGCAGCTGAACAGGGTGTATTCTCTCACCTGGTATAAATGGGCTAGAACCTAGTTCTCTCAGGGGCAGCTGAGTCCCTCAGGGGGTACACTGCCTGTCCAGAGATGTGCAAAGCCACGGAATAAACATGGCACATCTTCCTGGAGTGTCAGGTAGATTTACAGATTTCCAAGAGAGAATTAATTAAATAGTGAATGATGTTAAAATGACCTCTATCCCAACTCAAATACACATGCGTTATGGAATAGTATGCAATGTTCATATGCCTCTGTGTGTGTGTGTGTATGTGTGTGTTATAGCCACTGATTCCTTTTTAAGTTAAAACGTGATAAGGAAATTCTGCAGATTAATATGAGTACTGCTTCCAGGTGCCCTGGGGGCACTAGTTCATGCTCTTCAACCTTTAGGGAAATTCAGGGGGAGAGTTTAGAATACACAGATGACGCTATGGGCTGTCTGATTTTTCTATCCGTTAGAACCCTGAACCTGCTAGGTTTTCAGGAGCTTCTCTCACTGGGAAATTGGAGTCACATTCACAGTCAGCAGCTGGTCTGCTGGGGACAGAGCCAAGGCACGGGGCAAACACGGGCTCACATATGATGATGGTGGAACAAGACAGCTGAGAGCCAAAGGCTAAAGACCTGAGCTGTGCATCGCGAATGTCACCGAGATGCCAGACCATCCACCCCCAGGGTCTCTGGAAAAGAAACAGAAGGTACCTTTGCTCTTTGGGTCCATCCATCCCTTTTTACAGCCCCGGTCAGAGGAACAGAGCGTCCTGCGGGTGGGATACTGCAGGGAGAAGGACGAGATAGCGGGCAGTAAGTGGCTTGTGCTACTAAGATACCAAGAAGTGGATGTCTACGTCCACACAAAAACCTGTATGCGAATGTTCACAGCAGCAGTACTCACAACAGCCAGAAAGCGGAAACAACCCACACGTCCATTGATGGATGAATAGACAAATAAGTGTAGTATATTCATACATGGAATCTTATTCAGCCATAAAAAGGATAAAAGACTCATACGTGCTACAACATGGATGAACCTTGAAAATGTTAAGTGAATGCAGCTGGTCACAAAAGGCCACATATTGTATGATTTCATTTATACGAAATGTCCAGAATAGGCAAATCCATAGAGACAGAAAGCAGATTGGTGGTTCCCAGGGGCCGGGGGTGGGAGGAGTAGGGCGTGACTGCTAATGGGGACAGGGTCTCATTTTGTGGGTGATGGAAATGTTCTGGAATTAGATGGTGGTGACAGTTGTACAACTGTGTGAGTAAAAACCACTGAATTGTACACTTTAAAGTGGTAGATTTTATGATATGTGAATTATATCCCAATAAAAAATAAAAGTAAATAAAAATTTGAAAAGCGGATGTCTGGGTAGCCAGGGACCACTTTCAGGGATGGCCTATAGGGTAGAGGACAGGTGGCCTGGTCCAAGCGGCCCTGTGGCTGCAGGACTGAGCAGTGCAGACAGGTGCAGAGACTCAGCAGGACACGTGGAATGGAGGGACATCAGCCAGCACACTCTCCTGGCCTGAGAAAATGAGGCCAGCCCAGTTTCAGGGCTGAAGGACAGAGTAAGGAAAAGAGAAATGAGATGACTTGGTTTATGCATATTTGACTTCCATTTTCTAGGAAGCAGGCTTAATGGCCAGTCTTAGGGAAGCCAGAACATGACACGAGTATGAAAATGGCCTCTGCTCCTTGTCCTCTCTGTGGTTTGTGGCTCTTACAGCGATTCAGCGCAAGGACCTAGGTCTTGGACCCAGGTACACCCGGGTTTTGGGATAACTGCACCATTTTCTAGCTGAGTGACCTCAGCCAAGTCACTTCACCTCTCTGAGCCTCAGTTTCCTCATCTGTAAAAGGAAGGTGAACAGATTTGTCTTGTATGGTTGTTGTGAAGGTTAAATGAGTTATAAAAAAAGGGGGTTAGCACATAGTATTTGCTCAATGAATGTTTCTCATAGTTTTCAAACTCTCTCATGATCTCTTTTCTTCCCAGGCTTCCTTTCTCTTATTACCCAGCATGTCCCTGGCCTCCTCCCCTTGTGACCTTCCAAATTAGACTACAAACCCTTTGAACGTAAAACCTGAGTCATATCTTTGTAGCCCAAGTGCCCAACACCTAATAGGTCTTGATAAATATGGAATGAGTAAGTGATCATTCACTGTGGCTTATGGTAAGTTATGTTATTTTCATTATCAACTGGAAATAAATCTCAAAAACCAAGAGAAACCAATTTTATTTTGTTCTCCAAAAGAAATTCTAAAATTAAAAAAAAACATTAGTTTTGTTCTAATCTCTTTTGTGATTGTTACACAGATTAAATATGGCCACAAATTCTCGGTCACTCTCCCAATTGACAGGTGGAGTGTTTCCCCCTCTTTTTGAAGCTATGCTAGTGCTGTAACTGCATGACCAATAGAAGTCAGCAGAAGTAATGCTGTACCCAGACCTAAGCCTTAAGAAGGCCTGGAAGCTTCTGTTTTTTGGTTTGGGGAACCTGAGCTGCTATTAGGAAGTTTGTTTACCCTGCTGGGGAGACAATATGGACAGACTCTGCAGAGAGGAAAAGTCTTGAGGGTTCCCAGAGAGGAAGAGATGCCCCATCATCCCAGTGCACCAGTTGAGTCTGCAAATGACACCAACCCTAGCTGTCATGGGACTGCAGCTCCATGAGAGATCCTGAGGGAGACCAGCAGAAGAACTGCCTGGCTGAGCTCAGTCAACCATTGAACTGTGAGAGTTAATAAAATGTTTGTTGTTTTAAGCCCACCAGGTTCAGGGTAGTTTGTTTTGCAGCAACAGATAACTGAAACAAATGTCTATTCATTTTGGTGTGTAACTGGGACTTGGTCATATTTGTTAAGATGATCAGAGATAGAGTAGATGTTGCTATGCAAAGAGAGGAAGGGAATATCCAATTAGACCAACCCAAACCAGCTTGGGGGATAGGTTAAAATCCCAGAGAGTTACATGTTCTCTGGGCTAGCAGTGCCCCCACAAAGCCCTTTGGGTTCCAACCACTCTGGGTGACATCCTGTCTGAGGAGGAGTAACATGTCATTTGAGTCATACAGCTCACATTTATTTGAGTGCTTACAATGTACCATGCCTTGTTTTAAGCATGTCACAGGTATTCACTCATTTGTTTCAATAGTCCTAAGAGCTAGGTTTTGTTATTAGCTCCATTTTACAGATGAACATGTCAAAGCACAGAGAGGTAAAGTCACCTGCCCAAGGTCACAGAGCTAATAAGTCAAGTTTGGAACCATTAGCAATCTAGCTTGCAAGCCCAGGCTCTTAATCTCTGGCTGTCCTATCTCCCTTCCTTATGAGTCTCAATAACTTGAAAAATATCTTTGTATGTACACAGGGATGGAGTGTGGCATAGATATGACCAGAGCATGGGACAAAAGAGAAGCAGGGACCCCCAAACTGGATTAGAAACCAAGCGTTGCTGGGAAGGGAGGTGGAGGGAAGTGTTTTGCTGGACTGGCTGGGTGGCGCCACCACTGCCATGTGCCTCGGCGTTGGGAATGGTTCCGGGTGAAGCACATTATGTGACCTGAGAGGGGAGGGTGGAAGGGTGTGAGTGACAGGCAGTACCTGGTAGGAACACATCAGTGTAGGTAAACTTAGAAGATTAGATAGTTTTCATCTTCAGGAGTGGAGAGCAGGACTGTGAAGGGACAGAACAGGACAAATACAGTTTGATAGGGAAGAAAGTTTTCCAGAAAGGGGTAGTGGAAGGTCAAGAGTATGGAGAGGGCAAAGCCAAGTTGGGAAAGACTGTCTGGGGGGGGTGGGGGTGGTCATGGGGGACGTGTGCACCTGATACAGAGGCTGAAACTCTTAAGAAGTGGGATGATCAGGCAACCCTGAGATGCTTGACAGTGTTTCCCAGGACTGGGCCCGCACACAGCTCAGCATGGACCATGGCAGGAGAAGCTTTGAATGCAGTCACACAGCATCTACTCCTGGCTTTGCCTCCAGCAAGCTGTGTGACCCTGGGGAAGTCACTTAACCTCTCTGAGTCTGTGTTCTGACCTGAAATGGGGCTGGGAATGCCATTGTCCTCCCAAAGTTGTGAGGCTCCGATGAAACGTAAAATGTGCAAATGGCAAGAATCATTGTTGTCAAAAGCTGCAAAGGGTCCCAGTGACAGAAAGAGCAGGGCTCCAGTCTCCACGGGCCACAATGCTGCAGCAGGAGGCCGAGGGGGACAGAAGAAAATCTGGTGGCCATGGAGGGAGACCTGCAATATCTTCTTTTCCTTCTTCCACTCAGCCCAGCCTAACCCCACAAAGAGGCAGCTGCTCAGTAATTATTTGCAGCTTGAGTACACCCGGGTCCCAATTTCTGTTTCCTCCTATCTGTGCCTCCTCTAGGAACTCTTATCACCGGTCCAGCCACTCCCGGTCCCCTCCTTACCTCGGGACACAACCGCTGCTCTTGGCCTTCTGTCTTGAGAAAGTTTGTCATCACAAAGAAGGAGTTCCCCTGCAGAGAAAAAGGAGAGGGAAGGAAAATGTGAGGCCTTTGAGAAGAAAACTACTTAATTATAATAATCCAGCTTGCTAAGTGCCTGGGGGCGAACCTCTCCACTCTTCTAAGCTTCTAGAACCGAGTCTGTGGGCAACTTGGAATATGCCGAGGGCTTAATATCAAAGCTTGATGAGCCTCCCTGCTGAGCCCAGGGAGAGTGAAGGAACAATTCAAATGGTGGAGGAGTCATTTTCCATTCCAGCCTCAAAAGCAGCCTTTTTGGGGCTTTTTGGACATAATCAAATCCCATTAAATTGAAATGCAAGAGACCTGTGGAGGTGGGAGTAGAGGAGTAGACTTCATCGAACACTGTTCACATTTTCCAGGACTTTAACTGAAGGGTGATAAGGCAGCCCACCACCTGGGCAATGGCAGGATTTTAATGACCCACTGTTAGAGACAAACAGCAGCTTCTGCTTTATGGGTTTTTGCAAAGCTTTCCAGCTCCCTGGGACTGCAAACGTGTGTGCCCTTTTGTCCCTACTGCCTGCCCACCCCACCCCCCATCTGTATTTTGCAATCCTCAATCCCACTTTAATTTCTCTGATTTGCCAGTTCTCCTTTCATTTTCTCTGCTTGCAAATTTAGACAGTCACATGCCTTTTCTCTGTGACCCGCACCTTTTCTCTCATTGCCAATTACATCCTTTCTTTGTGCAAAAATGTGCACAAGAATGGGCTCCTGGAGATGTTTTTGTTCATGAAATGCCACACAAACAAAGGTGCCTTCTGGGTAGAAAGTTCTTTGCCCTTCTGAATCTAGGCAGACCTTGCTGACTTGGTGGCTCTGCTTCTAAAAAGCTATGTATAAATGGAGTGTGAGTGAATCAAATCATGTTTTAAATGCACCAGGACACGCTTCTATTTTGAGAAACCCTGTAGGACTTGATAAAGCAAAGAAGCATCTCCTTTGAGCTGCTGGATCTGACCCAGTTCTGCAATTTTTAGGTTTTCTCAGTTGGGATTTTTACAGAGCTTTTAAAATAGGGCCAATGTTTTTCTGGAGTGAGGCTCTAGGTCTCAGGGGAAGGGGGCGAGGCCCTGGTGACAGTGACCAGGGGTAAGTCCTAGGAGAGTGCTGCTAGGTGCTCACCTGCAAAGGGAAGGTGTAATCCGCAGTGTCAAAGACGTGCTGCACCGACTTCTTCACTCCATTCTCTATGATTTCCTCTTTCACCTCGGCTATCCCTTTCACTTTGGTGTGCACAGAACTGATGACAGGCTCTTTCTGCTGGTACAGCTTGTCACTCACCAAAGCAAAGCTAAGTGGCAGACACAGAAAAGCATCAGTGGTCTTCTTGAGTGAGGCACAGTGCAGTGGTTTGGAATAAAGGCTCTGAAGGCCACTTCCATTCAACTCTGCTGTGACTCACTTCTCTGTGACTCATGTTCCCTCTCTGCAAAATGGGAGGAATAGTCATACCAACCTCATGGGGTGGTCGTGAGGATTACATGAGGTATATATGCAGACTCCTTAGCACAGTAACAGGCACACAGGGAGCACTCACTACAGGAAAACTACTGCCCCTGATCCTATTCCCTAATATGAACCCTAATGTATAGGGCAGCTTCTCAAAATAATCCAGTTCCAGGTGGGGCCACCAGCTTTGTCCTGAGGCTCAGGAATACATTAGCACCTTCCGATCTAAAGCTGTGTCTCATGGGTCAGCCACCTGCTTTTCAGAAATACCCAACTGCTTTAGAAATAATATTGATAATAGCAGCTCCTCTTTATTGAACACTTAATACATGCCAAGCACTCTACATGCATCTTCTCTTTTAATCCTCACAAGAATAATATGAGATGGTTACTGTGATCATTACCCTTTGGTAGATGAGGGAATGGGCTCAGAGAGGTGAAGGAACTTGCCCAAGATCACACAGAGACACAGTGGCAGAACTGAGGTCCATGATTGGTCCACCTTATAGCCCAGAGCCAGCAGCTCTCTTAACCATGTGCTAGACTTGTTCATAAATGACATGGCTCTGCCTCTGGTTTACTGCCATTTGGTCAGTTCATTAACTGTTTTTTTGTTTGTTTGTTTTTTTTGAGACAGAGTCTCGATTTGTTGCCCAGGCTAGAATGAGTGCTGTGGCATCAGCCCTAGCTCACAGCAACCTCAAACTCCTAGGCTCAAGAGATCCTCCTGCCTCAGCCTCCTAAGTAGCTGGGACTACAGGTGCGAGACACCTTGCCTGGCTAATTTTTTGTTTCTATTTTTAGTTGACTGGCTAATTTTTTCTATTTTTAGTAGAGACAGGGTCTTGCTCTTGCTGAGGCTAGTCTTGAACTCCTGGCCTTAAGCGATCCTCCCACCTTGGCCTCCCAGAGTTCTAGAATTACAGGCGTGAGCCACTGTGCCCAGCCAAGTTTTTTATAATTTATGATGTTTTGACATGTTAGGGGGCCTACCTGGCTGGGAAGAGACTGACCCTCCTAGGGATAATTATTATTAATATATTATCTATGATAAAGATAGACCTATGATACACAATCATTTCTAATGACTAAAGAGTATTCTAGTGTTTAGATTGAACATATGAAACTGCCCATTTTGTAGACCATAACTGTAAAATACAGGCAACTCCATATGCTTCAACCTAAGAGGTACATTATGATAATTTTCCAACCAGTTTCTTATGGATAGATATTTAACCGGAAGCTTTGTTCAATTTTCCCAATTACAAACATTTTTTGGTAACCCTAATATAGTCCTTACTATGTGCCAACCACTGTTCTAATATTTTACTAACATATATTAACTCTTTCCTCATTTCCCCCACCAAACAAACAAACAAACAACAACCCTGTAAGGAAGGTACTAGTGTTACCCCCACCTAATCGGTGAGCAAACTGTGGCAGGAACAAAGGGAGAAACTTGTCCAAGGTCACATGGTGAACAGCAGCACCCGATTTGAACACAGCCATGTGGCTCCACAGCCTTAGCTCTCTCAAATGCTACGGTAAATGGAATTCTTTTCCAAATTTCTTTTTCAAATGTTCCCATTGCAAGTGTATAGAAACACAGTTGATTTTTGTGTGTTGATCTTGTTCCTTGCAACTTTACTGAATTGGTTTATTAGCTCTAATAGTTTTTTTGTGAATTCTTTGGGATTCTCCATATATGGGATCAGACCATCTATGAGTAAAGATAGTTTTACTTCATACTTTGCCATTTGGATGCCTCTTTTGCTTTTTCTGGCCTAATTGCTCTGGCTAGAATTTCTAGTACAATGTCGAATGGCAGCAGTGAGAGCATCCTTGTCTTCTTCCTGACCTCAAGGAGAAAGCTTTCAATTTTTCACCATGAAATGTGCTCAGTCTATGCTCCTACCCGCTATGCTGTCTGTCTACCTGCATTCATGTTTCCAGGAACACTCGCTCAGGATAAACTTCTGGGTCAAAGGGTATGCACATTTTAGATCTCAATTCATTTTGCCAAACCACAAAAATTTGAACCACTGCATGTTTCCACCAGCAAAGCAAGAGTGTGTACACCACCTTTAAGAGGGCCTTGACAAACAAGAGAGTGGTTGTGTGAAGTTGGCAGGGCAACATGTTGGGGGCACATGGCCAGAGGGGTTGGGATATTAGTGGGAGGAAGAGGAGAGACATAGTAGCAGTGTGCAGCCGTTTGAAGAATATCACCTAGAAGAAGGAACACAGGGCAGAACTCTAACCGAAGGTGAAAGTTATGGGGAGGTAGATTTGGGCTCAATACAAGGAAGAAATGTCTAACAATTAGAGCCTTCCCAGCACAGAGCAAGCTTTCCTTGTGGTTGGTAGCTGGTGATGGTGAAGGTGATGATGATGACAATTTCGATTTATCCCATCAATGTCTCCCTCTCTCCTGTCTCCTCTCCCCCTGCACTTAAACATCATTTCTCATCTTAAAAATAAGCCCCCCTCGATTCCACCTTCCCCTACCACCGTTCTATGCCTCTGTTCTTGTAGCCAAGTCCCTTGAAAGAGTGAGTCATCACATCCATTTCCGCATCTCCATTCACTCCTCTGCCCACTCCAGTCTGGCTCCCACCCCCACCACTTCTCTAAAGCCTCTCCTGCCAAGTAAATAACAACGTCATTGTCACTAAATCCAACAGACACGCCACAGACCTGATCTTCCTGGAACTGTCAGCAGCAGCTGACACTGTTGACCATGTACCACTTCCCTCTACTTCTTCCCTTAGCTTCTGGAAATCCACATTCTTTCTTTCTTTCTTTTTTTTGTTGAGACAGGGTTTCACCATGTTGTCTGGGCCAGAGTACAGTGGCGTCATCATAGCTCACTGCAGCCTCGAACTCCTGGGCTCCAGTGATCCTCCTGCCTCAGCTTCCCGAGTAGCTGGGACTACAGCTGGGACTACCATCACGCCCGGTTAACATTTTTTGTATCTTTTTTAGAGATGGGGTCTGACTATGTTGCCCAGGCTGCTCTTGAACTCCTGTCCTCAGGCAATCCTCCTGCCTCAGCCTCCCAAAGTGCTAGGATTACAGGTGTGAGCCACCACACCCGGCCCACATTCTCACTTTCTTTGGATCTCTGTGGCTGCTCCTCAGAATCCTTTGGGGACTTCTGCACCCTGACTGCTTAAAGGTTACTGATCCTCAGGGGTCTGGTCTAGGCCCTCTTGCTTTCTCATCTATGTCTTCTCTTGCTGGTCAGTTGCAGCTACTTCCATGGCACTTGTTAAATCTATCTATATCTCCAGCTCCTGATTTGTCTCCCCAACTACCCATTCAACATCAACATTTGTGTGTCCCATAGATACCTCCAACTCAGTGCCTTCAGTTCTGAACTCATCTTCCACCCTCAGTTGGCTTTTTCTCTTGCATTTCCTATCCTAGTAAGTTATTCCACCACCTTTGAGTTGCCTAAGCCAGAAACATGTTACACTCCATGACCTTGGGCAAGTTACTTACCCTTTCTGAGTCATTGTTTCTTCTTCTATAATAAGGGGATATTAGTATCATATTGGGGAGGGTTTTCTAGTTCTAAACAACAGGATCCACTCTGCTGAGCTTAAGAGGAAAGATTGTGTAGAAAAGACAAATCCGAGAGGCAGGGAGTAGGTGAGTGGCTGCCAGGGCTGAGCAACCACTGGGGCTGGGAGTGGGGAGTGACTGCTAATGGGTCTGAGGGGCCTTACTGGGGGGATGAAATGTGCTGAAACTGGACTGTAGTGAGGGCTGCACAATTTGGTAAATTTACTAAAAGTCATTGAAATGTATACCTAAAAAATGGGTGATTTTGTGATATTTATACGAAATAAAGTTGTGGAAAACTAGAGGAAAAAATTGATTTTTAAGGGATGTTAGGCAGTTCATACAATCTCTCACAGGACCAAAAACCAGGTTTACTTGAACACTACACAGCCAGGAACAACACCCTGGGAGCAGGGACTGTTCTAGAGAAAAATCTCCGCCGGCCACTGCCCTGCCCTAATGTGGGAATTCATAAACAAGGAGCAGCCCGTGCCAATGGCGTTTGGGACTGGGTGCCAGGATCTCAGTCACTGCCCTTCCTCAGTGAGTTGGATGCTGCCAGGGCCACGCCTCCTGCACTAGTCTGAATAATGGCCCCCACGATATCAGGTCCTAATCCCTGGGGCCTTATTCTGGGGGTGGGGAGGGTCTTTGCAGACATGATGAAGGATTTTGAGATGGTGAGATTATCCAGTTGGGTCCTAAATGCCATTGCATGTGTCCTTATAAGAGAGAAGCAGCTGGGTGCAGTGGCTCACACCTGTAGTCCCAGCTACTCCGGAGGCTGAGGCAGGAGGATCACTTGAGGCCAGGAGTTTAAGACCAGCCTGGGCAACATAGCAAGACCCCCATCTCTAAAAAATAAAATAAATAAAGCATGATAAAATAAAATTAAATTTAAAAAGAGGCAGAAGGAGATGTGACACACACAGAAGAAAAGGCCATGTGAGGACGAAGCAGAGAGAGATTTGAAGATTCTGGCTTTGAAGACGGGAGTGATGCGGCCACAGCCAAGGAACACCAGTAGCGACCAGAAACTGGACAAGGCAAGGAACAGAGTTTCCCCTGGAGCCTCTGGGGGGATTATGGTCCTGCCGACACTTTGATTTCAGCCCAGTGACACTGACTTTGGACCTCTGGCCTTCAGAATGGTGAGAAAATAAATTTCTGTGGTTTTAAGCCATCAAGTTCATGGTTATTTGTGACAGCAATCCTAGGAAACTAATACCTGGACAAGAGAACAAGTGGAGGCCCATATACTGCACGTTTAAAGTATTTAAAAGTCATAACAAACTTTAAAATGTATTCTCTCATCTATCTTAATAAATATACCTCCATTACAACTCAGAGGGCCAGATTCAAATTCAGAATTCTTGGATGCCTCAGAATTCTGTGCCAGACACGGAGGTGCTGGTTGAAGGGGCTCCTGGCACACAGCCCAGTCCCCTTCTCATCTCACTCCCAGATCCTTCCACACACGTGTGCATGGGTGCCCCGAGCCCATGCTCAAGCTCCCGCCACACCTTCCTTTGCAAACAGCTGCCCCTTGGTCATCCCTTGGGCCTAAGAGCGTGCCCATGGGTGCTACAGTCTGCTTCCAAGAGGACCAATCTGGAAAGAGGTTCACAGCCATTTGGGAAGAGAATTGTAGGGCCCTGGATACCCGGAGCATAGCTAGGGGGGAGTGCAGCCCTGGGTGGGCACATTCTGTCCCTGTGACAGGCAGAATTCTAAGATGATTCAGGACTTCCTGCTTCCTGGTATACACACCGCACGTAATCCCCGGAACTTTGAGTATGATGGATATTTTACTCCCACGATTAGGTTACATTATTTGGTACAGTGATCTTAAAACAGGAAGATTATCTTAATAATCTGGGGCTGACCCAATCACATGAGCTCTTTCAAAGCAGAGTTTTCTTTTACTGGTCCCAGGACAGAAGTCAGAGATTTGAAGCATGAGAACAATTCGTTGTGTCATTTGCTGGCTTGAAGAGAGGCCCTCGTGGCAAGGAGTGTGGGTGGACTTCAGGATCTGAGAGTGGCCCCTGGCTGTTTAGTGAGTAAACAGAGCTCTCAGTCTACAGCCTCAGGGATTAAATTCTGCCAACAAAAAGAATGAGCTTGGAAGTGAATTTTCCCCCAGAGTCTCCAGAGAACTCAGCCTGCTGACACCTTGACTTAGGCCTGTGGGGCTGTTTTAGTTTAGTAAATAGGAACTAAAACAGCCCCACAGACCCCTTATTCCATAGGGAAGCTCAAAGTCCACAGAGAGACAGAGTGGGGACTCTGGGTCCAGGGCAGGCAATCCCCTACTGTGTAGGTCAAAGGGCAGTACTCTCCCCCTATTCTTGAATTTGAGTTCTGCTCACACCTGCCTCCCCATGTTGTTCCCTGTGTGTCAAAGTTTTGCCTTGGAAAAGCTTGGGTCTTGTTGGAAAGTGTGGGTTCTCATGTTATATCCTAGCTGCAAAGGAAGCTGAGAAATTAAGTTCTGACATGTGTTAGAGAGGTGGAGCTCATAACACAGGGATTTTTCTGAACATAGTTAGGCTGTTCAGATCATAATCACCCACTTCAAGAATGAATTTTTTTTTTTTTTTTTTTTTTTTTTTTACAGATAGGGTCTTGCTCTGTCACCCAGGCTGGAGTGCAGTGGCACAATCATAGCTCACTGTAACCTTGAACTCCTGAGCTCAGGCGATCCTCCCACCTCAGATTTCTGAGTAGCTGGGACTATAGGCGTGTGCCACCACACCCAGCTAATTTTTAAATTTTTTTGTAGAGATTAGGTCTTGCTATGTTGCCCAGGCTTGTCTCGAACTCCTGGGCTCAAGGGATCTTCCCATCTTGGCCTCCCAAAGTGCTGGAATTACAGGTGCCACCAAGCCTGGGCAAGAACCTATCTTATAGGATTATTTATGAGGATCAAGTAGGCTAATACATGTCACATGCTAAGAACAGAATGTGGCACATGCTAAGACCTCAACAATACTCAGTAGGCGTCTTATTTATTATATTTTTAAGCCGAATGATCGCTCTAAAATGAATATATGAGCATAAAACCCTTAATGTTTTCTGTATGTTTAAAAATGTTCTAATAAATACTGGGGCTGGGGAGATAACTCTCCATGCTTTGTCAGTGCCCTCAGGCTGACGCTCAGGGTGCTCCACGACCTGAGCCCTGCCGGCTTCTCCAGCCCCACCTTGGCCTTGCCTTCTTGGCCATTGTATACCCAGCCTGCCAACATGCATGCAGTCCTGTGCGTTAAGTCCTGTGGATCTTCTCTTTCCTCTTCCTAGTGCTGTGCTGACAGCCCACGAGGGCTGGGGCGCTGTCCCCAGAAGCCCGTGGGCGCGGGAGAGAAGCCTCTGCCGTTGCACCTTGAAACAAGAACACTGAGGCAGCTTTTCGTAAAGCCAGAGCCATCCATTTGCAAGGACCATGCTTATTTTTTGAGATTAGATGCTTCCAGCTTCTTGTAATGTTTGGCACTACACTATGATTATAACAAAAGGCTGCGGACAGATAGTAGCAGTCAGGGCACTTTAACTGCTCATCTTAACAGTGCCGTGTTAGTTGGCAAGCTTGCCTCTCCTCACGTCAGTAAAAACCATCCTCCTCCTCCAGAAACCTAGAGTCATCCTTCCCCTCCTTGCAAATCCATCGGTTCTACCTCCAAAGCATATCCCAGCTTTGTCCACGTCTCTCCAGCGCCGCCATCCCATTCTAGCCCAAGTCGCCATCTTCTCACTTCTGGTGACTCCGATAACCTTCTCACTGGCCCCTCACTGTCATTCCTGCCCCACCACAATCTATGCTCTGCACAGGGGCCTGTGAGAGCTTCTAGAAACATGAGTCAGATGGTTGCACCCCTCTGTGTAAAACTTTTCAGTGGTTTCCCGCGGCATTGAGAATCAAATTCCAGCCCTTACCCTGGCCTGCCCTCGGCTCCTGCTCCTCTCATCTCTCTCTCCAGGTTCTGGAACATGCTGTCCTTTCTGTTCCTCTTTTGCTACCAGATCTTTGGATGTACTGTTCTCCTGGCCGCATGTGTTGCGTAGCTAGATTCTTCTCCTCCTGCAGGGGTCACCTCCTGAAGTGGGTCTTCTCTGCCTTCCCCTCGCCAAGTTCTATCACATCACTCAGGGGTCAAGGATGGGAAGAGAACACGGCGAATCTTCCCATGTTTCTGTGCCCCTGAAGATGGCGGGGGCCTGGCTTGGATTTGCTCCCCCTGGCCTCTGGTGCCTCCTTCATGGTGGGCTCACGTCTACTCAAATGGAGGAGGCCCAGGTTCACAGGCGGCCAGACAGGAGCTACATTTTAACAGTCACAAACTAACACAGCAGCACCGTCTCCATGGCAATGGCCAGTCTGGAGCTGAGAAGGACAACACTGGCCCTGCTCACTGTTGGCCCCAGTGGAGGCTGGCTGGGCAGGACAGAAGCAGCAGCTAGGAGTGGAGCTTGTTCTCCTGTCCCTCTCTCAACCTTCCCTGGTCTTCTGTGGCCACTGGAAAAGCTTCCAAGAGGACTACTCTCCAGGGAAGAGGGAAACTTCCCAAGAGAATACAACTGTCCTTTACTTCTCTGCTTAAAATCTTTCTATGGCTTCTTAACTCACTCAGAATAAATCTCAAAGGATTCTCCAAGGTAGTGTCATCACAGGGTGCTTGGCTTAGGCTACAGCTTGGTGGTCAGGAGCAAACCACATGATAGTGAAGTGCCAGGGTGAGTTGGCAGCCTCCGCAGGCCAGGCAGCATGTACCCAATGAGGAGCAGGGCACCTGGTGGGACCCAGGAAGGGGCTGAGGTAAGAATATGAGGAGCCCTAGATGACAACCCAGGAAGAGTCTCCATAGCCCAGTTACAGAGCTGAGACAAACCAGGGCTAGAGAAGAGGCCTTCAGAAGTCCCTGGAATTTCTGGCATTTGGAAACACCTTGTAACAGTTATTTGTTTTTTCACTGTCTACCCTCCCCACTTTCTTTTCCCATTTCCTCTGGTAACAGAATTCTTTCTTCCTAAGAAAATCCCCTGGATGTGGTTCAGGTAGGGCTCACTCTCCTCTGCTATCTTTTCCCTACTTCTTGCTGTGGGAGCCAGCACAAGACCCCGCCATGGCCAATCAGATCACACCATGCCCCTGGCCACAGTGATTGGTTCAGGGATGGATATGTAACTCCCACCTGACCAATCAGAGTCTTCCTGGGACTTTTCTACCCAGGAAAAGACTTGGTTGTTCCTCTGGGGTTGCTATTAATAAAAGAAGAGAATATAAGGGTATGAGTGTGCCATCTTACTACATAGAGAGCCTATTCAAGAAGGAAGTCAGATGGGGGCAAATAGAGCCAAGATGTGAGGAGAGAGACCTACCCTGATGACATAGTTTGAACTCTTTGTATATTCGTCTGTATCCGAGGACAGCTCCATCTCTTTGACCAGTTACATGATCCAATAAATCCCCCCTTACAGCTTTGTGGTTAACTTGAGTTAGGTTTCTGTCACTTACTACCCACACAATCCTGACTAACATAGACCTGCTCAGCACCTCGCCCACACAGTCCTGCAACCTTGGAGGCTGGAGCCACTTGACTCCTCTTGTCAGAGGCATCCCTGCCTCTAACTCCAGGTCTGAACTTCACTGTGAGAGGCTATGAGAAGCTGAACAGCCTCTTGATTTATTTCCCCTATGACCGGTCCCTGCCTTGTACCCAGGTCTTAATAACTGAGGCCCTGTCTTACTTCTGTATCCTGGCATTTTGCTTTTTCAGCCCTAGCAGATACAACTGGCCAGAACCCGTCACCTGCTGCTGTATCCTGAACATTGCTCTAACCTTTCTGAATTTCCACCTATGGTCCACACAAGTCCTATTTGATGCAAACTACCTCCTCCAATCTCTATGTACCATGGCTCTACCCATTTCACAGATGGCTAAGTCATGGCTACATGAACTCAAGGCTTCACAGTACAACTTGGGCAACATTTCCCAAACTGTGTACTATGAGGCTCTATTTGGTGAGATGTTAATACATATTCCATTAACAAAGAGGAAAAAAACAAAACTGGAAATATTTTTTGCTCCATTTTATATTTTGAAATATAAAGAGTGGAGAAACATTTTTATGTGGAGTGGTCTTCAAAGTCAGCACTTGAGATGAAAATCACATCTATCAAAATCACCTTTGGTAAACCCTTCAATTGTCCACAAAGCATAGCAAACACCTTCCACCTCACAATGGGTCAGTGGATTTTTGCAGAGCCAATTTCTCCTCCAGCTCTGAAACAAGTTGCTGTTTTTCCAGTTTTGCCGCAGTTGAAGGTGAAGGAGTTGGATTATTTTAGGGGCCATGTTGGGTGAAAAACATGTATCTAGATTAACAGGTAGAGTAGCAAGAGTCTCACTCTGTGAGAGGCACGTGGTGACAGAGATTGACTGAAGGAAGCCCAGGCTCAAGTGTCCCATCTCATGCTTTCTCCAGAGCACCCAACTTCTGAAGCACTGCACTATTCATGTTGCTGTCTCTCTCTCCATGTCTGCGTGAGACATGTATGACTGAATTTGAGGGAGATAAATACATGTAAGTTATGATTTCACCAGGTGAAAGAAAAATATTTATCATTATAAGGTGTTCTCATAGTAATCTGTTCTTATGTATATAATAATTGCTTTTAAGAAATTATTTTTATTTTTTATTTTTCAAGACAGAGTGCTACTCTGTTGCCCCAGTTAGAGTGCCGTGGTGTCAGCCTAGCTCACAGCAACCTCAAACTCCTGGGCTCAGACGATCCTCCTGCCTCAGCCTCCCGAGTAGCTAGGACTATAGGCGTGTGCCACCATGTCCGGCTAATTTTTTCTATTTTTAATAGAGATGGGGTCTCACTCTTGGTGAGGCTGGTCTCAAACCCCTGACCTCAAGCAATCCTCCCACCTCAGCCTCCCAGAGTGCTAGGATTACAGGTGTGAGCCACCGCGCCCGGCCTGCCTTTTCTTATTTAATTGTCACAACTCTGTGAACAGATAACAAAAATTGAAGCTCAGAGAAGTTAAGTGACTTGGCCAAGGAGACATATCCAGAATTATAAAATTGGTTGCTCTAAATCTTAGTACACTGTCACCCTGTATAGATAGATATAAGTTATCATCATCATCATCATCAACAGAGAGACTAAGGGCATGTGCCAGCAGGGAAATGCAAATCAAAACGACAACGAGGTACCACTTCATAGTCACTAGGTTGGCCATAATCAAAAAGACAGACAATAACAGGTGCTGGTGAGGATGTGGAGAAACTGCAGCCCTCACAGTCTGCTGGTGGGAATGTACAAAGCTGCAGCAGCTGTGACAGTCCCTCCAGCGGTGAAACAGAGTTACCACATGAGTCCGCAATTCCACTCCCAGGTGTACATCCAAGAGAAATGAGGACATTTGTCCACACAAAACCTTTTACGCAAGTGTTCATGGTAGCATTATTCATGATAACCAAAAAGAGAAACAACTCAAATGTCCATCAACAGATGAATGCATAAATAAAACTGATCTGTCCATATAATGGAATGCTATTCAGCCACAGAAAGGAATGAAGCATCTGCACATGTTACAACATGGATGAACATTGCAAACATGCTAAGTGGAAATAGCCAGTCACAAAGGACCACATATTGTGTGATTGCTTTAAGAGATTAATGGGTGCCTGGAGCTGAGGGAGTGTGGTGGGGAGGATTGAGAATGACGGCTAAAGGGGTGTGGAGTTTCTTTTCGAGCTGATGAAAATGTTCTAAAATTGACTATGGTGATGCTAAAACTGTGTGACTCTGTGAATGTGCTAAAAACCCTTGAATTGTACACTTTAAGTGGGTGAATTGTATGGGATATGAATTATACCTCAAAAAGTTATTTTAGGAAAACAAAACCAAAAAACTAGGGGGCCTTCCTGACATTGGACAGGACCTAAAGTTACATCTACACGCCTGGTCCCATTCCTTCCCCTAAGCATGTTGACTCAGACGCCAGCACTATCACCAGGTGTGTCCTGAGATCCATGCCTCCTCCCTGGGAATCCAGGGTGTGTTGCCCTGTGTTTTCCTTCTTTCCCCTGGCACGCCCTGCCCTGCTCATCCTGGCAGGCCTGGGGTAGAGCCAAAAGGAGTCTCACTCACTTCCCATGGCTTCTTTCTGCGGCAGCCTGGCGCTGCTTCCTCCTGCCCGCTGCTTCCTGCCACCTGCCCAGCTTGCTATGAGAGCACGTCTCACATTTGAAAACCATGTGGGCTTCAGATGTGCACCTGAAGCTACACCTCGGGGTTTTCTGTGCTGTCAGCCACCACAGAGATTTGGGGTCCTCCCCACACCCCACTTACCTAACATAGGAAAAGACGATCACGTGGAAGAACCACTTAATGGTGCCATAATTCATGCTCTGGATCCGGATGACTTTGTCTGTCTCGTACTGGAACACATCCCCGCAGCTGCAGCAGGCCGGCATGGTGAGAGGTGTGCTCCCTGCTTGGGGCTGGACCAGGGCTCAACCCTCTCAGACGGGGCCACTGCAGGCCCCCCAGGAACAGCAAAATGAAATTCACTGATTCTTAGCAGGAGCCTTTAATGTCGAGCTCCTCCAATCACTGCAGGGTGGGGGCGGGGCCTGGCAGCTGCCCCAGATGTGGCTGGGATAAACAAAAGCAAAGTCCTACAGGCCTGGCTGGCAGAGGACCCCGCTCCAGCTGTCCTCCCCCAGATGCCTACACAAAGATGGTGTTCAGAGGACGCGCATTTTTAGAATTCTCCCTTTCCTGTTTTTCCTTTCACTTTCTTAGACTCATTTTGGTTGAGAGAAAGGGGCAGCCCTTCAAATGTCATGAGACCCAGAGCTTCCAACAGCCTAGATCTTTCCATTGCCTCAAGCCCCACTCAGAGGTCGATTCATTCATTTCTACAACCCTTTATTCAGCCCCAGATGTATAGGAGCCCTGGGTCATTGAAGGTCATCCCCTTTCCTTCCCCTGCCCCTTACACTACTCTGATCTGCAGATGGTGGAGGAAATCAGATTTGGTGGGGAGCCGGGGTCGGGGGGAGGACTTTATTTCTAAGCTGGACCACTCCTGCCTGACCCTCTGGATTTACTCTCCACCCTGCTCTTTGTCCCAGGGTGTCAACCCATGACCTCGTCCAATCAGCCTCAGATGACCAGGAACAAATTTGCAGTCCAACAAAGTTAAGTTTATTGACCTGATGACATCACAAACAAAGGGAGAGATGGAGTTATTACAGGATTCCGAGAAAAGTGAAGTTTAGATGAAATCTAAATGAAATCATGTTTCAATAGGCTCAAAGCAAAGCCGGTTTGTATAAAGCAGTCAACTTCAAATCTGCATTGCAAAGGGGACCCAGGGCCCTCTTTCCTTGGAAGTGACAAAGCTAAGATAAATGTCAAATGTTGTGTCCAGAAACCCTTTTTCTGAAGCTCCTCACGTGAGCTGCAACATTGAGGCGGCTTCTCTGTGTCAGGATGACTTAAATCCTCTAGGCAAAAGTGGAATATTTCATTCTTAGTCATGTCATTTCAAATGGCAAAGTTTCTGATAGTCTGTGATTTTAGAGGAAGCTGTTTCTCAGTGAGTAAAAAGCAGCAGTCACTCAAAGATGGGGGGAGTATTATCACTTTCCAGATACAGAGAAATATTACTCCCTGTTATCTTTGCAGCTGACTTTAACTATTTCTGTTATTCCAGTCTGAGCAAATTTGCACTTCTGCACCCATATGAGCTGCATGAGGCCCCCTTACCCGCCGGCTTCCAGTCCAGGAGACTGGAGAGATGTGAGGGTGGGCATGAATGTCCTGGTCCTTCCCTTCTTAGTTGCATATTGGGGAGGCTTCTCGGCTCCACTCCCTCCTTCAGGCCTGGGGGAGAGAGGTTAAGGGCTCCCCACTGTTGCCAGCCCAAGGCAGCTCACTGTCCCTTACTGCTTTCTCTTTTTTTTTTTTTTTTTTTTGAGACAGAGTCTCACTCTGTTGCCCAGGCTAGAGTGCCGTGGTGTCAGCCTAGCTCACAGCAACCTCACACTCCCTGGGCTCAAGCGATCCTTCTGCCTCAGCCTCCCGAGTAGCTGGGACCTGTAGTACAGGCATGCGCCACCAGGCCCGGCTAATTTTTTCTATATATGTTTTTAGTTGGCCAGATAATTTGTTTCTATTTTTTAGTAGAGACGGGGTCTCGCTCTTGCTCAGGCTGGTCTTGAACTCCTGACCTCGAGCGAGCCACCCGCCTCGGCCTCCCAGAGTGCTAGGATTAGAGGCGTGAGCCACCGCGCCCTGCCATTGAGTGGGATATTGAGAATAGCAGTCTCTGCTTCTTTCTGAAGCAAGAAGCCAGGTCCTGAATGGAACGGGGATTGGGGCTGGAATGGTGAATTTCTCAGTCAGGGTTATCCCTGCATGCATAGGCATGTGTGTGTGTTTCTGGTTACAAGCTGCAGAAAGTCAAGTGACTTCATAGGAAATGGCAGGTTTTTTGAGGAAACACATCTCCCAGAACCCAAGTGCAGGAAATGTGGCCCACTTCATGAGAACCTATTAATAGAATCAGAAACTAAACTGTCCTGCGCTGATGTTGCTCTTCCAGTTTGTCTGAAGCTGCGCGGTCCCGCCTGAGTTTGTGTGGCAGTGTGCACCCACTGTGTTTCTCTCCAAACACTGGCTTCCTCTGCTTCTCTAAGCGCACGTGGTCCAACGAGGCTCTCAAGGTTAGGTGTCCGCAGTTCAAGTGGAAGTCCAGATCTGCCCAGTTCCAGAATCCAAGGGGAGTGCATGTGATTGTTCTAGCTATTTATCCCCAGTCCAATCAGCTGTGACTATGGGCGTGGCCACAGAACACACGTGGCAGGGGGGAACCCACCTTCATGAGGGGAAGAAGGTGGAGAGGGAGGAAGGGGGAGAAAGGGAAGAAAGAAGGAGAGCAAGGAGGGAGAGAGAAAGGTGTGGCTCTCAGAGAACAAAGGCTCTAAGGTTGGGGGACTGCCCGTTAAATACCCTAATGCTCTCTCAGATGGGACAGCTCTAGGCTGTCCCAGAGGTCTAGGCTGTCTCCCAGAGGTCCCTAGTGGGATTGAGCCCAGATGCACAGCAGTGCTTCCGGTACTGGCCCCCTTCCCTTCCCTGTCGCACTTCCCCACTCCCCTTCCTGGCCTCACCTCTCAACTGCTTGCACCGAATCTCATCCAGCCTTATGCACTGGTGTTAAGGAGTCTGTTTACCCCGAGGGCAGCAGAGAGTTTATAAACAGGGGTGTGGTGTGATCTCACTGGCTCTTCAGTCGAAGCTCTGGCTGCACCTTGGAAAAAGGATGGAAGGGGCAAGAGTGGAGGCAGGTCTGCTCGGGGAGAAGTACAGAGACACGCCATGGGGCTGAGGATGGGCCCCTGAAGGACATCAACACCAAGGAGACTAAGCAGAGGCCCCAGGGAGGAGAGGAAAACCAGGAGAGAGTGTGTGTCCAGAAGCCGCTGAGGAGCATTTCCTGAAAAAGCCAGTGGCCCAGGAGGTGTTAAGAGCGATGATAAAGCTGTGCAACTGAAGCAGCCCCAGCAAGGGAACTGACAGAGCAATGGAACAGGATGGAGTCAAGTACTAAACACAAAGATATTATAGATGGGAGCGTAGTGTAAACATTTAAATCAGGGGAGAAGAAATTCCTTCAAATAGGCTCTCCAAACAATTGACTGGCCATTGAGGGAAGGTGGAGGGAGCGAGGGAGATGTGGTGCTCTAACTTTTCAGATTTGGAAAGGTGTGTAGCTGTTCGAAATGTGACAGAACCACCAAAGGTGAACAAAATCACCTATGCACAATGGGACATGCAACTCACCATTCTTTTTGTGTTGCAGACATTTTGCATTAAAGTAGAAAAGGCAAACAAAGATAACTGGATGACCTTGAGAAATTACTCAACTGATGACACCACGCTCTCCTCTCCTCGATGTGGCTGCTGTTTACTTCCTTCTCCCACTCAGACTCAGTGGCCAAGTCAACACCAGTGTGGCTTTTGCAGCTGTGACAGGAGGTGCTTAGTCTCTCTGAGGTGTGCAGTGTTTCAGCCATGGTTCACTGTGGTTTCCTTCTCCATCACTGCAATGACTAAAGCAACGTGTCAAAGCAATATTTTTCCCTCTGTTTCTCCAGGGCAATTTATCAGTGACTGTGTCTTTCTAACCCTCTCTTTCTTCCTCCTCATCGCTTAATTCAGAATTCTCATAAGTTGGTCAAGAGTCTACTGCTTAGTGACGTCAGAGGGTGCTCTAATAATCAAACATGTTTTTCTTTGAGTTACACCAAGCTGGTGCTGTCCTATAGTGTCGCCACTCATCATCACATGTGGCTGTTTACATTTAAATTAATTAAAAGGAAATGAAATTTACAGTTTAGTTCTTCAGTTGCACAAACCATATTTCAATAGCTGCATGTAGCTAGTGGCTACTGTATTGGACAGCAAAGATATAGAACATTCCCACCATTGCAGAAAGTTCTAGTAGATAGCACTACTACATGTGTGTGATAGAGGAAAAGGTAAGTTTAATTGCAGGTAAGTGAGGAAGGTAAGGGTGGTCCCAATCGGATGGCATCTATTTTTTGTGTGAAATGGGGGGCAGAGTTGCCTGATGAGAGTGAAAGGGAAGGCAGTGGGGTAGGAGATGGGATGAGAGGGAAGAAAATTCAGTAGTTGCTAGGGTGAGCAGAAGAGAGCCGACAGGGAAAACAGGAATTCCAGGGAGGCGTTCAGAATTAGCGACCACGAGTTTGTTATTGCAACAGTCCGACTGAGATTATGATAGGGGCCTGAGGCCCTCCCACCTACAGGATCTGCCTCCCACCTCCACACCCTGTGACCCACCAGCACTTGCCAAGAGTCAGATAGTTTTAGGATTTGTAATCACTGGTATGTACTGTGTTTGTTATGGTCTTCTACCTGTGTTACTAGCCAGGCCCAAGATACAGGTGCAGAAGGCTGATTATATTTCTCTGCCCGTCCTTCCCCCAAGGTCGCCCTTCCCTGGGGCTTGCATCCCCTGCGGGGCAGAAAGCTTCTCTTTGCCCTCTAACTCAATCCGACCACTGGAAATGACTTGGTTCACTCACCTTTTTCTGAGCATAACTGCTTTATCTTTTTGAAAGATGGATTTCTTTTAACTCCAAGACTTCCCTTCCATTCCTCTCCACCCAAGCCAAATACGCACACTCTCCCAGGGGACTTGAAAGAATCTACTTCCTAGTCAAGACAGCTGGTCACTTCACCTAAGAACCAAGGTCTTCTGCAATCCTAAACACAAAGGCAGGAGATGGGTGGGGAAACTGAGACTCCTTCTAATGGTGGATGGTAGAGAGGCGTCTGAGGTTTCTAGAGGATGGAGGACCTGTTGTTTTCTCCACCAGTCTGGGCAGAACAGATATAAAAACAGAATAGAAAGAAATTTACATTGATCTAGGACTGGGCTTTTGCCGCGAGTTGAAAATTACATTATTTAGGGTGCTTTTGTCTGAAAATAGCAGAATGTCTGGCTCAAGCTGCCTTAAATATGAAATAAGTTATTATGTCACATAATAGGATGTCCCGGGGCTAGATAAGCTTCAGAGGGGGTTGTTTTAGTGGCTTGACAACACCATCAAGGATTCAGGTTTGCTCTGTCTCTCTGCACTGCCACCCTTGTTGGGTTCATCCTCGAAAAGAAAGATCAATTCTTTTGTCTCTTTTGTGGGGAAATCTTTCCCAGAGTCCCCTTCTCCCCACCCCACTCTTCCCCCTAGTGCTAGAAGTGAGTCTGTGCCTGTTCCTCTCCTGACAAGACACAAGAAATGGCCGTGACTAGCTTGGACCATGATCTGGGTGGGAATGGATATTGGGGAGTCCTTCACAATGTCCACTGCCTGGGTACAGTGAAGATGGCGGAATCTCTGCTGAATGGGAAAGGAAGTGGAGGAAAGAGAGTTCTGAGAGGGAGAAACCAGAACAGTCAAGGGATTCTTTCAAAGACCTGCTCAGCTGGGATAATTGAAAGAGCAGAGAATACAAGCCTGTGGGCAGAGAAATTTAAGACTTCAGGGGAAGATTGTTTCCAGGAGAAACCAAGGACCAGGACATGGTCAAGGGAGATGATGACTAAGACAGAGTGGAGGTGAAGGTCCCCAGAATGACGAGGGACAGAAGCTGAGGGGCGAGGAGGTTGGCTGGGTCTTGGGTCATCCTGATAGTCATTAAGATCCTCAATAAGGTGGTAGGAACTGCAGTGGGGAGGAAGCATGAGCTGGATACCAAAGTCCTCTGAGAATAAGGGTTGGTTGATTGGTTGACTGACTGATGAGTAGACGCCATCATCGGGAAGGCATCTGCGCCTCAGCGTTTCCTCAAGGTGGAGAACCATCTATCTAGAAATAGAGCTGGGGAGTGTAGAGGACACCATGGGAGTGGGTGAAGGACTTCCATCCTCCGGGGAGGGCTTCAAGGACTGTCAGGGAAGAGCCAGGTCTTACTTAGGGCAGGGAGTAGAGGGAACTCCATGTGCATAGCTCATGGCCTTGAAAAGAGAAGAGCAAGCCCCCATCCCCTCTTTCTCCATCTCCCAGGCTGGCGTGAGAACCTGGGGGTGAGCCACCTGTGACCCCGAGTATGGGAACTCATACTTCTCACCCCCATGCACAAAACATCCCTTCCCCATGTCCTTTAGTCCCCAGAGCCCCTCAGTATCCAGGAGTGTAGCAGATGCTTCCAGTTGCCCAAATCCATTCTCTTTTTTTTAATAACAGAATCCCCAATTTTGTTGTTTCAAACTCTCGGGAAAGATGACTCTATCCCCAATTCAGGAGTATCATGTTAATCCCATTCTACCTGTGGGTGACTGTATAGGAATGGGAATGAAAGCTAGTTACAGCCACTGAAACATGAGGGGAAGTTTGTTGTAGGGGGGGCTTCTAAAGAAAGATGTCATTTCTAAGGAAGAGACATGAGAAGAGGTGGTCTCTCTAACATGACATGCTCCAGGTGGCAGAGCAGAATGATGGCAAGAACTTGGTTGGAACCACTGAATTAAATGACTCTGGAGCCACCCTACTTTGGGACTTCTTTTTTTATATGGTATAAGCCATTTTAACTCACAGCCCGAGCATTCTATGATGGGCAGAAGACTAGGGACAGCGTCCGTGCAGTACAGACACAGGCAAGGACCTAAGTGTGGAGAGGCAGCCTGCTGGGTGCTGGGATGAGTCTTAGATCCAGCACATGGCAGGTCACCCCCTCTGTCATCTTTCCCTTGGCGTCGTTGCCCAGCCATCTCCTGGTCATAGAAGGGCCATGGCATATGGTATTGAAATGCATCTCAGGTGTCTGTTACCTTGTAAACCCAAAGCCTCAACTCTCTTCCTTTTCCTCATTCCCCATGAAAGTTTTGCCAGCTTGTGCCTTAGTCCACCTAACACAGAAGAGATGCTCTCACTCGAACAATGGACGGGTTGACTGCCTCTAACTTTCCAAAAACCAAAAGCTTTTCTTTTGAAATTGTAGTAAAATATACATAACATAAATTTTACTATTTTGATTATTTTTACATGTACAGTTCTGTGCCATTAAATACATTCGCATTGTTGTAACTATCACCACCATTCCTCTCCAGAACTTTTTCATCACTTCAAACTGAAACTTAGTACCCAGTAAATAAAAACTCATTTTCCCTCCCCGATCCTAGCTCCTAATACCCACCATTTTACTTTCTACCTCTATTAATTTGACTAATCTAGCCTTAATTGTACAATATTTGTCTTTTTGTGTCTGGTTTATTTCACTCAGCATAATGTTTTCCAGATTCATCTATGTTGTAGCATGTGTCAGAATTTCTCTCTCTTTTTTTTTTTTTTTTTAGAGATAGGGTCTCACTCTCTCACCCAGGCTAGAATATAGTAGCATCATCATAAATCATTGCAGCCTTGAACTCCTGGGCTCAAGCGATCCTCCCGCCTCAGCCTCCCGAGTAGCCTGGACTACAGGCGCATGCCACCACACCCGTTTAATCTTTTTTTTTTTTAGTTGCCCATCTAGTTTATTTTTATTTCTAGTAGAGACAGGGTCTCGCTCTTGTTCCAGCTGATCTCAGACTCCTGAGCTCAAGCGATCCTCCCACCTCGGCCTCCCAGAGTGCTATGGTTACAGGCATGAGCCACCATGCCCAGCCAGATTTTTAAATTTTTTGTAGAGATGGTGTCTCACTATGTTGCCCAGGCTGGTCTCAAACTCCTGGCCTCAAGTGATCCTCCTGTCTTGGCCTCCCAAAGTGCTGGGATTATATGCGTGAGCCACTGCGCCCAGCCACAATTTCACTTTTTTTAAAAGGCTGAATAATATTCCATTGTATGGATACTCCATGTTTTGTTTATTCATTCATCCATTGATGGACATTTAAGTTGTTTCCACCTTTTTGGCTGTTGTGAATAATGCTGATATGAATGAACATGGATATACAGATTCTTGTTCATGTCCTTGCTTTCAGTTCTTTTGGGTATCTAGCCAGTAGTGGAATTGCGGGGTCATATGGTAATTCTATATTTAAGCTTTTGAGGAAACAAGTTCTGTTCTTCCTTTTTATTATTTCTTTCTTATTTATTTTTTTTGGTAGAGACAGAGTCTTGCCATGTTGCCCAGGCTGTTTCTTTTTTATGTAATCTACCAGGATATCTACACGTGCCCGATAGCATCTCCTTTTAACCCAAAGCTGAACATATCACCCTTGGGAAGGGAAACAGCTTCCTTGCATCAGTAAGTTGCCACCTCTCTCATTAAAGCAGAGATAAAAACTATTAGTTTAATTCCAACAGTACCTTCTGCCACAGAGAATAGAGAGGGAAAGCAGAACAAAGTTATGCCAAGTATATGGAAATTTAGGACGTGAACCACAAAGTAGATGCAGAGTGACAGACAGAAAGCAGAGAGGAGCTGAGTGGGGGTTCAACATGAAGGCCCCCAGCTCCAAGGCGCCCAGAGTGGCCCTCAATGGAGAATTCCTCCCGAGTTCTGGACTGCAAGAAGCCTGATCCAATCACAGCATCTCTTCTTGCTTCCCGTGGAATCCCATCTTCCATATTTCTCTCTGAGCATCTGAATAATAAGCCTTCAGTGTGTGACTGTGTGTTCCTTACAATCAAACGAACTTATCTAAAACAGTCTCGTTTCCTCAGCCCCCACAGAACTGACAGCACCTCATGTCAATGCCATTGACTCACTTGGGCCCATTGCGTTGAGCCAGTGACATGGCATTCATGAGCGTAGTAGTCTCATCCAGCTGAGGAGCTCCATGCCAAATGGAGAGGCCAATGGCATGGGTAGGAGTCGGGGTCCAGTCACCAGGCTGGGCATGGAGAGGATGACACAGGACAAAGCAGGTACAGCAAGCAGGACATGAGGGCCAGAGCTGAGGGGCAGGTCTGGAGGCTGAGTCCAGGGTCTCTGGAGGCCCCGGGAAGGAGGGGTGGGGAGGGCACCTCGGGTCCACTCACCTGCTGGAGGAGGGAAGGGGGTGCGGAAGAGTCCCTGATTTGAAGATCTCTGTGCTTCTCTCTGCTCATTTCATAGCTCTTACCAAAACTCCCTCTTCCCACTGTCCTTTTTATCCAGTCAAACCAAATTTCCCTTGGCGCTCTCTCTCTCTCTCTCTTGCTTTTTTTCATACCCACCCCCATTTCCCTTATGCCTGGAACAGTCTCCCACTTAGCATCTGCCTGCCCGGCTCTTTGCCTTCCTTTATGACTCCACCTACCACTTAGCTTCTCTGATTAACTGAACGTTGAATAATTAGACTTCTTTCCCCAAAGCACACCTCCTAAATCCCAAATGTCCCTGGGGTTGCCATACATAAAGAAAGGTCTCTGACCGCCTAGTTTGCATTAGGAGAATTCAGAGAGATTACTAATTATAAGCACCATGCCTGGTACAGGATAATGTTCAATGAACTGCAGCTTTTAATTAATAATGATACGTTAATAATAATAATAAAATAATAATAGATCTTAGAGGACAAGGACAATGGCTGCTCTATGCCTAGGTTCAATAATCCAATATTCAAATATTTAACTGTAGCAGAGATTAATAGGTTTTTCTGCCATGCCCAACTTCCCCTTCTAGCTCTACCTGAAATCAGGAGGCCTTGGATCCCTAGCTGTGGCTCACTGGACCTGGGTGGACATCTGCCCAGGAGAGCCAGACTATTGGCTGGCTAGTGGCCAATTGGGACCTCTCTGTTAAGAACATAAGAGCCGGGCACTTAATTCATATTCTTCTTTTCATAATTCTGGTTTTCCCAAGGGGCAAGGCCCAACCAACCTCATATAATTTGGTCTGTTCAGCTTGGCAATGATGGGGCGGGGTGGGGGGATCTGAAAGTTAGGGTCTCCAGTGTGAGCTATTGCTCTGATCAGCACTTAGGCTATGTCCTGTGGGAATGTGCTGGGTCCCTAGGTGACCTCAAAGGTGACTGATTTCATAAGATTCACAAAGCCTTCCCTGATCTACCAGCTGAAAGAGGGTCACCCTCTCCTCTGAAACTCCATTATACCTGCAATAGACATCTGTTGGTTTTGACTGTCTGGCATTCTTTTCTCTCCTGGTATGCTTTTGGAAGAGCACTAAATCAGTTGATTTAGTTCAGGCTGAACGGTCCCTGTCAACAGGCCCCAGGGGTGGGTCCAGGACCCAGTCCTGGACAATCAAAGCACCATTTCCCCATGGCTATTGTGCTGTGTTCAAGAGTGGACACATGAGTCAGGTTGGTACAATAAGAGTCTTTGGCTAAAATTATTGAAAAAACAGTGTTCTCTTTGAGATAGAGTTACTAAGCTGGCAGGTGGCCATTTTGCTGGCAGGAAATGAAGTCAACTCAGAGAAAACGAGAGAGAAATGATGAAAGGATTGCTGATGACATCATTTGAACATCTTGATCAAGCCATACCTGAAGCCTTGGACTAGGTTTAGGAGCCATTAACTTCCCTTTTTCACTTAAGCTAATTGGGGCAGGCATTCCCATCACTTTCAATCAAAAGCTCTTGACTAATTCAGCATCTATGTGTCCCTGCATAATGTGGCTTCTCACTTTGTATCTGATGGTACAATTATTCCTGAACAAATCTTATGTCTCCTGGTCAACTATGAGATCTTGAAACCAGAATTCCTCCTAGGTGCCAGGTACAACTCAGGGTTTGGGAAATGCTTGGTGAATGAATGAATGGATTGATGGATGGATTAATGGATTGATGAATAATGGAAATAAGACAATACATGTCCCTCCTGAATGTCAAGTCCCCAGATAGCAGCCTCTGTGTCTCTAGGCCTTTTTCAGAATCCTTTCCCCATCCTGTGTTCATTCATTCAGGCAACAAATGTCTGTTGAGCACTACGATGTCGAAGGCTCTGTGCTAGGGAATAGGTGGCGTAATGGTGAAGAGCTCATGCTCTGGGGTCTGTGGACCTAGATTTGAACCCCACCTCTGCTCCTTAGTCCTAGTGTGGCCTTGGACAAGTTGCTTAACATCTCTGCACTTTGATTTCTGCATCTGTAAAAATAAGCATTAACAGCATGTTCTCCATGCGGTGGCTGTGAGAGTAACTGAGATCAGGGACTTGAAGTGCTGAACATGGAGCTGTCTCCTAATAATGATCATTATAACTAAAATCTACACTTACTATGTGCCCTTTTCAAATGTTAGCTGTTGATACGGTTTTGCCTTCTGACTTAACTAGCAAGATAGGTAGGTGGGTAGGGAGGTAGATAGAGAGAGGAAAGATCAAACAGCAAAAATAACTTCAATGCATTTTTTTCCTCTCTCTGATAATTTGGGGAAAATATACTTGTCTAGACCAGTGGTTCTCAACCAGCGGTGACTGTGTGCCCCCGAGGACTTCTGGCAATGCCTGGAGACATGTTTAGTTGTTGTGACGGTGGGAGTGCTACTGGCATCTGATGGCCAGGGATGCTGCTAATACACAGGACAAGCTCCACGACAAAGAAATGTCTGTTCCAAAATGGCAACAGTGCTGGGGCTGAGAAATCCTGGTCTTTAACATGTTGACATCTGTGAAATCAAGGGCCACAGGGCAACGTACAGTGTCTGGCACATAATAGGTGCTCAACAAATGTTTGATAACCACGAGAATGAATGAACAAATGAATCACTGAATGAACAATTGATTATATATTTTATTTGTTATTTGGCTGAGTGCCTGGTACAGGGCTGTGTCTGAGCAGCAGTTAAGTAAGTGGTCAGCTACAGGTTCCTGTAAACATCCCCCTCCGAAGCAGCTGGAGAGATCCTGGCTGCTTCTCCCTGGCTGGAGAGCGAGATCCTGGCTGGGGGTGGGGTGGGGGACAGGCTGGCTTCATAGCTGCATTTGGGGTTAAGAGAAATTACTGTGGGAGCCCACAGAGTGGCAGCTTTTTCACATTGTGATGGATTCATTGTTTTCTCTGGGGGCCTTCCTTATTTCCAACTCTCAGCAGAGAAGGGTTTAAAGGGGCTGAGCTGAGCAAGAGCCTGTGGCTGCAGCTCTTCAGGAAAAGGAGCAGAAAAGGATCCCAGACTGAGTACCATTGTTATGGGCTCCAGGGACATGAGCCCATTAGGATTAGAGATGGGGGCACGAAGAGGGCAGGACTCTGCTGCATCACGTACCCTTTCTAAGTCATTTATTCAGCAAATATTTATTGCGTGCCAGGGGGACATGCAAGTTAACAAAACATTTAAATCCCCTGTCTGGGAAGATCATTGCAGGCAGAGAGGGAACAGCAAGTGCAAAGGCCCTGAGGCCACCAAGTCACTTTGATTTGACTGTAACTCTGTTTTTCTGTCTGTAAATGGGAAAGAATAAGACCACGATGATGGAATCACATAGAATGTTGGCAAACTATCAACACCTTGGCTGGCCCATGGCCCTCAAGATACTTAACTTCTTAGAGCTTCAATTAGTTCACGTGGAAAACAGGGATAATAATCGTATCTACCTCACAGTGTTGTCAGGAGAATTAAAAGAAATAATATACCTTGCCAAGGCCTGGCACGCAGTAGTGCTCAGAGATACAGGATATGAACCCAGATCAGGAGGACTTCCAACCCTGAGGCCTCGGGGAAGGGAATGAAGATTTTCATGGTGGGGAAGCTTGTGATCCAGCCTGACCCTGCTACCATATAATTTCCCCTATTTATGTTCTTAAAAGCATGTTTACTTAGGTTTTAGCACCAAGCAGAGGGGTTAAGAGTCTGAATCCCAGCTTTCACCAAGTGACCTTGGGCAAATTTCTTAACCTCTTAACCTCATCTGTGCCTCCACATTGTGGACAGAATTCAAGAGCACGTATGTGTCAATAGGAGAATTAACAGAGATAATGTATGTGAATGTCACCAGCTGGTGGCAGGTGCTCAAATGATCTTCCCTCCACTATTGCTTCATCCTGTGACTGCCCAGAAAATACCATTTGAGGCAATCAAAAAACACAAGATTGCTTTAAATCTATCTTCAACACAAGTTGCCATGATGCTTTTGCTTTGGTTTTTTTGATGGCAAATAAATGTGGGCTTTGGGGTCTCAAGAGGGTGTTCAGATCCCAGGTCCTGTGCTTATTGGCTGTTGGACCTCCTGCAAGTGTCTTAACCTTTCTGAGGTTTTGTTTCCTGGCCTACTTTATAAAGTAGTTGTAAGGATACAAGATAATTTTTGTAAAGCACTCAGCACCCAACAGGACTTTGGGCCTAAAAGGGCCACAGGTAATAACCCTGGTATGAAGAAAAGGACAAGAAGCCCAAGCAGTTTGGGTGGTAAGGGAAGGGCAGGAGAGAAAAACCCCAATCAGGTTATTTAGAAAAACCCAGCAGAGCCTGGTGAGTGTGAAACCATAATCAATGAGTTTCCAGTCCTTGTTTTTCTTCCTCTAGAAAGAGCAAGGAATGAGGAATCTTAAATTCGAGACTTTGTTCTGTCCAAATTAACTCCATGCCCCTGGGCAAATCCCTTCCCCTCTCTGCGCCTCAGTTTCCCAGAAATCCCTCTAAGAGAACCCTTTTCTCTCTGTAACCATCTGTGATACCGCTACTTACCAGCAGAGGGCAGTGATACACCAACATTCACAATGGCGCCTCCGTTGCTATTGTTTAATCCCGGATGAGACAATTGTGAAATGATAGTGGCCTATGTCCCTATGTCACTCTTTTTCAAAGAGTCTTGTTTTTTTGTTTTTTTTTTTTTTTGAGACAGAGTCTCACTTTTTTGCCCGGGCTAGAGTGAGTGCCGTGGCGTCAGCCTAGCTCACAGCAACCTCAAACTCCTGGGCTTAAGCGATCCTACTGCCTCAGCCTCCCGGGTAGCTGGGACTACAGGCATGAGCCACCATGCCCGGCTAATTTTTTCTATATATGTTTTTAGTTGGCCGGATCATTTCTTTCTATTTTTAGTAGAGACGGGGTCTCGCTCTTGCTCAGGCTGGTCTCGAACTCCTGAGCTCAACCGATCCGCCCGCCTCGGCCTCCCAAGTGCTAGGATTACAGGCGTGAGCCACCGTGCCCGGCAGGAGTCTTGTTTTAACCTCAGTGCACAGTCAGAACATGGTTTTGCAACAATGTGCACACGAAGAAGCAGAGTCTCAGAAACCTAAGAAACTTAACAAGGCTCCATATAAGCAAACAATTGACTGGTAATTTTGGTCACATCACATCCTACTTTTTTGTTGTTGTTGTTTTGTTTGTTTGTTTTTGAGACAGGGTCTCACTCTGTGGCTTGGACTAGAGTGCATTCTATTTCTTTGTAGAAACGGGGTCTCACTCTTGCTCTTGCTCAGGCTGGTCTCCTGAGCTCAAGCAATCCTCCCGCCTGGGCCTCCCAGAGTGCTAGCTAGCATTATAGCCGTGAGCCTGTGCCCAGCCACATCCTACATTTAGACTATTCGAATGGTATGGACACATTGCTGTATGTCTGGGCTGCGTAGCATCGGTAATCCATTACCTGCTTTATGGTTCATGAAGCACTTTCTGATACTCAATATCAAAGAATTCTCATCTTATTCTCTCCAGTTTACAGATGAGCAAACCGAGGCTTCTGGAGGTTATGGCATTTGGCTTAGCATTTTCTTAATCAGCTCCATCTCAGAGGCTGTTTGGTGGACTCCCAGAAATATTAGCTTTAAAACAACAGAACTTTGTGTTTTGCAGCAGTTTTGATGTGATGACATGTAGTGAGTGCTAGTCCAAATGTTGCTCCTTGTTTTGCAAAAGGAATTAATTTCCTCTATCTCAGTATCTGCACCCATTATTACCAATTCCCTAGGGAACTAGAATAGCTTTAGATCACCAGTAGTTCTTTTTTTTTTTTATTTTCCTCAGTCGACCTCTGGAGATATCACCAGTAGTTCTTGAAAAAGACCATCAGATGAAACCCCTGTCCCCAACTCCAGATTAGTTCATGTAGCTGGAAATCTATAGGATTGCCACACCCCAGCCACCCAGATAATCACTGTTTTTGTTGGCCTTTTTAACAACAACAACAAAATCTGTTTATGTGTGCAGTGTCTTCAACAGATTCCTGAGTTGGATAGGAGGCTGTAACAGAAAAGTGCAACTCAAATTAGCTTAAGTACTTAAACATTAGGACAATTTTATTTCACATAACAAGTAATCTGCAAATTGACTAATGCAGCAACTCAACATCAATGGATTCTCTCCATTTTTTCACTTCATCATGATGCTTTCACCCTTCAGTGAGTTCCCCTCATGGTTGCAAGATGGCAACTGTGTCCCCAGACATCACATCCAAGTAAGGCCACATCCTGAGGAAGAGGAAACACTGTCTTCCTTGATAAAAGGAGCTACCCTCCCCGGCCTATTTGCTGTCACATTTCATTGGCCAGAAGTGGGTCACATGGCCCTGCCTAAACCAATCACTAGCCAGGGGATGAGACTGACATGAAGGCTTATGTCCCTGGTTCTCAACCAGGGGCAATCTTGTCCCATAGGGGACGTTTGGTAATGTTTGGTCACGTTTTTGGTTGTCCCAATTGGGGGTTAGTGTGCTACTGGCATCTATGGGGAAGAGGCCAAGGATGCTGCTAAACATCTTACAATGCACAGGACAGCAACAAAGAATTATCTGGCCTAAAATGTCGATAGTGCTGGGGCTGAGAAACCGGGCCATAGACTGGTTCACTAGGGAGTCCCCTCTCATGCAGGGGTTGGGGCTGGGATCTGCCTCCATGAAGCGTGTGGCCATAAGCAGAAGAGAAGACACCACACAAAACTGGGGTTTGGAGGATTTGAAAGAGAAAAGGAGGACTGGCTTTTGGGGAGGGAATCAACAGTCTCTGTTATAAGCTCTGATGCTGTTAATTTAGAGCTCCCAGCGAGCTCTAACTAGCTCTGACACTGGGAGTTAGGGGGACAGAACAGAAGCAACACTCGGCCCTTGCCCTCACATTGCTTCAACCAGACTTGCATTACTCCCTTTTTTACTACTATCATTTGTATTTTTTCTTCACGGTAGAAAATACAGAAAGGAATAAAGAAGCAAAGCCAGAATCACCCATAGCCCTACCGCTCAGAGACAGCGGTCACTAACATTTTTTGTTTATTTCCTTCCAAACTTGACATTGTTTTCTAATTATTGCAGTCCACACAAATGATCTCCTCACTCTTTCATTAAGTCCACAGCTATAGAGCTGAGTGCTTGTGTGCATGGTTCAGATTCTCACTGCACTAGAAGTTCCCTGAAGAACAATTGCATTGTAGCCCAGAGCAGTTGGATCCTGGAGGCCTGACAGGGGCCTTGAAGTCAATTTGAATGGAGGAGAGAATAAGGATGACCCTCCAAAGAGAGGAAGGGCATGCTCCAGGAAGATTCTAGGTTTAGGAGATACCTGGTTTTTGGACTTCTCCAGCATTCATCCCCTGTTCTGATAACAGCACCCAACTTTCCTTCAGAGGAGTCACTCCTTCCCCACATCAGCCCTCAGATCAGACGGAACAAACCCCACCTGCTGGTTCCAGGTGGTCACATGACCTGGGGCTGGTCAATCTCTCTGTCCAGTGATTGGTTCTTGGGTGGGCCCATGATTAGATCAGACCAATCAAGACCAATGAGACTCAATTCCATCTCTTGGGATTGTCTGGAAAGAGAAGTCTCTTTCCATTGGATTGTCTGCCATGACGAGCAGAGGGGGTGCTTGGAAATAAAGCCAAGGCAGTGAAGAGTAGAGCTGAGAGATGGAGGAGTGACAGAGTCCTGAGGACAACCTTGGAGCTCCTCCATCCGGCTGTGCCTGAAGTCCATGGCTCCTTTGGAGTTCCAGCCACATGAACTAATCGATTGCCTCTTTTGGCTTAAGCCAGTTTCAGTTTACTTTCTGTATTTTGCAACTGAAAGTGCTAACATGCTTTGTCACCTAGAGTAATGGAAAAAGTATTGGACTTAGAATGACTTTGCTTTGCTGTTAACTGGCTGTGTCCTTGAGTAAATCACTTCATCTCTCCAGACTCAACTCTCTAAAGTGGAAGAAACAATATGTACCTCTTGGGTGGCTGGGAGAAGTGAATGACCTCCTGTAGCTGACAGTGCTTTGTGAATGAGAAGGGAAATAAAAATATAAAGGATTCTTATAAAATGGCAGGGATGGTTTTAGGAAAGAAATTTCAGAAGGGCTTAAAAGGATGGCAAGCTCAGAGGTAAAGTCTGGTGCTGCAGGAGCTAGGCAGTGACAGAAGTGAGTCAAGTGGCGGCAGGTGTATAAAAAGGTCATGGACCCTTCTGGTCTATGCTTTCCTTTCCTCTTTGACAAATATGTGAGACAAAGGACAATTACATTCAGATAAATGGTAGTACAAACATGGTGATAACCATCACCTGACACTGGCTTTACAATCAGAGACAATAGGGAATGGTGAGGACTGTGGGAAACTGGATGGGACGTGCTTGTAAACAAGCAGCCTCTTCTCAGCACCAGCAATCTATGCTGCACAGTATGGCCAGATTCTTTAATTTTTCAAGGCAGCCCAGAAATCCAGATTTTTATGTGAAATATTTCAATTTTTAAATGTTGGCTCTTTTTTTTTTTTTTAACACTCTGTGAGTCAAATACAATTTATCTGTCTAATTTAGCCCATGGGGATATTAGTTTGTGGTCCCTTGTGTAGGTGCAGAGATGACTGTTAGTTGGGAGGATGAGAGGTGGCAGAGCAGAACCCTCCGTGACAAAGAATTATCCAGCCTAAAATGTCCATAGTGCCGAGGCTGAAAAATCCTCTGTTAAGTGGAAATGATAGCAGTAGTTAACTCAAAGAGCTGTTAGAAGATGCTAAGTAAATTATTGTTAATTATAGAACTATTTATCAAATGGTACAAATCAACAAATAGTAGCCATCTCATGATTATCATCATCACCGCCACCATCATCATCACCATCTTTCCAGCCCATGGCTCAGTGCCCGAGACATAACTGGTCCTCGATATTTGTTGAATGAATGAGTGAGAAATGAAGGATTATTAACTCATTAACTACTAATTTATGTGCTTTGGAGAGATATTGGAAACTCTTGAGAAAGAGGCCCAGTCTTTTCCTTTTTATTTGCAACGAGGAATTTTGTTCGTCAAAGAAATGACTTTAAAGGATTGGGACCTCTGCCAAGCCACGGAGTTGGGGGGCATGAGTTGAAGTCACGGAGAGGTTAGGACGCACATCTTGCTCGGCTTAGGCAAAAAAGGAATACGGGCCAGGCTTTGTGCGAACTTGCTGTGAAACAAGAGCTGTTTTCAGGGCCCAGGAACACGCTCTGTCCCATGTTTAATTTCTTCCATCTGTCTGGTATCTGACCTCTGCTGCCCTCTAAGCCATTGCCACATATTGTCTGCGCATGTTCCCATATAAGGTGATGTCTCTCTTCCTCTCTCTCTCTCTCTCTCTCTCCCTCTCTTCCCCTCTCCCTCTCTTTCTCCCGTTGGTTGGACGGCAGCAGCCCTGGCTTCCCCCACCCTGTTCCCCTGTCTCTGCCTTCCCTGGCAGACTCTGCTGCGAGGATGGACGGCTGGAGAGCGGGAAGGGGCAGGGGGCTGCCAAAGAATGTGGCAGGTTTATTTTTGTTCGGGTTGCATTCTTTGCCTGGCCTGCAGGCCCCAGCCACTTGGGGTTGTCACATGCCGATAAGACAGTGGGGGTGACTAACTGAGATCTGTGGCTCAAATCTGCAACACCCCAGGTGTGAGCCGTCGTCACCGAGTGAGGAGGGAGGCAGAGACTCTGAGGTCATGGGACTCACCTATTCCCACTGCCCTGTGTCTGACTCCCAGAAAGACAAGTTTGATCTTTCAGAGAAGCAATTGCAGCAATGGAGATCTGTAACCACCATATTTGGGAAAAACCCAATATCTACAGCAGAGCGGATAAAAGCCAGGCGTCAGGGTGAAATTATTAGCAGTGTGACCTTGGGCAAGTTGCCTGACTTCTCTGACTCTCAGTTACCTTCTCTGTCAAAATAGTGTCAATGAATCTATTCTATACTGTTCTGGTATCATAGTGAAAATAAACTCTGTGAGGGCAGGTATTGTTGTCTATTTTGTTCTCTTTGTTTCTCTAGCACCTCGAATAGTGCATGGCACATAATGGTGCTCATATACGTGTTGAATGAATTAAATGAGATAATGCTTTTAAGTGCACACCCAAGAAATGGTAGCTGATTCAACAACATACTCAATGACAACAGATATTTATTAAGCACTTATTATATACCAGACCCTATTAGGTGCTGAGGATACAGCAGCAAACAAGATAAAGTGCTTGCCCTCAGGGAACTTATATTCTAGTGGGCGAGATCTACAGTAAAGTAAGCTAAGTTCAGTGAGTACTAAATGCTATGAAAGAAATTTTTTAAGGACATGGAAGAAGTGTGTTTTTCTAGCTGTGACTCACAGCAAGAACTGATTATCATGTGACCCCCATGCACCCACATGCATGTTTACTAAACTGAAATAAAACTTTCACAAAACAATTGTGGCAGTGATGTCTGCCAACAATTTTTCCCATTCCTGGAATGCACATGTTGCTCTTCCACCATGAGGTGGAGACTGTTCCTCCTTCCCTTGAATCTGGGTGGGTCTTGTGACTTGCTTTGACCAACAGAATGCAATAGAAGCAACTTTGTGCCTGTCCTGGGCCTCAGCTTTAAGAGGATGGGCTGCTTCCACTTTTGTGCTCTTGGTGCCTGGCACCATAAGAGGAAGCTCAGGTCAGAAAACAGAATGATGAGAGACCACGTGAAGGAGAAATGGCAGCCAGCACTAAGGCACCGGACAGGAGGGAACCCTTCTTGGATGTTCTAGCCCCAGATGAGCACCCAGCGGAATTCAGTCATGTGAGTGACCCTAGTATATACCACATGGAGCAGAAGAACTGCCCAGCTGAGCCCAGCTAACCCATAGATGTGGGGGGAACAATTGTTGTTGTGAGTCAATAAATTTGGAGTGGTTTGTGAGGAAGCAAAAAATATTTCTGACATAGTAATATTTACACTTATTCTTGTTCAATATTTTCTGTTCCATTCCATTTCAATTTTTATTTATGTATTTATGTGTTTATTTTTGAGACAGAGTCTCACTCTGTCCCCAGGCTAGAGTGCAGTGGCATCATCTTACCTCACTGCAACCTCAAACTCCTGGCCTCAAGCGATCCTCCTGCCTAAGCCTCCCAAAGTGCTAGGATTATAGACATGAGCCACTGCGCTCAGCCCATTTCAGTTTTTAAAATGTTAATCCAGACCCACTAAATTGATGTCATTACTCTCTAAGAGGCTGTGACCAACAGTGATGGAGAGTGACTGGTGGGTTGGTCACTTGAGTAAGATGGTCAGAAAAGACCTTGTTGAGAAAGAAACATTTGAGCTGAGACCTGAGTGAGGAGGAGGAACCAGGCTCATGCAGATCTGGGGAAAGAACAGCCGGGCAGAAGACAGGGCAGGGCAAAGGTCCTGAGGCCGGGAAGCCGGTGGATGGGAGCCAGGAGAGAAGGAAAGACCATGGTAAAATTAGGCCTATGCCTCGAGGCACCTGGGACTTTAGCTGTAGCGTGCGAAGACTGTTTGGAACACTTGGGGTGGACTGTTGACCACCCAAGGCCCTGACTGCTTGTCTTTTTTTTTAAGTTAAGGTGAAATTCACATAAGATAAAACCAGTCATTTGAAAGGGAATAATTCAGTGATCTTTCGTACATGAACAATGTCATGCAACCACCACCTCTATTTTCAGAACATTTTCATCATCCCAGTAGGAAATTCTGTGCCCATTATGCACCTGCTTTGCATTCTCCCCTCCTCCCAGCCCCTGGCAACCACCAATCTGCATTCTGTCTCTGGATTTGCTGGTTCTGGATATTTCTTACAAATGGAATCCTATAATAGGTGGCCTTTTGTGTCTGGCTTCTTTCACTTGGCACCATGTTTTCAAGGTTCATCCATGTTGTAACATGTATCAGTCCTTCATTTCTTTTTATGGCTGAATAATATTCTACTGTATGTTTATCCCACAATTCATTTATCCAGTCATTCATTTGCCCATCATTTTGATTCTATAATTCCATTTATAGCAATATCATTAGACCTTGAGTTGACATCATCAGCCCATGATGGTGAGGTCTTGGCAACGTGAAGGACAAAGCTGGTTTGTGCCCTGCTGCTCTTGTCCCCTCCTACCAACCTTTTTCTGCATGATTCTGAGCTTCCTGATGGCCCAAAATGCAGCTCCACTGCCGGTTACCCTTAAATACTCCCCCTGAATTCTATAAATACACCAAACATTCAGCTGGGAAAAAAAGAACTTAAAAGGCATCTGAAATGAAAATACACTTTTTCCCCCCATCATCACCCAAGTGTTTTCTCTCCATCTTCCCTCTCTTCTAGGGTAAGCGCTTGGATTTTGAACCATTAGCCCTACCTGGGTAAGAGAAGAGGTTGCTTGGCAAAGCCCTTGTAGGCAGAGAAAGCCAGACACTATGTTAATACTGGCCCTCCCGTGCAGAAAATCCCTTTTCCTTCCACCTCAGCAGCCTGATTTATGGTCCTTCTTGCAGACTCTGCTTGGCCAGTTTAGTGGGTTGGTGAAAATGGCTCTGGAATCAGGAAGACTTGTGCTTGAATCTTGGCTCAGCCAGCTGCTAGCTATGTGACCTTGGGCCCTCTATTAACTCTCTAGGCCTTAATTATCTTAATCCTAAAGTGGGACAAAATAGTACTGTCCTTGCAGACTTGTGAAGATTAAATGAGATGATGTAGGTGGAGGCAGTGTGCTGAAATGAAATTAGGCCTAACTCCATGGAATGCCTGGAACCTCAGCTACAAGAGAGCAAGGGCAGCTTGGAAGATGCGGGGGTGGATCTCTTGACCTCCCAAGGCCTCACTGCCCATCGCTTTGGTTGTATAACTCAATCTATAAAGAATCAATCTATCATTTCTGAAGAATAGCATCATTAAAAAGAAAAGAATCAATCTGCCCCTCCAGGTCCTCACCCCACCACCTTCTTCCCTGCTCCTTGTCCAGGGAGGCAGATCTGCATGGATGACCTCAAGGGAGCTCCCTTCCCCTTTGGCTTCCTGTTGGGTGTAGCTGATGGGGGCAGGCACAAGAGATCAGAGGGTGTGAAGAGAGGGTGGTCAGGACTGGCTGCACCTAAAGGCTCCCATTAGGTAGGTGGCCCTCTCCACATGGCTACTCTGTTGGGCTTTTGGTGCCTGTTCTCTTCTTTTCCTGCTTCAGGCTTAGGGCAGCAGCAGCTGCCTTCACTACTGGTTTCCCTAAACTCTGCCCATACCTTTATAAACAGAGCTTTATTGGCCAGGCATGGTGGCTCATGCCTGTAATCCCAGCAATGTGGGAGGTCGAGGCAGAAGAATCGATTGAGCCCAGGAGTTGGAGGTTACAGTGAGCTATGATCACTCCACTGCACTCCAGCCTGGGTGTCAGGGTGAGACCCTGTTTCTAAATAAAATAAATAAATAAATAATTAGTCCTTTATTAAGTTCTCCTTAATTGCCCAGAATGTGCCTTCTTTATCCTGCTAGGATGCTGACTGATACAGAGGTTATCAAATTTAGTCCATGACTCACATTTGCAAGAGGAAGAACATTATTATTTTTATTTTAGTTTAGTTTTACCTCCTGAATCCAATAGACATTATTTTATAATCAACTGAAATTCAGCTCTGAGCCTCCATTCTGCTAGGTCGGCAAGAAATGTAATCTCATTCTTGAGCATTCCCCACCCCTCACCCCTGACATCTTGAGGGATGCCAAGTCCCTGGGCTCTTTAGCAGTGACAAAGCTTTGGAGCAGCACCTGCAGTCTTCTGTCAATGGCCCACCCTAGTGACTGCTTGGTCACCCACGCTCCCAGGCTGCAGGTCCTTTCAGGTCCAATGGCATTGAGGCTTTCCTGTCAAGCCTGGAACAAGGAAAGCTTTGGCCAGACTGGAAGCCACTGGATCACAGTGTGGCCTCCTCAGGGTATTTCTCTCTTTTCAGAAGCTGCTCTGGGCTTATCAACCTGCAACCCTTTCTCACTCTTCTCAACATCTCTCTTTTCTCTTCTCACGTGTAAGGTTCTGCCCTCTCTACTTCCCTCTCGAGGACAACTAGTATAACCTCCCCAAAGACTTTAGGCCTATATAGGCCTACAGCTTCTGTAGGAGGTACAGATGTACCAGAAGTACAGCTTCTGATTTTCAACCTGCAAAAGTTAAGACAATGCAAATTGTTTCAAGAGGATGGGAAACATAAGGAGTACACACATAAATTAATATTTGAATAAATTCTGACACATACATGAAGTATTTAGCAAAGTTCCTGACATATAGTAAGCACTCAGTAATGACCTGATTATTATTTGAGCCCAGTAAGAAGCTTAAGTGCATCCTATATTTCAATCCAAGGAGTTAATATGAATTGCATATTATTTTGGCTATTTTACATTGCCCATTAATCACATCAGTGATTTCCAGACTTTGTGAACCACAGCACATTTGCAGAGACAGAACCCATTAAAAAAAATCTACTTGACAAAAATGTAGTACCAGGCGAGCTTTTAATAAGACCTCTGAAATTGCATCCATTTAGTTGAGTGTTTCACATATTATTTATTTTTACCTTTTAAGAAAGCACATTCTGCTACTAAACATACCCACAAGATTAAATTGCCAGAACAGAGGCAATTTAGGATATCTGTACAACTCAATTCGGGTTTCTGTTCAAATTTAATTTCTTTCATCTCCAAGTAACCTAGATGGCAAAGGCATTAAATGACAATTAATGGATAACAGAATAACCCACTTCCGAATTTGTTCCTGTGTCTGGGTCATTTTTCCTGGTTTTAGAAGAATGAGATAAAGTGGGCAGCCTGCAGAGTAGCCCCAGATGGGATAGCATCTTGAATCCTGGCATTCGCTGAATACTCTTGCAGAATCCAGAAATATCTCATGGTCAGGATGAAAGGTCTAAATTTAATACCAAAAACAGAAAATTGGCTTGGCTTCCCTGTACGCTGCACAGGAAAGTTTTTGTTTGGAAGGTCTGAAATGAGAAGGGGCTGGAGACATTATGTTCATGGCATCTTCAGATTTTTGTGGCAATCTAGAGGATCTTCTGTTATTCCAAGACCTCCTTTGGCCTACGATGGAAGTCTGCATTGAAGAAAGATAATTTGCTGGAAGGAAATCAAGAAGGTTCCCAGTGCTACAGATATTCCCCACAATAAGTACAGGCTCATTTCTTCCTTTCCTGGTTTTTCTTACAGAGATTTTAAGACTTAACAGCTTTCCCTGACCACCTGTGTGGAGCACCTGCGGTTCTTTTCTGCACAGCACCTCTACTTCCAGCAGCAGAACCCAGCCCTTCCTTTTGGGGAGCCACCGTCACCCAGTCTATTACTACGGCCATCAGAGGCATAGCAGTTGATTCAAGAATGGCCTAAGATGTCTAAGCAGGCAACTAAGTTTTTAGGGTATGAGGTATTTTGATTTTTTTCTTCTCTTTTTTTCAGTGCCAACTGATAACACAAAGTACAGTGGTCTCCAGTCTAATAGGGGTGGGTTCAAAAAAATAGCACTTACCAACTAAGGTCTCCTCCAAACCAGCCAGTGCATTTCCAGTAAATTTCTAAGCCTCATCTAAGCCTTGTGATCTGGGCACAAAGATGTCCCTGCCTATCACACAGGATGTGAATTCTATGAACAGACTACAAGGAGGGCTTTATTTCTGTATGTACCTAAACAGAGCCTTCCACAAGCCAAAAGGAGCCTTAGCACCTTTACTTTTTCTTTTCAGGCTCTCAGGATATTAAAAAATTACAGGATTTAAAAATAATTAATTCCCGGTACAGGCAATGTGTCCCAATAATGCGAGGCAGAAGCTGAAATCTCTGTGACGAATATGTCTTCTCTTAACCCTGCCAGAGGCTCTTCACAATGGCTCCTACGTATTAATATAACCTAATTTGGATATACTTATGTCAAAAACCTAAAATTGAAGCCCAGGCCGAATGCTTCCTCAGCCCAATACTCTCCACCCTGGCCCTGTCTCAAACAAAGAAATCAGCACCTATGTTTGGTAATTGCATGAAATGAATGAAACAGAGCACTCATTTAGCATAGGTAAATCAGCGTACTTTGTAAACTGCGAGCCGCAGAACATGCAGGAAGGTTATTGCCCCACGTTTAAGTCGGGGTACCAAACCAGAAGCGCCTGGCTCTCCGCAGTGGCTCAGAACTGCGAACCCTCTCTGCACGTGGACCCGCCGCAGGCCCGCCCTTCCTCACCCGAGGCCCCGCCCCCAGGGCGCACGCCCGGGGACCTCGCGGAAACGCGCGTGGCCCCGCCGGAAGTGACGCAACTCCAAGGCCTAGCAACCGTTGCCAAGGAGCTCGTTTCTAGGAGCCCACTGGAGCCCGGGTGCCTCTTAGGGGGTGGGGAAGTGGTTTCGTCAGGAGAATTTGAGGTAACCTCGCCAACTCGCGGTCGGAAACTCCCCCGAGCCCCGAAATAGGGGAGGAGTCCCGCCCTCTCTGTTCTGGTGCAGCCTCGCAAGTGGAGGGGTCATAGCGGTTAAGTCCCTCAAATCGGGGTTCGGGCCCCTGGTGGGCCTTTGTCGGGTTCCAGCCCACTCCCTTGCGGGTTGAATCGTCTGGGAGCTCACAGGAGCCCCCGCGAGGAGCATGGTCGGGTGTGGGCTCCCCTGTCCCCTCTCCCGAGCTTGAGGGGCGGGGGACACTATTTCTGGGACTCCCAGGAGGCTGCGGGTCAGTGCTGATGCCAGCCTGGGACCAGGGCAGCGCGGTTTCTGTCCCGAATTGTGCCAGATAAAACGCATGTCCTGGTTTTAATTCTCCCCCCCCCTTCCTGTTCTTATGTGGGTGAGTGCTTGTGAATTGGCGTGGCGACTTTGCGCTGGAAGGGGGAGAGTAATTGCTTTTGCTAATTTTAGAGCGCAGAGCCCACTGGGCACAGACAACCTACCTGTTCGGTACATCTTTGTCCTTAACGAGTGACCATGTGAAAGCTGGTGGGCGACTAGGGGGGAAAACCCACCTAGTTTCTTTTCCCTTCTTGGTAACGTTTTACTCGTTTATCCGGATTTTTGGTTTGGCTTGGGTTTTTTTGGAAGGGAAAAAAGAATAGACCTATAACTAATTTCTAAATCATTTAAAAATGAAATATATATGTATGTGAAGGTTATGACGTGGACTTTTACTTAAAATACTTGAGCAGTGGAAAACTTGCACATCCAATGTAGACTTTTTTAAAAACTTATGTAAAGGTTTTCCTTTTATAGCTTAAAGGAAGCCTCAAATTTATAAAACCACACTGCTTATCCTTTTTGTCCTCTTTGGACTTATTTCTAAGCAATAATTGCTCGTAATTTTATCATTACCCTTATAATGATGATAAAAATAATTATTATCATTTATATTTTGATGTTTTCTAAATATCGAACTCCACCCACCCAATTTAAAAAATCCATTTCCAAGCAAGATGCTTGCCACCCCAGTCTTGAGTAAAACAGCATTTTTCCATTTCATGTTTTTTTTTTTCATGGTTTTTATTATTAGGGAGCACTGAAGTAATTTTTAATTTTTTTTTTTTTTTTTTTACCAAATCATTTTTTTAATCACTAAAATTCAAGCACCTTATCTTGGTAAAGCTGTTTCAGCAATTAAGAAATTAGATACTCAATTTTTTTTTTTTAAAGTTAGGCTGTTTCTCACTGTCAGCCTGACTTCCTTTAGATTTAGGCTTATGTTTTTTCTGGCCTTGGGCCTGAGAATAAGTTCATTCAGTCTAGTGGAAGAAGTCACCATTTTAGACGCAGTGGGTGTTCAAAAATGGAATTGGACACAGATACTGTCCTCATGGAATTTACAGTTTAGCAGACGAGAGAAAATGTGTACATAAAGAACTGGTACAAGATAAAAAATAGCGCTAGGAGAGAAGTGCAGAGAAAGTGTGGTCAACTTGAGAGGGCAGGCGCTGCAGAACCTGGGGCATAGCTTGATACAGATTTCCTGGAGGAACTGGCATTTGGTGGGCAGGGCTTGAAAGAGGGTTGGGATTTGCACCTCTGAAATGGATGGAGGAAGGGGAAACAATCTTTCTAGGTGGAGAAAACAGCATTAACTGAAGGCAGAGAGGTAGAAAAACTGTTTAAGGCACAGTGGCTGTTTCAATGGGCTGAAGTTAGAAAGTTGGGAAAGATCAAGTTGAGCTAGATCATAAAGAATCTTGAAATTCAAGAAGTTTGGACTCTTTTGTACACAGTGAGAAGCCTACAAATGATTTGGAGTGGGGAGAGGTGGAGGCCAGAAAACAGGAGACTGTTGCCGCATTGGAGGGAAAAGGAAGCGAAGGCCTGAATTACTCAAGGGAGGCAGAGTAGATGCCCACAGGGCAAAGCCTATAACAGAAAGGAGTGGAGACCGAAACAGGCTGAAGTGTGAGGCCTCTCTACTCAGCTTCAACTAATTATGGCCCAGCACGAAATGTGGACCCAGGGTTACCAGATCTGACTTTCAAGAGAAACTAGGAATCCGGATTTTAATGTAAAAATCTCCCAATGTTTTAAATGCGGGCTACTAGTTTAAAAAAAAAAAAATTAGAAGCATGTCTGCAGCCTAACAAGTGTTTAACCCCTGAGTAGAAGTTGTACAGCTGTATGGGAAAGATGTTAATATAGGTAGAATTTATTATTCATTTGTCCATGTTAATTCAGATGATTGCTATTACACCAGATTGATATACAAAAACATTTCATGTTAAATATTAGCAGTATATACTGCAGCTTTCATAATAAAGTCTTCATGCCATTTTTCACAGCATTTTGCATGCCATGTATAATTGTACTTTAAAAATTTTTTAAATTTAATTTTATTGTTTTTAGAGACAAAGTCTTGCTCTATCACCCAGCCTGGAGTACAATGGCATGATGGTAGCTCATTGTAACCTTGAACTCCAGGGCTCAAGCAATCCTTCTGCCTCAGCCTCTCAAGTAGCTGGGACTACAGGTGTGCACCACCATGCCCAGCTAATTTTTAAATTTTTTGTAGAAACAGGGTCCTACTTTGTTGCCCAGACTGGTCTCAAACTCTTGGCCTAAAGCAATCCTCCCACCTTGGTTTCCAAAAGTGCTGGGATTGCAGGCATTAGCCACCGTGCCTGGCCAGAATTATATTTTTCATGCCTACTTCCTATGAGCTTAATTCTGATTTTTTATCAGAACTTTTGTTACCAATATTGAAGAATTTTTCTCTATTTTTACTCTTTAGTTTAACTTACAAGACCTAATTATGAGTGATCAAATCAAATTCATTGTGGACAATCTCAATAAGGAACCTTTTAGGAAGAACTATAATTTAATCACATTTGATTCCCTGGAGCCAATGCAACTATTACAAGTTCTCAATGATATTCTGGCTGAGATTGACCCAAAGGTAAGAGTTTTCTCTTTCTCTTTATTGAAAGGGTGGCAGAAAAGGCAGTTTCTGCCTCTAAACAGCTGTGAGTCTTGGGCAAATTACTTAACCTCTCTGGGCCTTATTTTCCATGACTATAAGGTAATAATAAATGATCTTTAAAGTTTCTCTACTAGCTCAAAATCTAAATTATCTACTTATACCTTATTTAGAAGTTATTTCATTACCTCCAGACATAAATAGATTTGGTCCTGGGAGGAAAATGCTTTTACAAAAGGTCTTATTGTATTGCAAGTTAGCTCATGTCTCTTATACACTGATCTTTTCCACTGGAGACTTTTTTTAAGTTTAACATTCTTAAAATGAATCCTGATCTGACCTGTATGTACCCTCATGTGGAATCTGGGGGCCTCCTTATTTAATCTGTTTTATGAAAAGACCATTGTGCCTATTAATGCTCTAGCAGGACAATTTTGTCAGTGAGTTTACATATTGTTCTTTGTTAGATATACAACAATAACATATTTTTAAAATTTCTTTGTTAGCAAGTTGTTGATATCAGAGAGGAGATGCCAGAGCAGACAGCCAAACGGATGTTGGGCCTTCTTGGTATCCTTAAATACAAACCTCCAGGAAATGCCACAGACATGTAAGAATCTGATCATGTATTGCTCTTTTAAACTATGCTTTAATACCCAAACCTTCATATGCTACAGTCAGTCTTTTTAGGTAATACTTGATCTCCCTAATTTGATGGCCTGAGAATATGACTGAATTTCAAAATCTTAAACCTTATAATATTATTTTGTCATGCAGAAGTCTTAAATGGGTCAGTTCTTTCCCCAATCAAAAAAATTCAGGCAGATCCACTATACCATTTTATCATTTATCTGCCATCCTAGATAAAAACAAACACTGCCCAGTCAATGAAATGAAGTATTAAGACTGACTATACTAATTAATGGTTCCAACACAACTTCCTTAGATATTTCAGTGATACATTTAGGACCTAATTTTCCTAATTTTCTAATTAATGTACAGATTGACTTTAGAATAGCCTTGGGCTTATCTTTTTTAAATAGTTATAGAAGGTAATCAGGACATTGTAAATCAGATTTGGGGCAACTATTATTTCTTTTCAAGGTTTACCGATAAGTGTGTGTATGTATCTTCCTTTTCTAGGAGTACCTTTCGTCAGGGTTTGGTGATTGGAAGTAAACCTGTAATTTACCCAGTGCTCCACTGGCTTCTTCAGAGGACTACTGAACTGAAGAAAAGAGCATATTTAGCTCGTTTTTTAATAAAACTTGAGGTACCAAGTGAGTTTCTTCAGGATGAAACTGTGGCAGACACCAATAAACAGGTACATAACACATAAATGGTATATTGAAACTATCTGTAACGGATTTCAAGGTGCACATATTCAAATACATGTTAATCTCTCTTTATTTGCTATCTCCATAGTTCCGGGTGGCACCAGAAGGTAAAACAGTATCAACTAATGTTCAACTGTAGTCATATCTTAAAATAATAACTTTTACTTACAAATACCATTTTAGTGATAGGAGTATGTGAATAGGAAAAAAACCCCAATATTAAGAATACTTTGGCTGGGCACAGTGGCTCACGCCTATAATCCTAGCACTCTGGGAGGCTGAGGCAGAAGGATTGCTTGAGATCAGGAGTTTGAGACCAGCCTGAGCAAGAGAGAGACTCAGTCTCTGCTAAAAATAGAAAAAATTAGCCAGACATCATGGTGTGTGCCTGTAGTCCCAGCTACTCGGGAGGCTAAGGCAGGAAGATCGCTTGAGTCCAGGAGTTCGAGGTTGCAGTGAGCTATGATGATGCCGCTGCTCTCTACCCAGGGCAACAGAGTGAGACTCTGTCTCAAAAAAAAAAAAAAAAAAAAAAAAGAAGAAGAATTTATTACTTAGCAATTTTGGGTAGGTAGGATTCCTGGGCTTGAGTCTGCAGAGTACTTTGCTGATCAATAAGGTGACTATACAATTTGTCATCCAATCAGAGAGGAACAGACTGTCATAAAAATTACCCCAGGACAAATGATATAAATTGACATTGTTTATTCCAGACAAGTCCAGACATGTGAGTCCCTGCAAGGAAGTAAGCAAAGAAACTAGGCTTGCAATCTCAAAGGACTTTCCAGTCAGGCAGAAAGTAGAGAGAAGTTTGGGAGTTTGAAATCCAGCACACTTTTCTCACCAGAGTTTTGCAGTAACATTGGGTTCTGGTGTAAGGTCTTAAAGCTTTTGATTACTGAGGATTCTGGCTGATCTAGCTCCTGGTCCTGGAATCTCAAAAAACATTGCTAGTCAAAGACTGTAGAAAGAGGGAAATCAGGCTTAGATTTCAAAGGACTTTGATTTAAAAAAAAAAAAGGACCTCTGTTTAGCATTTTGTGCTTTTATTTAATAGTACTTACATAGACTGGTTTGTGCCAGATTGCTGTGAGTACTTTTTTTTTTTTTTTTTTTTTGAGACAGAGTCTGGCTCTGTTTCCCAGACCTGAGTGCCGTGGTGTCAGCCTAGCTCACAGCAGCCTCAAATTCCTGAGCTCAAGCAATCCTTCTGTCTCAGCCTCCCAAGTAGCTGGGACCACAGGCATGTGCCACCATGCCTGGCTAATTTTTTTCTATATATATATTTTTTTAGTTGTCCATATAATTTCTTTCTATTTTTAGTAGAGACGGGGTCTCGCTCTTGCTCAGGCTGGTCTCAAACTCCTGACCTTTAGCGATCCACCTGCCTCTGCCTCCCAAAGTGCAAGGGTTACAGGCAGGAGCCACCTCACCGGTCTTGCTTGTGAGTACTTTGTTGATCTGTGTTTCCCAATAAATTGTGAGGTCCATGAAGACAGGTGTCATGTCTTACCATCCTTGTTTTCCTCCAGAATTTTGTATAGTCGCTTCTAAGTGTTGGTTGCTCAATATTTAGATTGAATCAAAACAATCAATTGTATGTTTTTATTTTTTATCCATATATTTTGTTGTTTTGGCTGGACATGGTAGTCATGCAAAATAAAGTCAATATTGATGTCTTAAGACAATATTAGGCCAGGCACAGTGGCTCACGCCTGTAATCCTAGTACTCTGGGAGGCCGAGGTGGGAGAGTAGCTTGAGCTCAGGAGTTCCAGACCAGCCTGAGCCCTGAGCAAGAGTGAAAGCCCATCTCTACCAAAAATAGAATACAATTAGCCGGGCATGGTAGTATATGCCCGTAGTCCCAGCTACTTGGGAGGTTGAGGCAGGAGGATCACTTGAGCCCAGGCATTTGAGGTTGCTGTGAGCTAGGCTGATGCCACGGGACTCTAGCCTGGGTGACAGAGCAAAACTCTGTCTCAAAAAAAGAAAAAAAGTGAAATACTTTTTCCTCCCTACCCTACTCCATCAATAAGTTTGATAAAAACTAATTTATCTAGAGGAAGTTTTTTACTAAATATGCTCATCTAATTAAAAAAGTAATGGCAATGAAGACATATTTGTTCTTGAAGCCTATCTGAGGGGTGTGTGTGTATATATGTATACATATATTATACATACATTATATATATATAATGATTTACACATTTAACCAGTCATTTAGCAGAGACCTTAATAAAAATGCATATTGTGTTTCTGAGTGAAGTTTTAGAATTAATTACTGTAGATTTGTAAGATATGATCAGTCAAGAAAAATATTAATATCCTGTCATTGCCAACCAAAAATACTATTTCCAAAAATTTTTGGGGTAACAGTTGTGAATTTTTTCATTCATTCAGCTACTTTTTATTAAACACTTACATGGGTTATGCACTGTGGTAGGCCCCAGGGATATAAAGGTGTATACAAAGAATATGATTCTTGTCCTCCTGGCTCTCACTGTACAGTGGAGGGAGACAGACAAGTAACTAGTCACTTATAATTTTATGTGATATCTACTATGATAGGTACAGGGCCAGAAGGCTTCTCTGAGTATAGTGGTATCTGTGTTGAGACCTGAAGGGTGAACAGGAGTTCCACAAGTTAGCAGTGAGTAGGTCATAGAGTATTGTCAGACGGAATAGGATGTATAAGCTGGAGATGAAAGCATGGAATGTTTGGGGACTGAAAGATCAACATAGCTGGAGTATATAGTGTGAGGAGAGAAAATAACCAGAAATGAAGCTAGAGAAGTATGAGGTGTTCAGATTATAGAGATCTACTTTTTTGTGTCCTGTATAAATTTTAAGGATGTGTTTTTAATGCTGTTCTTACAATGACTTAAGTAATGATGTAAGTTAATAGATAACCTGATTAAGAAAACTCTACTGGCTCTAGGCATTAGTTTATAATTTTTTAACTTAATTCTTTTAGTATGAAGAGTTGATGGAAGCCTTCAAAACTTTGCATAAAGAATGTGAACAGCTCAAGGCATCTGGATTTTCTACAGCAGAAATAAGAAGGGTAAAGAATAGAAAACAATAATTTTTTGGATTTGAATAATAATGGATCTTTGTTTTTAGTTAATTCAGTGTGAATATTAAGACTATGTAGAGAGTAGTGATAGCAAATGGCAGACTTTCTTTTGTAGGACCTTTGGTAGTTATTTACTGAGGAAATTAATGAGGCATGGTACATTCATAGTGAGTTCTTACGTACTATATAGACCACTAGCATGGATTTTAAAAGGTTACATTTTGAGTATCTGCTATAGATATATCAGATGTAGAAAATACAGAAAAGAACAAAGAAGAAAAAAATTATCCAATTGTTAACATTTTGTAGTGTGTGTATACTTGGGTTCACACTATTCATAATTATTTGTGCCTTGCTTTTTTAATCATTGTAAGTACATATGCATTGTTATCTTTCTACAATATGACTTTAAATGACCAAATAATATTCCATAGTATAGTTAGTTTAGTCATTTTTGGTTTTTTATTTTCATTTTTTTGTTGTTATAGATAATGCTATAAATAACTTATATGTAATTTTTTTGCCTATGTGTGATTGTTAACATCCTTAGAATAAATTTCTAGAAATGGAATTGCTTATTAAATTATATAAAAATGTTTAGGACTTTTAACATGTATTACTTAATGTTCTCCAGAAAATATTTTTACATTCTTACCAGGCATTTAAATTTTTTCCCCAAACACTTGCTGATACTGATTTGTGTGGATTTTGAATTTTTAGAATTCCGGAATTATCAATGCCATCTTTATCTTCTCATCCAATCGGAAACATTAGAAGTTGCTTCCTCAGGGAAGCCTTCTCTAATTCCCTAGATAGATTAGTTCCCCCAATTCTTTTTGTTTTGTAACATTCATTATAATTACTGTAATTTAATGTCTGTCTTCCCAAATACCTTTAAGCCCCATGAAGGCAAGGATTATGTCTATATATCTTGTTCACCACTATATTTCCAGTGCCTGTCACATGGTAGGCTCTCAATAAGAGTTTGTTGAATATTAGAAATGAAAGATCAACTCAGATCTAGTAGAGGAGAAAGACCCATAAATAGATACTTATAAGATATTATGGAAGGAGAATGATAGATGTCCATCTGCTGTTCCTCCATTATGTCCTGTGAGTAGACAAAAATGATAAAAGAACCTAAAGTCTGTATTTTAATTTCATTCATTATTACCAGGGTATTCTTGAACATATTCTTTGCAGAAAATTTAGAAAACATGATTAAACAAGAAATAGAAAAGAATTCATTCATAATCTCATGCTCTAGAGATAACTACTGTTGACATTTTGGTAAATATATTTAAATCTTTTTCTTGGTATTATAATCTGCTTCTTTCAAGTAATGTCATATCATGACTTTTTCTCATGCCATTAAACATTCTTTTGCATAATTTTTAATGACTTTCATTGTATTATGTATTGTAGTTTTTTTAAATTCTCAGACATTTAGTTCGTTTCAAGATTTTAGATATAATTAGCATCAAATAAGAATCCTCATAGAGAAGTCTGTGACTTTTCATGAATATTTTATTAGGACAAATTCCCAAGTGTGGAATTACTGGGCTAGAAGGGATGAACATTTATTGTAAGACTTTTGATGTTGTTCTTAAATACAGTGCTACCAGTAGTGAGTGACAGTGCCCATTTTCCAAAATTCTATCAATACTGACTACCATGTATATTTTACCTTTAATATCACTGTGGTAGTTAGACTATTAGTTTTTTAGGTTTAGGAAAGATTTTTAAAGTTTGTTTGTTTTCATTACAAAATATTATGGAGCTGGTTAAAAGGAAGGTAATTTATTTTTGAAGTCTTTATTTTCAGAGAGGAATTGGTTAATTGTAGCAAAACCAGACACAAATTTCTGTCTTGAAAACACCATAGTCTTAAAAATAATTTTGATGGAAAATTGGCAGAATATGTGGTTTGGTATTTAACAGAGCAGATGGGATGTCAGCAGCTGTTGTTCATGTATTTAAACCTGCACTCTTTCCATTATAGAAGATTTTGAAAAATCATGTGCCCATATTTGGAATCAGAACGCAAATGTGCTGGTTGGCAGCTTTACCTTGCTGCGTTATAACCTGTTTTAGTTGCTTTTCTAGATGAAATTTAAGCTGCCAAAAAAATTACCCGGCATAAAGAGCCCTGGGGGAAAAATAGAAATGACCTTCATCCAAAAGGGGATCTTTGTTCCTTAATGTTCTGGTTATATACTCTGGTAGATGCATAATCCAAATAAGAATCCTACAGACTAAGAATACTTTTCCTTATAATGTCCTCTTTACTACTTTTTAGGATATCAGTGCAATGGAAGAAGAAAAGGATCAGCTCATTAAGAGAGTTGAACGTTTGAAGAAAAGGGTAAGGCAAGAATTGCACTGTAGGCCGGGCGCGGTGGCTCACGCCTGTAATCCTAGCACTTGGGAGGCCGAGGCGGGCGGATTGTTTGAGCTCAGGAGTTCGAGACCAGCCTGAGCAAGAGCGAGACCCCGTCTCTACTAAAAAATAGAAAGAAATTATCTGGCCAACTAAAATATATATAGAAAAAATTAGCCGGGCATGGTGGTGCATGCCTGTAGTCCC
>CM052452.1:5128311-5143064 GCA_028533085.1 Varecia variegata
ACAGGCATGCGCCACCATGCCCGGCTAATTTTTTCTATATATATTTTTAGTTGGCCAGATCATTTCTTTCTATTTTTAGTAGAGACGGGGTCTCGCTCTTGCTCAGGCTGGTCTCGAACTCCTGACCTTGAGCGATCCACCCGCCTCGGCCTCCCAGAGTGCTAGGATTACAGGCGTGAGCCACCGCGCCCGGCCTCTCCTAGTATTTTTATCTTTTCTTAAGAAAATACTGCCTAATTGTCAGGAAACACGCATTGTTATGGCCACATTTGGTGTGAATAGGGTTTATAATTCAGTGTTAGATGTTCCCTCTATGCATATGTCAGGGAAAAGAACCTAGTGCCAAGTTATTAGTCTTTATTTTTGAGAAATCATGGTGAATAGGGGAAATATCCGATGACAGAATAAAGCATACTTTTTTTTTAAGGGGAAAAAGATAACTTTGGGAATGATAATATCAACTTAATTTTTGAACAATGTCTGGTTGGAAACTAGAGCAAATCATTTGGTAAATTATTTGGCAGTTTCCTAGAAGAACAGAAGGTATTGGGGAACATTAAGCATAATTTTATAAAGAACAAATCTTGGTGGACCAATTTTATTTTCTATTTGATAAAGTGATTGGCCATATGGACAAAAGGGAGTAAGTTTGTTATATTTAAAATTATATAATATAGATGGACTTCGCTGGGGTTTCTGATTTGGTATCACATGGTAAACACCAGAAAATCATGTCCTTTGCTCCCCATCTGTTAGCACAGTTGGTGGGAAGGTATTGAGAGGTAATGGCATGGTGTGTGGAAAGAACACTACTCCAGGAATCACATGTAGAATGAGGAAAGGGGGGATACCCTTTATTGAGCGATTTTTATGCAAAGCTCTGTATCAGATGTTTTACAAATACACTGATTTACTTCTTGCAAGAGGTGGTATCATCATTTCCATTTTACAATTGAGTGACACTCAGGGAGATTGTGGATTCACACAGCTAATAAGTGGCCAAGCTGGGATCCGGGACCTCTCCAAGGTCTATTGGCCTTGAACAAATTCTTAACCTTTCTGAGGTTTCTCTGCCTGTAAAATGGGGCTGATTGCTCTTCATTGTCTCTAGGAAAAACACATGAAATAATGGATATCAAAGCTTCTGAGAAACTCAAAGGCTCAGTGAACATATAACATCTGGCATCTGAAAGTAGCCATTCCCATGGGTGGTATGTCACTATGTGTGTAAGAGGCAGTATGGTGGAGTAGTTAAGAGTGTAGGCTCTAGAACTCGGTTGTTTGAGGGAAGATCCTGATTTTGCCACTTATTAGCTGGGTGACTTTGGGCAAGTTCCTTAACCTCTTTGTACTCAATTGTAAAATGAAATGTTACTGGTTATTTACTACCTAAAATTATTTTGGGGATTAATTGAGTTAGTACCTGTAATTTGCTTAGAATAGCACTAGGCATATAGTAAGGGCTCAGTGTGTTAGTTCTTTTTTTTGTTTGTTTTGTTTTGTTTAATGTCTAGCGGCTTTTATTAGTTTTGTCTCCTATGCCATGAATTCATAGGGAATAGGTTCCAGCAGGCTCAAGGTCCTTTCCTTAGGCTTCTCACAAAGTGTGCTATGCCTGTTACGCCATGAATTCACAGGGATCAGGTCCCACCACCTCAGGCTCCTCTCCACTGCTTCTCACAAAGTGTGAGACACCTATTATGCCATGAATTCATAGGGAACAGGTTCCAGCAGCTCAGGCTTCTTTCCATTGGTTCTCACAAAGTGTGCTTCTCTGGGTGGAGCAGGCTGGCGCTTCGGCTGAACCCAGGTACCTTTCTCTTTGGCTTCCTTCTTTTTCTGATCATTTTCCTTCACACGTTTCAGGAAGCTATCTCGGCTTTTAGAATGCTTAATGTGCTCAATACGCACATTAATCCTCTTGGCAAGAATCTTGCCCTTAACTTGTTTGTTTACAACAATTCCAACAGCATCCTGGGTAACATTGAAGACTCTTCCAGTTTTACCATGGTAACATTTGTGGGGCATGCCTTTTTGAACAGTACCCATTCCCTTGATGTCTACAATATCACCTTTCTTGTAGATTCGCATGTATGTGGCCAAAGGAACAACTCCATGTTTTCTAAAAGGCCTAGAGAACATGTATTGGGTACCTCTCCTCTTTCCCTTTGTGTTCGTCATTTTGGCGAATTACTGGAAGATGGCGGCTCTGGCCGAAAGGAAGCAGTTCTTAATATTTATATATTTTTGTCATTCAGTTGAATGAAGAATTTGAGAATTGAAACCAGCATCTCCAAGACTGGGAGCAATTTAGTAAAAATAAATATAACATCATTTCTGCTTAGGGATAAATAATTTATACAGATTTAAGATGGAATAAGATAGCATTAATGAGAGTTATTTTAGCTGCCATTCACTGAGCAATTACTATGTGCTCAGTCTGAGCACTTTAAAAATATATCCTTGGTGATAATTGTACAATAATGTGAATGTACTTAATGCCACAGAACTGTATACTTAAAAATGGTTAATATGGTAAATTTTATGTTGTTATCACACAATGGATCCTAATTCATCCTCTCAGAAAGCCTATGAGGTAAATATTATCTTCATTTTGTAACTAAGGAAATAGAGAAGTTTAAGTAACTTGCCCAAAGTCACACAGTGTGTTGCAGAGCAAGGATTTGAACCTAAATATGGATATTTCTGCAGCTGTGCCCCTAAGAGAATACTGTGTTACTCTGACAACTCCAAGGTGCTATTAGAATGGATAAATTTCAGTATTCATATTTGACTCTAAATAGGACTACACTGTGAACAGTCATTAATTAGAAATGTGAGTTTGCTAGAAACTGTATGATAGCCATTTGGATGTAAAACTTCATTCAATATGTAGTTGTTTGATCAGTCTTTTCTTGGAAAAATTTGGGAACATGACTGTGTTGATAAAGATAAATGTAACAAGTTCTAGACATGTATATTGATTTATATTCCTTTGTCATTTTCTTTTTAGAGGTCTTGTTAGCATTTTTTGAAGTTTGATAATGAAGTATGTATTTGGATGCTTCCTGTTGCCAGTAACATTATTTTAGATGTTATATTTTGTCTAAGAATTTTAGGTCTTCTGATTGCAGATAACAGGTGCTATAGGCATTTGTTCTTTGCTAGACTTTTTTATTAGTATTTCCTTGATTTTCCTTATAGGTAAAAGATGGAGTGTCTAAAAATGCTTCTTTCTCCCCCATTATATTTTGGTTATAATTTTAACATTTTATTAACAGGAATAATCCAGACATGTGTTTATCAGTTATTCTGCCAAAGTACTGACGAATTTCTTGAACAGTGGATCAGTAGAAATTATCTTGAACAGTGATAGAGATACATTTTCTTGCCAGTCTAGTCTATCTTGATTTCTTTCTTTTCGTACCAGTATTTGGTAGGTGATAGAAAAGCTAAGTTTAGAGACTACACCTTGTTAACATAACTGAAAATTGATAATAATGAGTATTTAACTTTTTTATATCTTGAAAGTTTTTATATTAGATTTTAAGTATATCGTAATTAAGTATAAATCTGGTTGAGTCAATAGTCTCAAAAAACTTTGATTGCTGTCATGTCTGGGAGGAAATATGCACAAAAAAGTATCGTGGAGCTTTGCCCTTGATCCTGACTGTTTATTATTCTTACCAATAATTAAGATGAATAATAATGAAAGTTTATTATGCAGTTACAGTGTGCCAGACACACTACTAGGCTTCTTATATACATTATCTCATTTATTTTATTGTACTTCTAAGTTTTTACAAATTAAGGAACCAAGGCACACAAAGGGTTTAACCTAAGTTGCCTGAGATCGAATTGCTTGTGTGTAGTAGTACCAGGATTTAATTGAGGCAGTCTAGCTCTAGAACCCTCAATAATTTGCCCTTGACAGAAAAGTAGAAAAACTAGTCAGCCTGAAACAGATGATAGAGTTACAATTCAACATCATCTTGGTAGACAGGAGCACTGTGCTTAAACAAAGAAAATGAGATTATAAATATAATGTGGTAGAATTCAAGTTTTGTCCGCCAACTCAACACATCACCCGTGAGTAATGCAGCTTTAGAAAACAAACAAAATATACTACATTAATAAAAATGTAATATCCTATTTATGGTCAAATTATGCCTGGATATTATTTTACATTTTTGGCTTCATGTTTTAAGAGAGAGATAGGCATGTCAGAGCCCCAGATGAGGGTGACTAAAATGGATGAAAAGTCTGGAAACTTTCACAGAAATAATTGATTATATATTAACTGAGGAACAAAAGACCAAAGGAAGATATAATAAATATTTAAAAATAAATATTTAAAGGATTATTTATAGAAATGGTAGTGTACAGAAAAGAGTTAACATAGGAGGCCTGAGATTGCTATCCCTACAAAGGCCTGCTTGCAAGGTTGGCCCTTGGCTGGAAGCTGGGAACTTGGATTTTGGAAGGATTCCCACCATTCCCTGATAAGAATGGCTCACTGTGCCTAAAGTGTATAGAGAGTGTGGTTTATGTAGAGCACATGCTTTCTTTCTAAGAGTCTAGAATTTTGGTACAGGCTAGGTGGAATGTGCCTGCAAGATCAGCTCCCAGTAAAAACCCTGGGCGCTAAGTCTCTGATGAGTGTTCCTGATTGGCAGCATTTCACATGTGTTGTCACAACTCATTGCTGGAGGAATTAAGTGTGTCCTGTGTGCTCCCACTAGGAGAGAACTTTTGGAGGCTTGCACTTGGTTTCCTCCAGATTTCACCCCTTGCATCTTTTCCCTTTGCTGATTTTATTTTGTATCTTTTCAGTGTAGTAAATCATAGCCAAGTGTATGATTATATGCTGAGTTGGATGAGTCCTCCTAGTGAATCCTTGAACCTAGGGGTGGTCTTTGGAACCCCTAACACAGATAAATTACTGTTGTTATTGTTTGTTTGCAAGATGGCAGAATTAGGACCAGTGGATGGTGGTTAGAAAGAAATATTTGTTTGACAATAAGGAAAAATTTCTACCACTTAAGCTTTCTTCAGTAATGGAGTAGGCTGCTTTGATGAAGTATGGTACTATACCAATTTAACACATTGACTGCCACACTAGAAAAAAAAATTTTTCCCTGGGGCCACAGTGTTTTATTACAAAAATAGAATAAAAACTTCAAAAACAAAATGATCCTTTCTAATTTAATGAAAAATTTATTTTTTATTGTTTTCTGTACATGAGTTATATGCAACTCACGTACCACTAGAATCAATTTTGACATTGCACGCCAGTTGAGTTATATGTGACTCACAACATACTTACTGAATGTTTTTGAGAGATTTGAGTCTTCATATGCTTCATGAGGCCCTGGGCTCAAAACTAGCATGAGTTAAATACAACTCACATGGCAGTTAATGTGTTATTCCAACCAAGAGTATACAAGAGTATGTCCAGACTTTGGACCACTTCCTACGAGGAAAAATCTTCAATTCTCAACAAGCTGTGGAAAATGCCTTTTGTGATTTCATCCCAACTCGCTCTCAGGCTTCTTCGCTGCTGGTATAAGCAAGCTGCTATTAAGACAGCAAAACTGTGTCAATAGTTTAGGCACATATTAAGACTTTGATTAATTGTGCTGCTTCTTGTTTGAGATACAATAAACTACACTTTTGATTCAAAATCGGACATTTCATATTTAACGACCTAGTGTCTTACTTTATTTAGAATTTAGTGTGAGAGGAGACAGAAAAACATAGTATTATGGCATAGTATAATAGTTAGTGGTCATAATTATGACTCTGGGTTATCAATGAAAGGTTGCTGTGATCAGTATGCATTTTAAAAGATTACAGAAAGATGTCAGCTTAAGTAGCATCTCCTCCAGGAAGCATACCCAGCCCACACCCATGACTCTAGTCCTGAAATGTATCACATAGCAGTGTTTTCTTCTGTATTGTAACAAATTGCACATTGAGGATCACTTTTTCAGTTTCTCCCTTCCCTAAGAAACCAATAAGCTCCGTGATAGCATAGGTATCTCTTATTCACCACTCTTTACTTAGTACAGGCACTTGGTAAAAGTATAGAAAACCTGAATGAAAGTGTGTAATCTAATCTAGATATGCTTTTATCATTGGAAAAGTAATAATATTAAAAATGTCTTGGCACTTCTTAGTAGGCTGTTTATTTCATTGTATAAATAAAGTACCTGACCACAAACTTAAATTTGCCATTAAATCTGGTAGCCTCCAGCCAATTCTTTAGGTATTATTTTTGCTGTTTCACAGACAACAGTGTGAGCTTGAAGACTTTGTCTCACTTAATGGAAGAGCAAAGAATAGAGCCTGTTCTCTTGTAGTGCAATATAGATGCTGATCTTTACCATCTTAGTCACCTTGATGTCATTGAATCTCTGCTTTCATAATTTGAAAAAGCAAACAAAAAATCAGCTCCAATGATACAGTGCTAGTACCCTTCCCAGAGTTGTCACTCAAATGAATGCATGCCTTTTGGGTCTGAGCTTTTTTATAGCAACAAATGAACCTCTGGTTAAGGTTCCATTGGCACTTCATGCATTGAAAGGTCACCCCTGGTTTATGGTGTATGGGTGTATGTAGTCCATTTTGTTTTCTTTCTTATTACAAGAAGCTCAGCTGTTTTGCAGTTATAGCTACTTTAAAAATGTGCGTGCTCAAATAATATTTATAAGCAGCTTTAAAAAGGGCCAACCAATTCATTCTACAGTTACTGACAGAAACCCTAGAGCTAAATTGCAAAGATTATGAAATCGTCTTTAAATACTTCAAAGAGAAGCACAATGAAGATAAGGGAATCCTGGCAAGATTTGCTGCAGCTGTCAGGTCCCGAAAAATTAGGAATCAAATTTTGACACTTGTAATTGAATCATCCACCCTTCTAAGTGAGCCCAGGCAAACCTGTGATATTTTTAGAACCTTTCAAATCACATTGTACTTTTTAGAGTTCATAGCAGGACCGGAGGCCCCCAAAATTTCCCAAGAGATGGAACAAAACAGAATTAAATAAATTTGGCTCAGTTCACTGTAATGAAAGTGTAGTGTATTATGTATGCAATATAGGTAATGCCACAATTTTAACCCCAAATTTTAAAACCTTTCATAGAGTTTTGTTTTCTTCTTGAAGAGTTAACTGCTTGGACAGCAGTTGAAACACCCATTAGAGATAGTAACAGCTGTGTGGTGGTGATTTGATTTATAATAGAAGTACAGAGACTTTGGATGGTATGATTAACTGTGTTTCACAGATGGATGTTCCTGTGCCACAAGTTTCATTTAAGACAGATTTCTACCAGTATATATCATATTGCTTATTATAGACTCCCTTAAAAGAATAAGCTGCTAACTAGTTACTACCATATGTAGGTAATTACATTGTTTATGCTTGGCTTGGTGAGATTTTCTAATTTAAAGTTGAAAATCTAACACTAACAGGCTGGAAAAGGTTAGAATAGAATTTGTATGTGTATTTATGTGACACTAATTATGACAGGTGATTTGAAAAGACTGTCATTTTAGCAGATAGCAAAGGTTGCTTTGAAACATTTCTTAAAACAAACAGTAGGTCTGAGACCAGTCTTCAGGGAATCCAAATGATTTATTGGAGCATGACATGAAAAGATGGACTTTTCAGGTTTTCTGCAAGTCTAAAGTTCTGTCTAGAACATAAGACACTGAAAAATTGGCAAAAAAATTGTAGTCTTTGGGCATATTCATGCTTCTCTTAAAACAGTTGGTGGTATCTCATCTCATGACTAACTTCCTTAGGCCTATTCCTGTAGTTTTCTATGCTTATAAATCATTTGATGAAATGATTGATTTCAAAGATATTCAATTAAAAAGTGGAAAGTAGCATCGTTGTTAGAGTAACAGAATTTGAGGACAAAAGTATTCATTCCAGTCCAGTTTTTCTAACTTGCTGAATTTCAGTGAGTTGTATTCATTTCTCTATAGATTTTCTAATGCTTTAAAAAAGTTCTTTGTGATTTTTAAAAAATATAAAGTACTTATTATATGGTAATCTTGTTAAGTCTTCACTGCTAATTGCTCTGAAAATAATTTTCATACCAAATATTGAGATAGAAAATTTGGCGCAGGAGCAGAGATTCTTGTTTTCATGTAAATAGCTAGAATGATGTCTGGAATCCAGTAATTCTTTTGTGTTCCAGATAAGCTCGAAAAGAATTTGTAAATGGTTACATCCTTAGGGAAATAAACTGCCCCATCCATTCAAAAAACTAGTTCAGATTTTGATTACTGTTAAAGGTTTTAAACATGCTAAGTAGATAAAAAGAGAAAGAACATCTGTCAAATTCCATTTTCATCACAAAGGAGCTGAATCTTTAAAATTGGCCCTGAAGCCGGAAGCTAGCACTATAAAGCATTTGTCCATTACCAAAACCAAACACAGGCAGAGATACAGTTGAGTACTCACTCAGCACCAACTGGCACAAACCATAAAGCATTAATCTTTTTTGATCTCACATCTAAAATGATGGTTGTTCTTTCATAAATGACAAATTTAGATTACAAATGTATATTGGTACAAATGATTAGTAATCATTGCCCAGTGGTAAGCTTTATAGTTCACTTCAATGACAAATTTGGTTGCTCTATGAGAAGCTTTTTCCTTAATGTTCTAAGGATTTGTTGTTTATCTCCTGTGCCTTTAAAAATTATTTTGCCTTTGAAATAATTATTTAATTATACTTTAAATAATTTCTTTAGAAATATTTTAAAAATTAGTCATTTTAAAGTTATTCTTTTAAATATATTTTAAAATTTATTTTTCTTTAAAAATTCCTTTAAAGTTCCTTTAAAATTATTTTTAATTCCTTTAAATTTCAGTTTTAAAATATTTCTTTAAAATTATTTTTAGATATCCCTTTAAAATATTATTTTAAAAATTATTTTTTCTTTAACTATTTTAAAAATATTATTGGTTTATTTTCCTGTTTTAATAGAGAGTGTTCCTGAGAAAAAGGGGGCTTGGGAGATAAATTTTTGAGGATCCTACATATTTAAAATTGTCTTTATTCCACCCTTGTACATCATTGGTAGTTTGACTGGATAATAAATTCTGGATGGAAATGTTTCTCCTTAAGAATTTTGAAGGTATTGTCCTGTTTTCTTCTAGTATGTTTTTGTATTTCTTCTAGTGTGTAGCTGTGTGAGGCTGTTGTGATTCTCAGTCCTTTGGGTATGATCTTTGATTGTTATTGTTATTTTATCTCTTCGTGAAACTTTTCGGGGGTTACTCTATCTCTGACTTTCTTAATTTGTAAGATTTATGAGCCTAAAGTATAACTCTTTTTTTTTTTTCATTGAGCTGAACATTCTGTTGGGCTTTTTAATTTAGAACTTTATGTTATATCTGTCAGTTCCGGGAAATTTTCTTGTATTATTTCCCCTTTTTGGTTTTTTTTTTTTTTTAACCTGTTTTCTTCTGGAGCTCTTATTAGATTTCAGACCTTCTAGAATGGTTCTTTAATTATTTAATGTCTGTTTACTTTTCAAAATGTTTAATTTTTTTGCATTGTATTATAAGTAGATGAAAATGTGTTTTTATATATGTATATATGTGTGTGTTTGGGTATCGTATGTGAGAAGTAAAGAATAAGGATATTATGAACATGTATACATTTATCACCCAGCTTAAGAAAAAGGACCTTTGAAGTTGCCTTTGTGCCCCTCGCCATCCCGTTCTATTTGCACCCCTCTCAGAGGTAACTACTATCCTGAACTTTGTATTTATCATTCTTGACATTTATTTATTGTTTGCCACACATTTCTATCCCTAGATAATATGTTATTTCATTTTCCTAAACAATAGGAAGCATATCCTGTGTGTTGTGTTCTTCTGTTGCTTTTTTTGTTCTACATTATTTGTTGAACCTATGATTGTTTATTTCACAGTAGGATACTTAAAGAAAATGATAGTTGTTTAGCATATTGAGGAAAAAGAACAAAGTTGCTTATAGCTAAGGGTGACTGGCCAGGGGTTCCTTATAATATCTTGCCTAGCTACTGCAAAGCCTGGGTGGATTAATATCTTAATATCTTGGCATACCCATAATACTATGGCACATGGTGTACTGCATTTAAAAAGCTCTCTCCTGGAGCAGTGCTACTCAAAGTGTGTGGCCTGAAGACAGACTAGTTCCAGTCCACAAACTGTTAGTTACTGATCTGCAACCATATAAGTTGAGAGAAAGCATTTAAAAACATATATAATCATTTGCTAAACCTCAGTATTTTCATTACTTTACAAAAGTATCCAATCCACAAATGATTAGAAAATTAAAAAAAAACTAGTCTTTTACCACAGATAGTTTGAAAAGCCCTGCTGTTCATGGGAGTGGAGTTGGTGGAATAGTGTATAATGTCAACTTCAGTAGACATGCCAAGTTATTTTCTAAACTATTGCTCTAAATTATATATCTCCTTTTCCCAGTGGTGTATAGGTATTCCACTTCCTCTATGTTTTAACCAATACTTGGTATTGAAGGACTTTTTATTTTCACTAATTGGATGGTAATGAAAATGGTATCTTATAGTGCTTTTAATTTGTATTACTATTAATACTTTAATTATTAATGAGATTGAGCTTCTTTTAATTTGTTTATTGGCCATTTTGGGTTGTCTCTTGTATGAAGTGTCCATTCAAGTATTTTATTTGTTTTTCTGTTGGATTGTTTGCCTTTCTGTCATTAAGTTGTAAGTTTAATTTATATATTTTGGATACAAATCTTTTATTGCTTTAATGTGTTGCCACATTAAATCCAACTTGTGACTCATATTTGTAATCTCTTTTATTTTTTTTTTATTTTTTTTTAATACGTGGCATGTAGCCATTTTTTTTTCTTTTCTTTTTTTTTTATTTATTTATTTTTTTTTTTCTTATACGTGGCATGTAGCCATGTAATCTCTTAATATATATTTTGGTGAATAAAAGTTGTAATTATAGTCCAGTTTATCAGTCATCTGTTTTTCAGTTTGTGCTTTTCTTCTTAAGAAATCTTTTGCTATCCCAAAATCATAATGATACTTTCCCATATTCTAAAAAAGTTTTATTTCTGTCTTTCACATTTCAGTATGTCTATAATCCACTTGGAATTGATTTTTATATATTATGAAGTAAAGCGTCCATCCATTGAAAAGTCCATTCTTTTCCCTCAAATTTGCAGTGCCATCTCTATCAAAAATCATGTTTCCTGGATATGTGGCTGATTGATACTTGCCATCTTGTTCTGTTGGTCAGTTTGTTTATCTGCATGGCAATACTTTACTCTCCTAATACAGCTTTATAATAAATTGTGATATCTGCTAAGTTACACCCACCCTGTCCCTACCTTGTTCTTCTTTTTTAGGGAGTAGCTTGGCTATTCTTGTCTTTTGCCCTTGCATATAAATTTTGGAATCAGTTTAACAAGTTCTACTCAAAACCCTGTTGGAATTTTTATCAGAATTCCATGAATTCTGATAAAATTGAATCTATGACCAATTTGAGGAAAATTGGCATCTGTATGATATAGAGTTTTCCAATCCGTGAATGTAGTAGCTCTCTATGGTCTTTTAGGAAAGTTTTATAATTTTCTCTGTTTTATACATCTTTTGTTGGATTTATTTCAGGCTCATTTTTTTTTTTTTGAGACAGGATCTTGCTATGTTGTCCAGGCTGGTCTCCAACTTCTGGACTCAAATGATGTCACTCACCTCAGTCTCTGAAGTAGCTGGGTCTACTCTACCACACCTGGCTAGGGTCATATTTTTTTCATGTAATTGTAAAATTATGTCTTTTAATTGTTGTTTGCATGTTGAAATGCAACTGATTTTTGCTGTTAACTTTGCTAAATTCTCTTATTAATTATAATAATTTATCTTTAAATTCTTTTTAATTTTTCCACAAAGGTAACAGTATTATATGGGAATAAGAAGAATTTTCTTTCTTTCTTTCTAATCCTTATACCTTTTATTTATTTTTCTTTCCTTAATATTTTGGCTAGTTCCTTTAGTAAAAAAATTGATAGACATGTGTATATATGTGTGTGTGTGTGTGTGTGTATTATGTATTTGCACTCACACATGGATCTGTAACTATTTCTCTATCTATCTGTGTACATATATTATAAAACTATGCGTTCTAACCAATACCCCATACCTCAGGATTCTTTCTGGCTTTCCCCTTTTGCTTGTTTTAAAATATCTTCTTTCGGCTGGGAGCGGTGGCTCACGCCTGTAATCCTAGCACTCTGGGAGGCTGAGGCAGGAGGATTGCTTGAGCTTAGGAGTTCGAGACCAGCCTGAGCAAGAGCGAGACCCCGTCTCTACTATCAATAGAAAGAAATTAGCCAAACAACTAAAAATAGAAAAAATTAGCCAGGCATGGTGGCGTGTACCTGTAGTCCCAGCTACTCGAGAGGCTGAGGCAGTAGAATCACTTGAGCCCAGGAGTTCGAGGTTGCTGTGAGCTAGGCTGACACCACAGCACTGTAGCCCAGGCAAAAGAGTGAGACTCTGTCTCAAAAAATAAAAAATAAAATATCTTCATTGGCATTGAGAAATTTGGCTCCCTTTTTCTATATTGCATTTGTTTATTTGCTCAGTCAATTAACTTACTTGCTCAGTTTAACCAATCTATCAACTACTCTGGTTTCCTCCTCTCCACACCAATTCTGTGCTCCCACCCCACCAACCCACATCTTCACCCTCTGTGCCTGTGGCTCCCCACTCCCGCCTCACCCATCCATGTCCTCAGCTGCCAGGCCTGCTAGCCTGTGCCTCCATGTGGTTCCTCGGCCCCCAACCCCATCATTCCACATCCTTAGCCATTCAGCCCACTGATCTGCACCTCCATAACACCCCCTATTACCCTGTGTCCATAGTCACCAGCCTACTGGTCCACACCTCTGCGTGACTCCCCAAGTCCCCTCATTTCTCTGCATCCTCGACCTCTCGGCATGATGTAAAAGTAAGATACTATTTATTTTGCTTGCTTATCAAGTTGATGGTTATAAAAGTATAATAAATAGCCTTTTGAAGGGCAGTTTTGCAGAATCTATCAGAAGACCTGTGGCCCCTCTGGCCCATTCTTCTATGCGGTTCCCAAACCTTACTGGCACCTCCATGCAGCTCCCAGTCCCCCTCTCACTGCCTGCCTTTGCCATCACCTTTCTGGACCCCTCTGAACCAGGAAGAGAAGGGAAGGGGAGGGCAGTTTTTACTCTTACTCTCACCTGAGTGTACAACAGAGGTTACCAAAGACTTCATTAGGGACCGTACCATTGCTCTGTCAGCTAATGGAATGTGCACTTGTGTTTCCTTGTATTTTAAAATTTCCTCAGTTTTATTGTCTAATACAATAAATATTGATAGATATAGTCAACATAAAATCTCTTTGAGGTCTTCAATAATTTTGACTCTATAAAGGATTCCTAAGAGCAGAAAATTTGCACAGGAAAAAGACAAACACCCCAATAAAAAGGTGGGCTGAAGACAGGCAAATCATTTTTTACAAATCCCTATAGATGCATAATAAACATGATGAAAAAGTGATATTTCCTAATAAAAATGCAAATAAAAAGTAAGATACTATTTTGCTTGTTTATCAAATTGATAGTTACAAAAGTATTATAAATTGCCTTTTGAAGGGCAGTTTGACAGAATGTATCAGAAGCCTATGTTCCTTTTGACCATTTCTGGAAATATGTCCTATGGAAGTGATTAAGAATGTGTCAGAATTCTTAATTCTGGAGGGGGAAAAAAAGAATGTGTGAGAAGATTTAGCTTCAGTGTGTTCATCTTGTTTTGTTGTTTGTATGATATTACAGAAATAACCTAAAATCCAAATGATAATTAGGAGAAACTTCCAGTAGAAGAAAAACATTAATAACGTGTTTTCTTTCTTCTAATTAATTCTGGGGTAGTAGAGCCCTTTGAGTGCTTTGGTGGCCACTTACTGCTTAATTGTATGGAACTGTGATTAGTGCCCTGACTACCCTTCCTTTAAGGGGTATGTACAATGAGTATCAAATAATAACCAATCAGCATAGAGCACATTGAGTAATTTGAAGGTTTGTTCTTTCACCAAAAACATTTATAGCGTTTAGCTTTTAAAAATAGTCTGGAGCACAGCAAGATAGAGAGGGGGAAAATTGGCCTCAGTATTATAGAGGATAGCAGATGAGCGGGGTTGATTTCATTTTAGGCACTTTGCCCAGGACACTTATAATAGCACATATAGTTACTCTAGGGATTCTTAGTCTGTAGTTATGTCAGGCTTACACATTTATTCTTTAAAAGGAAAATTTGAAAGTTATTAGACTCTAGGTACATTGGTATGACTTAAATTTTTGAAGCAGTTTCTATAATCCAGCCATTGAAAATTTGCTTTGTGGGGGCTAGATTCCTTAACATTAAAACTAACTTAATCATGGATAGAAAGATATTTTAAATTTCCTTCCTCTAAAACAATGTGTTCTTCAATTCTTTCAAAGTTTAAGTCAAGTTTTGAAAGATAGTCTAAACTATTTTTATGTGAAGAATTTTTTACTCTTAATATTTTAAAGGAATTTCTTTGTATACTCAGGAATCAATCAAGTCTTTAAGAAAAAAATTAGATTTTAAAAATACTGTACTCCCCATTTTGCTACCTTACAATTTAGGATTACTGACCTTAGAATTAGCCTTAAAAATTGGAAGGAAAAATACTTCTG
>CM052452.1:5143164-5165245 GCA_028533085.1 Varecia variegata
CAGCCTGAGCAAGAGCGAGACCCCGTCTCTACTAAAAATAGAAAGAAATTATCTGGCCAACTAAAAATATATATAGAAAAAATTAGCCGGGCATGGTGGCGCATGCCTGTAGTCCCAGCTACTTGGGAGGCTGAGGCAGTAGGATCGCTTAAGCCCAGGAGTTTGAGGTTGCTGTGAGCTAGGCTGACGCCACGGCACTGTAGCCCAGGCAACAGAGCGAGACTCTGTCTCAAAAAAAAAAAGAAAAGACGAATTAATACCTTTTGCAACAATTTGGTTGGACCTGGAGACCATTCTCCTAAGTGAAGTATCTCAGGAATGGAAAAACAAGCACCACACGTACTCACTATTAAATTGGAGCTAACCAATGTGCGCAGAGGGAAATAAAACTCAGTGGAAAGCAACCAGAGTGGAGTGGGGAAGGAAGGGGAATAAACCAACCTAATGGGTACTGTGAACACTATTTGGGTGATGGGCACACCTACAGCCAGGACTCAAGCATTACAAAAATGATCCACGTAACCTAAAACATTTGTACCCCCTTAATATTTTGAAATAAATTTTTTAAAAAAGAGTATCTAAGGCCAAGCTTGCCCTTCCAATCTTATCATCTCAATTATGCCATGAGCATCTTATGTGTCAACTGTTTTAAATTTATCACATTTTCCAGAAATAAAGATGAATGATGCACTGAGGTTATACAGGTATATGTTATTTAGCTACTATTTTTCTACTTATTAGACTACATATTGTGTTTTTTTACAGTTCAAACGGTATGTCAGTAAACTTCGAAGCAAGAGTACAGTTTTCAAAAAGAAGCATCAGATAATAGCCGAATTTAAAGCTGAATTCGGTCTCTTGCAGAGGACTGAAGAACTTCTTAAGCAACGTCATGACAATATTCAACATCAACTGGTAATACGGTATTATTTTGGGCTTCTATAAATACAAATGCCAAGAGATTTATGGGTTACAGCTTTATACTAAGGTCATTGTTTTTACTGGAAAAATCATAAAATTATTAATTTGCTCTGATTAATTACAGAGATATGTAAGCTGATTCATTTATGTTTAATGTAGCAATAAGCACTGACTTTTTTATGTGTGATTACTTTGGGGTTATTAATAGAAGTTGAATTCCAAGTAGGTTTTTCTTTTGGTTAGCTAGTTAATATGAGTAAAATTATCATACCAAGAGAGTGACTGTAAAATGTTTATTTATCATGGCCCGCCGAGTAGAAATTTCTATTTATTTATTTATTTAAAATTTTTTAATTTAATTAAAAAAAAAAACTTTTTTTTTTTTTTTGAGGTAAGGTCTTGCTCTGTTGCCCAGGCTAGTAGAGTGTAGTAGCATGGCATCATCATAGCTCACCGCAACCTCAAACTCCTGGGCTCAAGTGATCCTTCTGCCTCAGCCTCCCAAGTAACTGGAACTACGGGTGTGCACCACCATGCCCAGCTAATTTTTCTATTTTTGTAGAGATGGGACCTCACTGTGTTGCTCAGGCTCATCAAAAAAAAAAAAATGTATCATCTAGACAAGGACACTTTTGAGAGCACAAAAGACAATAGATGTGTACTGAGACTATCCCAGCAAACCAGCTGAGCCTTATATGATCTCTCCCTCACCCCACCTCATTCTCACTGCATTTTCAGCCTCTCTGGCTTCCCTGCTGTTTCTTGAACAGGCCAGACAGGTAATGGTTTTTGTACTTGCTGATGCCCTGGGCATCTGTATGGCACACTCCCTCACTTCCTTCAGGGCTTTGCTTAGATGTCGTCTTCTCAGGATCACCTTCTCTAACCACCTTGTGATTTAAGAATCCAACTCCATCCATTCTCACCTCACACTATATGTATTTAACTTATTTATTTATTTACACATTGCTTATTTACTCCCACTAGACATAAGCTCTTTGAGGGAAGGGATTTTTTTTTCCTGTTTTGTTCTATGGTGTATACCTGGTGCCTAGAGTTGTGCTTGGCATATTTAAGTATATAATAAATATTGGATGAGTGCGAATGCAAGTACAATGATCACTTGAGAATTCATTCATTTACCAAATGTTTATTGAGTGCGTCCTATGTTTTAGGTTCTGTATTAAGTACTTGGCATCATTATAAAGTCTAAAATTAGTTCATTAGGTTCTTTCATGTGGGAGGCTCAGGTTTGTTTCCTGGCCAGTCAAAAAAAATGTTAAAAATGAAAAAGGAGGAAAAAAGTTTAAAATTAGAAATATTTCTTATGCATCTGAAAATACCATAGTAAAATTTAGCATAGGTTTATAACATAAAGACGTGTAATTGAATGAAATAATAGTTAAAATCAATGAAGATTGTCCTTTAGATTTCTAAACTAATTTATTTTATTTACAACTTTTTTCTTGTATATGAAATTTATATACTTCTGATAGAAACCAGCAAGATTTTGATGCACATTTTGTGAGCTTTTTATTCTTTACTTATAGCAAACTACTGAGGAGAAAAAGGGCATATCTGGATATAGTTACACCCAAGAAGAGCTAGAAAGAGTGTCTGCACTGAAGAGTGAAGTTGATGAAATGAAAGGACGAACGCTGGATGACATGTCTGAAATGGTGATTACACATTTTTTTTTACTTTTTTTAAAAATTTTTTTTATTTTTTTGAGACAGAGCCTCACTCTATTGCCTGGGCTAAAGTGCCGTGGTGTCAGCCTAGCTCACAGCAACCTCAGACTCCTGGGCTCAAACAATCCTCCTGTCTTAGCCTCCCGAATAGCTGGGACTACAGGCATGTGCCACCATGCCTGGCTAATATTTTCTATATATTTTTAGTTGTCTGGTTAATTTCTTTCTATGTTTTAGTAGAGATGGGGTCTCGCTCTTGCTCAGGCTGGTCTCGATCTCCTGACCTTGAGCGATCCTCCCGCCTCGGCCTCCCAGAGAACTAGGATTACAGGCGTGAGCTACCGCGCCCGGCCCGTGATTACACATTTTTTAAAAGTTTTCTTTTATTGTGTAGCTAGAAGACAAGTGGTTTGTGTGTTTGTTTTATTTTCAGTGCAACATTCAAATTTTCATTTCTGCACATCATTTACTTTATATTCTTTCATCTGTCTTTATCAGTCTCTTTTGAATTTTTCCCTTCTAATAAGGTTGTAGTCAACTTCTAATAGTTTATGCATTTGTGTTTTTTTAATATATAAAAGTTATATAACATTGAAGAAATATTTATGATAAAAAATAAGTTTTCCCAAGTCATATCACTCTAATAAATTTTTTCATTTTTATGTATGTCCTTAGTATATTTCCATATTCAAGGCTACTGTTCAGCCAGAACGCACTCGTACATTTTCACGAGGCATTAAAATATTGAAATCTTTCTTTACTTGTTAGTATATAGTTGCTGCCCCAGACCCTGAGAGTATCCCCCTCCACTGCCTTATCCATATTGGCCATTTCCCAGAACTCTCTAGATCTCACCACAGTCTAACTCCTAAAAAGATTAGCATGTATTACAGAAAAGGCCTCTAAGAACCTATTCATCTCTTTGACAGGTGTCCATTCTGATTGGTCGCTATTTATGCCATTTTTATAACTTACATAATTATCTATTTTTATATTAACATAACACAACATGATTATAGTTGTATATAGGCAACTTTGTAATTTATTCATTCAATGTTTGCTTATAAATATTTTCCCCTAATGTTTTAGTCTTGATAATTGACATTTTGAATGGTTAAATGGTATGGTATTCCATCTTGCTGAGGAATCAAGATTTACTAAATCACTTCCCTATTGTTTGGCACTGAAGTAATTTATAGTTGGTGTTGATTTTGGTTTTGTTTTGAGACAGGGATCTCACTCTGTTGTCTAGCCTGGCCTCAAACTCCTGGGCTCAAGCTATCCTCCCACCTCGGCCTTCGAAGTAGCTGAGACTACAGATGCACACCACCACACCCAGCTAATTTATAGTTTTTTACTCTTATATTTAACCCTGCAGTAAATATCTTTATGCATGTAGTATTTTTATTCTTTTGAATTCTTTTTGTAGGCGTTAATGTTTTTTGTTCAAATGACAGGTAAAAAAACTGAATTCACTGGTATCTGAAAAGAAGTCAGCTCTAGCTCCAGTTCTAAAAGAACTACGACAGTTGCGTCAGAAATGTCAAGTAAGTGCATTTGATTTTGTGATACTTTTAGTATTCTATCTTGTTCCGATGTAATAGTTAGAATCCTGAATATTTTATTTGGGTTATTATAGAAACAAATTATTATCATTATTATTATATTGATCTAATTCTGTAAAAGAGAGTAATAATGTGACCTACAAATGTTTTTGTTTAATTTATGCTACTTATTTTGTTGTAAATTATTGGGGGTGGAGAGAAGGAGAAAAAGCAGTTTAAGCTGAAATCCCAAGTATAACCAGATAAGATTTTTCCTTTAAATCATATGCATGTCAGAGCTATAAATATGAAGTCACATTCTTCTGTGGCCAGGTAAAAGCTCAAAGTCTGCCCACGAGTGGTGACAAGTTAACTTTAGATTAACAAACTTGCTTTGCTGGGAGGCGTAGTGTGGAGCAAACTATGATAGCTTATGAGAAGTGATGAAATACTATTACTTGGAAGCTAATACTAACCACTGTTTTAAAGATAAAGTGTCAGAAGGTAAATGCCTTCCACAAATCCAGATTAGGTAGCCTCTACCATTTGACATTAGCAGTTCCCTATTTTAAATACTACTTATTTTTTAATTTGTTTAACTGTATTTAACACTTAAAACTACCAAAATGCATTATCATATTTTTAAAGAGCAGAAGTATTTAAAAATACTTTACACTTCTTACTTTAATGGGTAACCTTCAAATATTTAGGAAATTTTATAGTGAAGTGTTAGTATATTTCCTTTCTATTGTACAGGCATGTTTTTCTAAATTTGAATTTTAACAGCTGTTTGAAAATTAGAGCATCACAACTCAAGATGTATAATTTAGATGTATCAACAAAAAAAAAAAATGAAAAAATCTGATGGTGGTATAGCTGTATAACAAACAAAAAAAAAAGATGTATCTAAATCTATAATCATCTAGAATTAGAATAGCATCTTGAAAAGTTTCGTATTTATTTTCTTAGTGGTTCTGTAAATTATATGTAATTAAATGGAATAGTTATATAATTGCTAAAATATAAAAAACTAAAATACTTATATTTTAGAGTATGCAATCTGATGATTATTAGTTTCACTGAAATATTTCTTATTTATTGATTACTTTTTCTTATAATAGAAAACCATGCTCTTGGCAAGAATTCAAATTGTACAGAATTGTTTAAGAGAAATTCTTCCTCTTTCTGCATCCCCAGCACATTCCTTAGAAGTAATGACTATTAATAGTTCCTTCTGTATCCTCCAGAAGTTTTCTGGGAATTAATGAACAGATAATTATTTAGTGGCTACCTTAAATTTGTTCTCCACATCTTTGCTTCACTTTCTAACAAAGGCTTTTTGGCTTTTGGGGAACTGGGGTGGGCAGGGTGCAGCTGGAATCAACCCTGACTGATACTGAGATCAAAATATCTGCTTCTTTTATTTACATGTTCCTGTTGTACATTTTTTTGCCCCTCTTATACTTTCCACTTTAAAAAAAATTATTTTGTCTCTTGTGTGTCTCTTGAATTGGGTTTTGCAATGTGGTATCATCGAAAGGCTTAGTTTAGTAGATAAGTGTAGCCTGTTTATATTTATTGATATGTAGACATATCTGGTTTTAGTGATATCATTTTATGTTTGGCTTTTGATTTTAAAGCCTGTAAGAAATCTTCTCCATCTTCTCCTTCTCCATGCGTGCGTGCGTGCGTGCGTGCGTGCGTGTGTGTGTGTGTGTGTGTGTGTGTTCTGACGTGGTTTTGTTCTGGCCATTGTAACTCTATCATTAATCATCCATTTTTTTTCGATAGTATCTATTCTATTAATTCCCACTGTGAGAAGTGATGAAATTAGTTGGGGTTTTTTTTTGGGGGGGGGGTTGTTGTTGTTGTTTCTTTTGTGTTTTGAGACAGAGTCTCACTCTATCACCTAGGCTAGAGTGAAAATTTGTGTATTTCTTTTTCCTTCTCCCTCCCTTCCCTCTCCTCTAGCACCTGATTTCAGTTGACAGTATTGTGTTTCTTAGTGTTTGCCTTTATACTTTGAATATGCTTATACTATGACTTGATTTGTTACCTTTAAATGATATTCTTTGATGTTCTCCCCACCTACCTCTAGCAATTAAAAAAATGAGGAAATCAGCTTACTTATTCTACATTCCACCTTCTTTTCCTCTTCTTCTTCCTGCGGGCTTTGTTGTATCATTTCTACCTTGTCAGGGTGTGTAACATTTACATTCTGTTCTATTACGCTATTTCCCACTTTTGTTTTCAGCACTAGACCTGTAATTATTAGGTCCAGTGCTCATTACCACCCCATTCAACTGCCCTTTGTCTCACTTCTCTTTGGATTGTCTGTAATTTGTTCTCTAGTCGAGTCCTCAAAAAAGGCTCATAAAAACAATGTTCTCTGATGAGTTCTTAAATGTTCTACAGTTTAATGCCTAAATATTTCAATGACAGCTTGACTGTCAGATCGTGCATTCTTTCCTTGACGATTTTTTTTAAGTATAGCTCCACAGTCTTCTAGAGTTAAATGTAGCTGTGGGGAGATCTGAGGCCAACCTAATATTTTTAGTGATTTGATCTTGAAAAGAATGTGTATTTTCTAGTTATTGAGTACAGGGTTCTTCATGTGTTCATCAGATCAGCCTTGTTAAATGTGTTGTTCTAAACTTCCTAATGAATGGAGAGTTGTTGTCAGTAGGTAGAAAGTTTCAGTAAAACTTTTTCAGATGAAAAGAGTTCCGTGGATGGATGGTGGTGATGGTTGCCCAACCTTGTGAATGTGCTTAATGCCACTGAATTGTAAACTTAAAAATGGTTAAAATGATAAATTTTGTTATGTGTATTTTACCACATCAAAAGAAAAAAAAAATCTTCCTGGTTTAAAAACAAAATGCTTTCTGGTGAATTTATATGTTTTATCTTTTTTTTTTAATTTTCTTTATTCCTAGTATGCAGTGCTTTTTGCCTAGGAGTCTTATTTTGTGTACTCTTACAGTGGGTATGCCAACTTTCTTATGATTAGTATTGCTTTGTATATCTTTTTATTTCTGTTTACTTTCAACTTTCTATGTACTTACTTTTGTCTTATATATGTCTCATAAATAGCATATAGCGGGACTTTGTGTGGGTGTGGTTTCTTACATCTAGTTTTAGAATCTGTCTTTTAATTGGTGAGTTTCGTCTACTCTAGTTATTGATACATTTGGATTCTTTTTTCTATTTTGTACATACTATTTACTGTGCTTTTTCTTTGCTTATTTTTTTTTTAACCATCCATTGTACTAGTCCTGTTTGCTTTCTCTTCTTTTTTTTCTTTATTTCCTTTTCTATCTTCTACTTCTATTCTGATATGATTTACTCTTAAGGTTTCACACATATATTAATATATTACTAAATCTAATTTATTTCCAAAGTCTGAAGTTAATCAACATCTCCCCAACAATACAGGGACCTTAGAATAATTTAACTCTCCTGCCTTACATGTATGTTATCCTCTGGCGTTTAATTTCATTATTTCTACATCTCTAAAAGTAGTTGTCATGGTGTCTGTTGCTATTCTGATTACTACTTTGTATAATCATTTCCTGTTTAGGTTTACTGATATATTTAGCAATTCTCACCCTTGCTGCTTGTATTTTAACTTCTTACTTCTGGATTCAGTTTCCTTTTTTCCTGAAATTCAATTTTCTTGTTTTGTGTGGTTTCTAAAAATAGTTTTCTCAGTAAAGAATTGTTAACAGTAAGTAAACCATCTTTTTATTTCCTTCTTAAATAATGGTTTAGTCGGAAAAAATATTTTCACTGCTTTCTCCTGCTGTGTTGAAAGATCTGCTGTTAGTTTAATTATCATTTCTGTTTTGGTAATATCTTCCCTATAATTGGTTTTAATATTTTTTACCTTTTCTTTGGTGTTGTCCAGATTTCATTACTGTGATCTAAGTGTAGATTTAGTTTTATTTACTGTGTGCTAGAATTTGTATTTTGTGTCTTCCATTAATTCTGGGAAAATTCTACATAATATATTCCCTCCCCCATTTTTTCTAGTCTGTTTTCCAGCTACTCCTATTAGATATATATTAGATATATTTATTCTGTTCCCTATTGCTTAACCTCACTTTCATATATTCATCTTTTTTTCTCTCTTTGTTGAATTTTGGGTAATTTCTTCAGCTCTATTTTCTTGTTCATTATTTTATCTCCTCAGTGGTATCTAATCATATGTTTATTCCATCCACTTAATTTTTAATTTCAGTGACTTTTTCATTTCTGTTTTTCTCACTGTGTCTTTTTCTCTTCTTTTCAGTTCCTTCTTTATAGTTTTTATTATTTTAAGCATACTTGTTAGGCTTATTTCTAGTATCCAGAGTTCCTTGAGGTATAGTCCTGCTGCTGTTTAGATCTTCTGATTCTTACTCCTAATGGATTGTTTCTTTATATGCTTTGTATTAGGTTGGTGCAAAAGTAACTGCGATTTTGATTTTGTTTTGTTTTGTTGGTTTTTTTTTTGAGACGGAGTCTTGCTCTGTCATCTAGGCTAAAGTGCCGTGGCGTCAGCCTACCTCACAGCAACCTCAAACTCCTGGGCCATTCTCCCCCCTCAGCCTCCCGAGTAGCTGGGATTATAGGCTAATGCCACCACACCTGGCTAATTTTTCTGTTTTTAATAGAGACGGGTTCTCACTCTTGCTCAGGCTAGTCTCAAACTCCTTACCTCAAGCAATCCTCCCACCTCAGCCTCCCAGAGTGCTAGGATTACAGGCATAAGCCATCTCACCCAGCCTGGACCATGAATTTTAAATCATTATAACTAGACTCAAACATATCTTTATTAATAAAATAGGAACCATTATAATCAACACATTTTTGCCAATGAGAAATAAGTTTGTTTGTTCCTGCAGTGTAAAAATCCATGCTTCAGGATTCGACAAACTCTTGGAAAGTATTTTCCGTAATCCTGCTGGTTGTGGAAGCACTTTCCCTGCAAAAGTTGGAAAGATGCTTGAAGAAGTGGTAGTTGGTTGGCGGATGAGTCAAAACTTCGTAGCCCAATTCGTTCAACTTTTGAAGCGTTGGTTGTGCAACATGCTGTCGGGCATTGCTGTGGAGAAGAATTGGGCCCTTTCTGTTGATCAGTGTCAGCTGCAGATGTTGCTGTTTTCCGTGCATCTCATCTATTTGTTGAGCATACTTCTCAGATGTAATAATTTTGCCAGATTCAGAAAGCTGCAGTGGATCAGACCGGCAGCAGACCACCAGTGACCATGACCTTTTTTGGTTCAAGTTTGGCTTTGGGGGAAGTGCTTTGGAGCTTCTTCTTGGTCTGACCACTGAGCTAGCTGGTTGTTGCCGGTTGTCATATAAAATCCACTTTTCATCGTATGTCACCGTCTGATTGAGAAATGGTTCATTGTTGCATACAAGAAGAGATGATGGCTCGGGAGTTTGTGACCAGCCTGAGCAAGAGCGAGACCCCATCTCTACTAAAAATAGAAAGAAATCACATGGACAGCTAAAAATATATATAGAAAAAAATTAGCCGGGCATAGTGGCACATGCCTGTAGTCCCAGCTACTTGGCAGGCTGAGGCAGAAGGATCGCTTGAGCCTAGGAGTTTGAGGTTGCAGTGAGCTAGGCTGATGCCACGGCACTCTAGCCTGGGCAACAGAGTGAGACTCTGTCTCAAAAAAAGAAAAAAAGAAGAGACGATGACACTTCCAAACAACAGTTTTTTTTTTATTTTCGATCAGCTCATGAGGTATCCACTTACTGAGCTTTTTCACCTTTCCAATTTGCTTCAAATGCCAAATGACTGTAGAATGGTCGACATTGAGTTCTTCGGCAGTTTCTCCTGTAGTTGTAAGAAGATCAGCTTCGATGATTGCTCTCAATTGGTCATTGTCAACTTCCGATGGCTGGCCATTGCAATCCTCATCTTCAAGGCTCTCGTCTCCTTTGCACTACTTCTTGCACCACCACTGCACTGTGCGTTCATTAGCAGTTCCTGGACCAACTCCATTGTTGTTGCGAATGTCCCTGCTGTTTCACAACCCATTTTGAACTCAAATAAGAAAATTGCTCGAATTTGCTTTTTGTCTAACATCAGTCTAAAATAAACATAAAACACAGCGACCAGGCATGGTGGCTCATGCCTGTAATCCTAGCACTTTGGGAGGCCGAGGCGTAGGGTTGCTGGAGCTCAGGAGTTCAAGACCAGCCTGAGCAAGAGTGAGACCCCGTCTCTACTAAAATTAGAAAAAAAAATTAGCTGGGCAACTAAAAATAGAAAAAATTAGCCAGGCGTGGGGGTGTGTGCCTGTAGTCCCAGCTACTCGGGAGGCCGAGGCAGTAGGATCGTTTGAGATTGCTATGAGCTAGGGTAACGCCACAGCACTCTAGCCCGGGCGACAGAGCAAGACTCTGTCTCAAAAAAAAAAAAAAAAAAGAGAAAAGAATAATATAAATATAAAATAAACAGCAAGTAATAAGTCATTAGCAAAAAAACAAAAAGCGAGAAATTTGCATTAAAATGATATATAATGTAACCACATTTATTTAAGAATATATTCCAATATCAAATGGCAAATGTCCACAATGCTAAAACCGCAATTACTTTTACACCAACAGGGTTTTGTCTCTTGAATCTTGGCAGTTAGGATAGAGGGTATTTCCCTCCAGAGTGGTTTTGCAGTTGTTCTGCCAGGTGTTTTAGAACTATCACAAGCTTGGAGCTAATGTTAAGTTACTGTCTTAGCTTGGAGTTCCTAGACCATGTAGGGTAGCGTAAATTCAAGCTCCAAACTTGCCTGACAATAGGCCTCTTTTTTCCATTTACCTCTGCAGTAGTACAGCTGCATACTGATCAATTTGGCCAACAGACTCCAGGCCAAAAATGACTTTTATCAACTATAGCATCTTCATGTCACTGAGAGGCCCAGCAGCTACCTAAGTACACAGCCTCTGCTGCCCCTTCTCCCACTTAGGGTGCATATGACTGTCACCCTTGAGAGTCTTGGGTGTCTGTAGGTCACTTTGATACATAAAAGCCATGGCCCCTTTTTCCCAGAAATCTTTTGTGCTACACTAGTCACCCCAACCTAGATGCAGTCTCACACAACAAAGACAGCACACACATTACTCATCTCTGTCAACTCTCCTGTTTCCAAGGAAACTGCTGTGTGCAACCAAGGTCATTCTCAGGCTGGTGTTAACCCTTTACTCACAAATTCCCAAGTTGGAAAGAGCTTAGATTTACTGCGGGATCCTCAGTTCTAACTTCCTACTCTGCACAGGCTGAGGCTTTTCATCTGCTCTGCCTGGACGTTAAAATCACTTTGTTACCAAGACTGACCACTTTCAACTCCTTTCATCAACAGTAGCCACCTAGTGACATAACAGGCATCCTTTGTTTTTGGTCCTGGTAATTTCTCTTATTTCCTTGAGAATTCAGTTTAGCTCTAGATTTGAAAGGATGTTTGCTCTACCTTACCAATCATTTATAGATACAGTCATGCATCATTTAATGACGGGATATGTTCTGAGAAATGCGTCATTAGGTGATTTCATCATTGTGTAAACAACATAGAGTGTATTTACACAAACCTAGATGGTATAGCCTACTACTCACCTAGGCTATATGGTAAGGCCTATTGCTCTTAGGTTACAAACCTGTACAGCATGTTACTGTACTGAACACTACAGGCAATTATAACACAATAGTAAGTATTTGTATGGTATACCTGTATAGGGCACTTACCATGAATGGAGCTTGCAGGACTGCAGGTTGCTCTGGGTGAGTCAGAGAGTGAGTGGTGAGTGAATGTGAAGGCCTAGGATATTACCGTACACTATTGTAGACTTTATAAACACTGTACGCTTAGACTACACTAAATTCAATAAAATTTTTTCTTCAGTAATTACCATAGCTTACGGTAATTTTTTTACTTTATAAACATTTTAAGTTTTTTAACTTTTTGACTCTTTTGTAATAACACTTAGCTTAAAACATAAACATACTGTATAGCTGTACAAAAATATTTTCTTTCTCTATAAGCTTTTTGCTATTAAAAATTTTTTTTATTTTTACTTTTTAAATTTTTTATTAAAAACTAAGACATAAACACACACATTAGCCTAGGCCTATATAAGATCAGGATGGTCAATATCACTGGCTTCCACTTCCACACCTTGTCCCACTGGAAGGTCTTCAGGGGCAATAACACACACAAAGATGTTAGCTCCTGTGATAACAGTGCCTTCTTCTGGAATACCTCCTGAAGGACCTGCCAGAGGCTGTTTTACAGTTAATTTTTTTAATACAATTGGAAGCAGTACACCCTAAAATAACAATAAAAAGTATAGTATAGTAAGTATATAAATGTAGCATAGTTGTTTATTATCATTATCAAGTATTATGTACTATACATAATTGTATGTGCTGTACATTTATATAACCGGCAACATCGTTGGTTTGTTTATACCATTACGACAAACACATGAATTATGTGTTGTGCTATGACATTATGATGTCTGTGATGTCACTAGGTGGTAGGAATTTTTCAGCTCTATTTTAATCTTAGGGGATCACCGTCATATATGTAGACTGTTGTTGACCAAAATGTCACTGTGTGGTGTGTGACTGTACTTTTAGCATTTCTAGGTGTTTGTAGCAGATTTTCAGATTATCTCATTTAAAACATTACATTAGAAGTTAGTATGTTAGTACTTTAAACAGCCTGAAGTCAAACTCTGACTCTGCCCTTTTCCAGCAGAATCCTCTTTGACGAGATACTTGGCCTCCCTGAACTTTCTCAAAGCGTTATATGGGGTCATTAATAGCTCCTTCCAGGGGCTGTTGTGAGATTTAGTTATTGTTGAGGGTATAGTTCAAACGCCCTGGTATGGTTTATGAGTTGTTCGGATTAGGCCTCTGCCTAAGTCTTCAGCTGCCTCTCTCACCACTTCCCAGACATACTGCAGCATAATAAACTACTTGTGGCCGGGCGCAGTGGCTCACGCCTGTAATCCTAGCACTCTGGGAGGCCGAGGTGGGAGGATCGCTCGAGGTCAGGAGTTCGAGACCAGCCTGAGCAAGAGTGAGACCCCATCTCTACTAAAAATAGAAAGAAATTATATGGACAGCTAAAAATATAGAAAAATACAGAAAAAATTAGCCGGGCATGGTGGCACATGCCTGTAGTCCCAGCTACTTGGGAGGCTGAGGCAGAAGGATTGCTTAAGCCCAGGAGTTTGAGGTTGCTGTGAGCTTGACGCCATGGCACTCTAGCCCAGGCAACAGAGTGAGACTCTGTCTCAAAAAAAAATAAATAAATAAAAATAAATAAATAAATAAATAAACTACTTGTAAGTTTCTTAATGGTTCTTGTTCTTTCTAGCTTCCATTCCTTTTTACATAGTGTTCTCACTCTCTTCCTTTGTTTACCTTTCCCCTAACTATTCTTATTCTTACTAATCCTTCATGCTTAGCTTAGATACCAATTTCTCCAGGAAGTTGTCCCCACTGATCCCCAAGCCTGGGTTACGTTCATGAGAGTCCTGTGTGTTCCTATAACACCTTGCATTTGCCCATAATAGCTCTCAGTAGCCTGTTTACCTATCTGAACGTTACTTGAGGGGAAGAATTTTTGGCTGTTTTGTTTACTGCTGTATCCCCAGCTCCTAACAAAGAGGCTGGCACACAGCTCAATACATGCTAGCTATTATTATTATCAGCACCTTCATCTGTCATAATTCTCAAATGTCTGATTGTTGTATAAATAACTCTTAAGTATGCCAAGAAGCTTAGAGTTAAGTTACAAGTCTGACAAGGGCATGCATTGTTTCAGAGCCACTCTTTAGGCCTTTGTTTTCCACTTATTCTGTCATTTGCCCTTTTCATGCTAGGAATTAACCCAGGAGTGTGATGAAAAGAAATCCCAGTATGATAGCTGTGCAGCAGGCCTCGAAAGCAATCGGTCCAAATTAGAACAGGTAAGAAGGAAGTTTTTATTTTAACAATTTAGCAGGCTGGGTGTGGTGGCTCACGCCTGTAATCCTAGCACTCTGGGAGACTGAGGCAGGAGGATCACTTGAGGTCAGGAGTTTGAGACCAGCCTAATCAAGAACAAGATCCCATCTCTACAAAAAATAAAAAAATTAGCCAGGCGTGGTAGTGCACACCTATAGTCCCAGCTGCTCGGGAATCTGAGGCAGGAGCATCACTTGAGCCCAAAAGTTTGAAGTTGCAGTGAGCTCTGATCACACCACTGTACTCTAGCCAGGGCGAAACAGTGAGACCCTGTCTCAAAAAAAAAAAAAAAAAAAATTAGCAAAAACAGCCTGTGTATATACATTTTCACTACACCAGTGTCAGAAGATTCCTAAATCTTTATTATCGTCTCCTGAGCCTGTCTCCTAAGCTCCAGAGATCTTTATTTCTTGAAACTTAATGTATACACACTGAATTTTCCATCTGTGTCACTACTGCCAAAGTCCAAGTCCCATCATCTCTTGCCTGGACTTCCATAGTAACCTTCTCCCTGCTCTCCCACTTCTACTCTTGTCCTCCTAAGTTTATTCTCCATAGAGCAGCCAAAGAAACCTGTTCAAAATTTAGGCCACTCTCTACTGTCTTCCCATTGCACTTAAAAATCTAACCTCCAACTTATGGTCTAAAGCCCGCACCTGCCTCATTAACTTCATATTCATGTGTTCCACTCCTCATCCATGGAGCTCCAGCCATACTGACCTTCTTCCTGAACTTCAAACAGACCCAGCTTGTTTTCACTTCCAGGCATTTGCACATATTCTTCCCTCTGCCTGGGACACTCTGCCCCTAACTGTTTGCCTTCCCTTCTCTTTTTCATCATTCAGGTCTCAGGCTAAATGCTACCACATCTCTGAGTTCTTCCCTGATCACCTTATCTCATGTTTCCCCACTCTCTTCCCCAACCTGGCCCACCCAGTCTCTCTATCACATTCTACTGCTGAATTTTCTTCATTGCAATTATGCCCATCTAAAATAACCTTCATTATGTGTTTATGTCTATTTGTGTTTGTGTCTGTTTACTTGAATGAGAGCAGAGACCTGTCTGTTCACTGTTATGTCCCCAACACTTAGGACAGTGCTGGACACACAGTAGGTAACTTAATAAATAGAAAACTACATCTGCAGGTTTTAGGGTAATGTGAGTATTCTCTGGAAAAGATTGTAACTTATCTGCCAGAGTAAAACAAGGTTAAAATTGCAGAAAAGGAAATGACTCTGATGTTGTACATTTAAGGTCATTCTCTCTGTATCTGTCTTAATCTTTCAATAATGTTATTCATTTAAAATTATATATTGTAGGAAGTTAGAGGACTTCGTGAAGAATGTCTTCAAGAAGAAAGTAGATACCATTATACAAATTGTATGATTAAGGTAAGACAAAGTGGATCAAAAATTTTTCTGAGATTTTTCTGTATCAAAGACTTCCCTAAAACTTAAGTCTTTCCATTCAGAACCTAGAAGTTCAACTTCGTCGTGCTACTGATGAGATGAAGGTATATGTCTCTTCTGATCAGCAAGAAAAAAGAAAGGCAATTAGGCAAGTAATTTCATTGTTTTTATATTGAGTTACTTAATGTTTTTACCTATAGAAGTCTTATAATTAAGACAGAATTATTTAGAGTATTTAAATAAGCAGACACTAAGATATTATTTGGACTAAATCTTATTAAACATCTTCTAGATATTCCAGCTGTGCTACGTAGGAATACTTATAGTTTTAATTCTTGCTTGCTTTTTTTATGGTGATAAAATATATATATAAAATTTGTCACTTTAACCATTTTTAAGTGTATAACTCAGTGGCACTGAATACATTTACAGTATACAACCATAACTACTATATATTTACAAAACTTTTTCATCACCACAAATAGGAACTCTTATAACTGTTAAGCAATAACTCCTCATTCCCTCCACCCTTGGGAATACATATAATTTCATAGTTACTTTGTTATAAGCATTAAGAGTTGGTCCCTTTTTAAAGTCCCACATGGCCTGAACTCTAGTAATCTGCCTGTTAATTGTACACTGTAATGACTGCATTTTAGCTAGAACTGTGTGATTGTAGTGTTCAAAATGAGAAGGGTGTATAAATAATGCTTGGTCTGTATGTGGTGATTTTTTTTTTTAAATTTTAGCTTGTGACTTAATGTAGTAAATCAAATCCTGCCTTAAAAAATACATTTATAGGCCAGGCACAGTGGCTCATGCCTGTAATCCTGGCACTTTGGTAGGCTGAGGTGGGAGGATTGCTTGAGGCCAGGAGTTCGAGACCAACCTGAGCAACATAGCGAGACTCCATCGCTATGAAAAAATAGAAAAATTAGCTGGGCACGGTAGCGTGTACCTGTAGTCCCAGCTACTCAGGAGGCTGAGGCAGGAGGATTGCTTGAACCCAGGAGTTTGAGGTTGCAGTGACCTATGATGACACCAATGCATTCCAGCCCTGGCAACTGAGCGAGACCTTGTCTCAAAAAAAAAAAAGAAAGAAAGAAAAAAAAAACCAAAGCATTCATATTACTAGCTGTGATAAAATGCAGTAATTGAACAAGACAAGCTTCCTTTTCTCCCATCACAATTCAAATGTTATGCTTTTTACCATCCAGAAAAAATAGGATTCACATTTATTCTAGATTGCAGATGAGACTTTGAGTGGCATATACATTTATGTTACAAAAGAAATCTAAGAAATAGAGTGTCTTGGCTGGGCGAGGTGGCTCATGCCTGTAATCCTAACACTCTGGGAGGCCGAGGTGGGAGGATCGTTTGAGCTCAGGAGTTCGAGACCAGCCTGAGCAAGAGTGAGACCCCGTCTCTACTAAAAAAATAGAAAGAAGTTAGCTGGACAACTAAAAATATATAGAAAAAATTAGCTGGGCATGGTGGCACATGCATGTAGTCCCAGCTACTCGGGAGGCTGAGGCAGAAGGATTGCTTGAGCCTGGGAGTTTGAGGTTGCTGTGAGCTAGGCTGATGCCACGGCACTCTAGCCCGGGCAACAGAGTGAGACTCTGTCTCAAAAAAAAAAAAAAAAAAAGTTAAAAAAAAAGAAAAAGAATTTTAAAAAAGAAGAAATAGAGTGTCTTGCAGAATGTGAATTTTTTTAATGTAATGCACTAGAAAGACTGAAAATATTCTAATAAATAGAAGTGTTTTTTTCTAATACTCTAACATTAAACTAAAAATGTACTTACTGATATTCTTTCATTGAATGTAAAATCTGCTCATATCATTCTGTGGGGTCAATGCTAAGAAATGAGAAAAGTTAATTTTTTTCTTGAAAAATAAAAAATTTGGGGTGGGTGTGGTGGCTCATGCCTTTAATCCCAACACTTTGGGAGGATCAGTTGAGGCCAGGAGTCTGAGACCAGCCTGAGCAACAAAAATATGTTAAAAATTGGCCATAAATAAATAAATAAATAAGTGGCTGGGCAGGGTGGCTCGGGCCTATAGTCCCAGCTACTCGGGAGGCTGAGGTAGAGGATCACTTGAGACCGAGGGGTTTGAGGTTGCAGTAGGCTATGGTGACACCACTGCACTCTAGCCCAGGCAACAGAGGGAGACCCTGCATCAAAAAAAAAAGAAAAAAGAAAGAAAGAAAAAAAAAAGCTTCAGAAATTAAGTTCCATTTCTTCCAGAGTCTTCAATATGAATAGTAGAGGAAATAATTACAACTAAACTATTGATTTTCTGATCTGTTTTCTAGCCAGATATTCTTTTTTCTTTTTTTCTTTTTTTTTGAGACAGAGTCTCACTCTGTTGCCCAGGCTAGAGTGCCGTGGCGTCAGCCTAGCTCACAGCAACTTCAAACTACCGGGCTCAAGCAATCCTCCTGCCTCAGCCTCCCAAGTAGCTGGGACTAGAGGCATGCACCACCATGCCCGGCTAATTTTTTCTATATATATTTTTAGTTGTCCAGCTAATTTCTTTCTATTTTTAGTAGAGACGGGGTCTCGCTCTTGCTCAGAGTGGTCTCGAACTCCTGACCTCGAGCGATCTTTCCGCCTCGGCCTCCCAGAGTGCTAGTATACAGGCGTGAGCCACCGCGCCCAGCCTCATTTCTTCTTAAATGCTAAAATGTAGCTTTATACAGAAAAACACACATAGTCTATTTCCACCCAAATATAAGGTCTAAATCTCTCTTACCTTCTTTGTCATTTGTTTCTTTGTCCTCATTCTTCACTCTTTGTCCCTAACATGTCACCCACTCTAAATCTCACTTTTTGTCTTGTATAGTATTAAAATATAGTTATAATTTTGTTTAAAGATAAAATACAATATTATTTGTATTTTTATTTCTACATTAAAATTTTTGTTTTGCTTTGTTTTTTAGCTAACAAAAGAAATACTTATTAAAACAAAAGTAACCATTATGAAGTAGTGTGCACAGAGATTGCATGCTGCCCATATTGTCATGCCTCAAAAACATCTACTATTAATACTTTGTTGTACATGATGCCATATTCTTTCCCCATGCATTGGCTAACACATCTGTGTATGTATACATGTGTGTGTTAGCCAATGTATGGGATATTTTCATGTGTGTGTATATACACAATATGTGTATACAAAAATAAGATTAAACTACATATGTAGTTTTTCTCTTAATAATTTATCTAGAATTCTTTCCACTTCAGTATTTATAGATTTACTTCACTTTTTGTACAACTCTGTATTATTCCTTTGAATGGATATACCATGATTTACTTAAACATTTCCCCATCTATAGACATTTGGTTTGTTTGCAGATTTTCACTATTATAAGTATTGATGAAGTAAATAGTCTTTGCTTTTATGTTTATTTAAGTTATGGGCATTTTTCTATAGAATGACTTCCTAAAAGGAATTGCAAGGTTAGATGTTATTTAATGTTTTTTTAAAAAAATTTATCCTTTCCCCTTTCTGCAAACTTCTTCAAAAAGAAAGTGTAATTTAAGCAAATGGGTTGCCATTGTTTTAAGCGTAGATTAACCAGAAATAGTACTTAACATTTTAATTCTCTTAATTTCCTATGCAATGTTTTGGCTTCTTTTTTTCCCTTAAATTACTATTTACTAGAAGAACTGACAGATAGGGAAAGACAAAGTATTTGATAATGGGTTTCATTCTGACTCCAGTAACCAAAACTATATTGCCTATATATATATAGGCAATATAAACTATATATTTAGATAGGTATGTTGATTTATAATTTAGTTGTATGATCAAATCAATTGAAGTAAATTGAAAGTAAATCATTATGTTGACTCCCTAGGGAACAGTATACCAAAAATATTGCTGAGCAAGAAAACCTTGGAAAGGTAAGAATTATTACTTATTTTTTTTAATGTGTCTAACTAATTCATATTTTCCATACTACACATGGTTATGACATTGTCATTCTTTTCAGAAGGTTTTACAGGGGGAATGGTTAATTCCTTTCAAAGATGAAGACCCTTTTTTAGTAATTTAGTTTTATAGAAATAAAGGCACAGCTGGGTGCGGTGGTTCACGCCTGTAATCCTAGCACTGTGGGAAGCTGAGGCAGGAAGATTACTTGAGGCCAGAAGTTTGAGACCAGCCTGGGCAATAATAGCAAGATCCTGTCTCTACAAAAAATGGAAAAATTAACTGGACATGGTGGTATGCACCTGTAGTTCCAGCTACTTGGGAGGCTGAGGCAGGAGGATCTCTTGAGCCCAGGGGTTTAAGGTTGCAGTGAGCTATGATTATGCCACTGCACTCTAGCCCAGGCAACAGAGCGAGACCCTGTGTCAAAATAAAAAAAAAAAAAAATACAACAAAAACTTGAGTTCTTTTCCAAAATCTACATTCTTTTTTCTATACCATGATACTGTTCTACTTTTCTTATTCCCTTTATCTTTTTCCCTCCTTTCCTTCATATTTTTCTCTTCCCTTTAATTTCAGGCTGTTCTACATCTACCTTAAATTTAATTAACTTTTATAATCTTAGTTTTGATACATTATAGGAGAATCTGGTTTATTTAACTATTATCCATCAAGTGTGTAAGATATACCATATTTCTCTGACTCTAGCAATAGAAGCAAATCCCTATAACTGAGATTTAATTATTCTTAATTTTTTTATGGTAGACACTTCGGGAAAAACAAAAAGCTGTACGAGAAAGTCATGGTCCAAATATGAAACAAGCAAAAATGTGGCGAGATTTTGAACAATTGATGGAGTGTAAGAAACAGTGCTTTCTGAAACAACAAAGCCAAACTTCCATTGGTCAGGTAATTCAGGAGGGAGGAGAGGACCGGCTGATACTCTGAATTCATATGTCATTGTTTAGAATTTTAGTTGATACTACTAGCTATAAGCATGATCCCATTATGTATTTCTTTTCTTGAAAGTGATTTGTGCAACATTTTGCTTTCAGATTAGCTATTCTTTATTAAGGTTTCTTGGAAAATAATGTTAAGGTAGATTGAGATTTTAAAGTTTTTTCATATGAAAAAGAGGCTTTCATTGTTTTGCTTAGTTTAGACATCAGTGGTGTCTTCTGAGTTTTATGAGACAAGAGGCTAAGTTTACTATCTGTAAATGTAAACATATGTCCATTAAGAAACATGTAGTTTTTTAAAAATGTAATAACCCAATGGCTTAATGTTTTTCTTAATCTTTTTTTAACTTTAGAGGAATCTTTTAGGAACTAATATCTCTTGTTTTGAAGAAACATTTATATGAAGTTCAGCAGTTCCTACAGTTTCACTTCAGTTTCTTTTTCTTCTATAAAATGCAAAAAAATTTAATATTTTGAATAACATATTTGTTCTATTTGTATAATTTAAAGGCAAATAAAACTTGGTACATATATCATGGCTGTTTATTTAAAATTTGTATAGTTGTTTTGTGTCAAAATTTATTCTTTTTAAAGTAAGTATTGGCTGGGTGTGGTGGCTCACACCTATAATCCTAGCACTCTGGGAGGCCGAGGTGGGCGGATTGTTTGAGCTCAGGAGTTCGAGACCAGCCTGAGCAAGAGCAAGACCCCATCTCTACTAAAAATAGAAAGAAATTATATGGACAACTAAAAATATAGAAAAATACAGAAAAAATTAGCCAGGCATGGTGGCATATGCCTGTAGTCCCAGCTACTCGGGAGGCTGAGGCAGGAGGATCACTTGAGCCCAGGAGTTTGAGGTTGCTGTGAGCTAGGCTGACACCATGGCACTCTAGCCTGGGCAACAGAGTGAGACTCTGTCTCAAAAAATAAATTAATTAATTAATTAAGTATCTATATTCTAGTATTGTATTAAATTGAAGGATTATTGCTTATTTTTACTAAAAATTTATATAGATTGAATAATATGATAGTCTTTGGGACTGTAATTTTAAATATAAAAAATTGTCATAGAAAATAGATGTTATCATATACTAAAAAGTTAGCACCAGATTCCAAATGAAATTCAGGAGTTCAGAGTGCTTCCAATCTCTCCTTTATTTTGACAAGGTACTTGAAGAGTTCATTGTTTTTCCTTAAATATACTAAATTTATATACCATGCTTTGCTTAATTTTAGTTTCAGTATATTATTCTAAATATCTTGTCTTTATATTTGAAAACTCAAATTTCAAATTGTTAGCATGTCAATCTTAGGCTAGTTCTTTTTAGTTATCATAAAAAAATTTTTTTGAAAGAAGAAAATTGTTTCTACCCCGTGCAAAATATGGGAACTTGGATCTCTTTGATCCCATATGTGTTGTACTGTTAATTTTGGTTTGAAAACTTGTTTTATAAAGCTTTTTGTGATCAAAGAACCTCACTGGCTAGAAATTATTGGTAATTCTAGCAGCTGTAGCAAGAAGAGATGGGATCCATCAGACCAAGGAAGAAGTGGATTTACCAGGAAAGTGGAGAAAGAAACCTCTTTAAAATTTTTTTAAGA
>CM052452.1:5174759-5235173 GCA_028533085.1 Varecia variegata
GTAGCTGGGACTACAGGCATGCGCCACCATGCCCGGCTAATTTTTTCTATATATATTTTAGTTGGCCAGCTAATTTCTTTCTATTTTTTAGTAGAGACGGGGTCTCACTCATTGCTCAGGCTGGTCTCGAACTCCTGACCTTGAGCGATCCACCCGCCTCGGCCTCCCAGAGTGCTAGGATTACAGGCGTGAGCCACCGTGCCCGGCCTTTCCTCCCTGTTTATGTGTGTTATTACTTTACTATTCAAACTTTATTCTGATCCTCTCTCACACATTCTTACCAGTAAGTTCACTTTTGGAGCATCTTTCAAACATATTGTCTATTTTAAAAAATACATGCTGTGGGTATGATTGCACAACTCTGAATATACTAAAAACCACTGAATGTGTAAATATACAAAAACACTTTAAATGGGTAAATTGTATGTTAAGTGAATTATGTCCCAATAAAACTGTTAAAAATAAAAATACATGCTCAATCTATTTTCAATTCAAATAATATCAAAGAATATTGCATCAGAAAAATAAAAAGACCTCACCTACCACAGTCTTCTCACTTCTCAGAGGTATTTCTTAATTAGGTTTTGGAATATTCTTCCAAATGCTATAATTGTATACACAAGCACAAGTAAGCATTTATATCCTTACCAAATTTTAGACAAAAGGGGTATATTCACTGTTTTGTATCTTTTTTAATTCTAAGTCTAGTAAGTACATATAGAGTTAATAGTTACAGAGTATTCCACTGTATGGATATATGACAATTTAATTAACAAGTTCCTTATTGAACATTCTTCTACATTTATCTTTGTACCCTTATCCAAATATATCTCTAAGACAAAAATCTTGGAGTACAATTATTGGGTTCAAAAGTATATGCATTTAAAATTTTAATAGATTGCCAAATTGCCCTCCAATTGATCCTCCTGCCATCAGTTGGATATGACACCTAGTTTGTTGTCCCTTTGCCTATACTAGGTATACTGGCTTTATAGTAACCGTGCCAATATGATAGACTTAAATAATTAATTTATATTTTTAAAATTATGATTGAGGTTGAGTTTTTATGACCCATCTTTAATTTCTTATGTATATTTTTGTCTAATTAAAAAGAAGTCCAGGCCGGGCGCGGTGGCTCACACCTGTAATCCTAGCACTCTGGGAGGCTGAGGCGGGAGGATCACTCGAGGTCAGGAGTTCAAGACCAGCCTGAGCAAGAGCGAGACCCCGTCTCTACTAAAAAAATAGAAAGAAATTATATGGACAACTAAAAATATATATAGAAAAAAATTAGCTGGGCATGGTGTCGCATGCCTGTAGTCCCAGCTACTCGGGAGGCTGAGGCAGGAGGATTGCTTGAGCCCAGGAGTTTGAGGTTGCTGTGAGCTAGGCTGACGCCATGGCACTGTAGCCTGGGCAACAGAGTAAGACTCTGTCTCAAAAATAAATAAATAAATAAAAAATAAAAAGAAGTCCATAACAATTATTTTATAAATTCTGAATGATACAGAAAATAAAATTACCTATAGTATCACCGAGAGATTATCACCATTTACAGTTTTACTTCTAATCTTTCTATGAAATTTATCTTGTGATTATTTTTAACAAATAATGAAGGTTGGTAAAGGAGTTTTTCTGTTTAAAATATGCAGTTGACAAAAATGAAGTTATAATTTAGCTACCTAGAGTACTGCTTTGAGCTCTTTTAATCAAGGTGCTATATAAATATTCAGTGGACTGAGCTCCCCTCTGTCAAGCTTTTGGGATCAGCTAGTGGAAAAATCATTAACATTCTTTCCTTGACACTGCCCTGTCACTACCAGGTCTCAAACTGGATGAGATTTCCTAGGAGCCAATAGGTCTTTTAGTGGAGGAGATGAAGCTCTGTGATCCCTTAATGGCATGGAAGATAGAGGAATCCTTTACCTTAAAAAAGGAGCACACACACATTTTCTTAAATACATTTGTGTGTGTGTATATGTGTGTATATATATAATTATTATATACACATATACATATGTAAAACAGAAGATGAGATTAGTGAGCCAGGGCAGAAACATGCAGAAGGTGTGGTGAACACCTAGGGAACAGTAAAATGATTAGCACATAGGGTCAGTCATTCAAAGACACAAGGCTGGTATGCCTCCTTATCTGATTCTCCTTTTAGGCAGTCAGAGCATGGAATGCAGGATTGGTTTCTTTTTTCTTTTTTTTTTTTGAGACAGGATCTTGCTCTATTGCCTGGCTAGAATGCAGTGGTGTCATCATAGCTCACTGCACAGCCTCAGACTCCTGGGCTCAAGCGATCCTTCTGCCTCAGCCTCCCTAGTAGCTGGGACTGCAGGCCCACACCACCATGTGCAGCTAATTTTTTTTTTAATGTTTTATAGAAATGGGGGTCTGGCTATGTTTTTCAGTCTGATCTTGAACTGTCCTCTAGCGATCTTCCCACCTCAGCCTCCCAAAGTGCTGGGATTACAGGCATGAGCCACCATGCCTGGCCCATTTAACCATTTTTTAAGTGTATTGTAGTGTTAATTATTTGCACGTTGTTTTACCACAGATCTCCAGAACTTTTTCATCTTGCAAGAGTGAAGATTCACTTAACTCTCTATTTCCCATTAACTCTCTATTTCCCTTCCCCTCAGGCCCTCCCCTGGCAACTATCATTCTACCTTCTGTTTCTGATTTTGACTACTCTTAAGTACCTCATTTAAATGGAATCATACAATATTTGTTTTTTATGTGACTGCCTTATTTCACTTAGTGTAATGTCCTCAAGGTTCATCCACATTGTAACATGTGATAGGATTTCCTTCCTTTTTTTAGGCTGTACTTTGCCCTCTTTAACATCATTTTTATGGTACAGTCTATTCTCCTCTTTTTTTCTTTCTTTCTTTCTTTCTTTTTTTTTTTTTTTTTTTTTTGAGACAGGGTCTAACTCTGTTGCCCAGGCTAGAGTGTATTGGTGACACTCGAACTCCTGCAGCCTTGAACTCCTGGCTCAAGTGATCCTCCTGCCTCAGCATCCCGAGTAGCTGGGACTACAGGCTTGTGCCACCACACCCAGCTAAATTATTTTTATTTTTATTTTTATTTTTTTGTAGAGACAGGGTCTCACTATGTGGTTCGGGCTGGTCTCAAACTCCTGACCTCTAGTGATCCTCCCACCTTGACCTCCCAAAGTGCTGGGATTACAGGCATGAGCCTGTTCTACTCTTAATCTTGGGAATGTAGTTTTTTTTCCTTTTTTTGAGATAGAGTCTCACTCTGTTGCCCAGACTACAGTGCCGTGGTGTCAGCCTAGCTCACAGCAACCTCAAACTCCTGGGCTCAAGCGATCCGCCTGCCTCAGCCTCCCGAGTAGCTGGGACTACAGGCACACGCCACCATGCCTGGCTAATTTTTTCTATGTATATTTTTAGTTGTCCAAATAATTTCTTTCTATTTTTAGTAGAGACGGGGGTCTCACTCTTGCTCAGGCTGGTCTTGAACTCCTGACCTCGAACGATCCTCCCGCCTCAGTCTCCCAGAGTGCTAGGAAAACAGCGCCCGGCTGCTGTTTTTTATTTTTAAAAAATTTTTTGTAGGGACAGGGTCTTGCTGTGTTGCCCAGGCTGGTCTCAAACTCCTGGCCTCAAGTGATCCTCCTGCCTCAGCCTCCAAAAGTGCTGGAATTACAGGTGTGAGCCATTGCACCTGGCATTTGCCCACTTTTTAATTGAATTACTTATCTTTTTATTGTTGAATTGAAAGAATTCTTTATGTATTTTGTATAGAAGTCCCTTATCAAACATGATTTACATGACAGTGGATTGTGTAGGGGTTGTAGAATGGAAGAAGGGAGCTCAGTGGAGGAGGTCATTGTAGAGAAGGGAGAGATGATGGCTTAGACAGGGACAATAGCAGTAGAAATAGAGAAAAGCGAACAGGTTCAGGATGTGTTTGAAGTAGAGTCAACAAGACTTTCTGCAAGTGGGAGGTCAGGAAAGGGATATCAAGGATGACTTTCAGATTTTATCACATATTGAGTTAGAAAAGATGAAGGGAGAAGCAGATTTAGGTGAGGTGGATCAAGGGAAGAGTTCTGCTTTGTCCGTGCTATTGGACATCTGAGTGGGATTCCCAGGTAGGAGCTACATCTAGGAGCCTGGCATTCCATTCCATTATGAAACCTGCCCACACCAAGGTTGAAAACCTTTACAACTCAACCTTGTGGTTGTTCCTTTTCACTTATATGTTAAAATGTGCGATTACCCAGGGAAACTAAAAGGGACAAGTATGTTTGGGGAAAGAAGACTTTGGAAACGTTAGAGGAGTTGATGAAGCTGGTTCAGATTTGGATTGGCCCTGAAATCATTGCTAAGTGGTAGGGACGGTGGGGCCTGAAAAGAAAGTGGAGTGGAGAGTTGGTATAGCACGTGAGCTGCGTGTTACCACTGTCTCTGAGCTCAGAGGGACTTCTGGTACCTTTTTAAGGGTTATTACAATTTGAGAGAGATGTCATGAAGGAAGTCCAGGCAGAACCTTCCTAGGGAAATCACCTGGCTGTGATCCTCACTTTACAAAGTCTAATTGAAAGTTTTGCACTTCTAGGGTGGTGGTGACAGTGGCACAACAGTGTGAATGTACCTAATGCCACTGAGCTTACACTTAAACTGGTAATTTTATATTATGCATATTTTACTGCAATAGAGAAATATTAAATAGTTTTGTAGATCTAGGTCCTAGGATCTAGAATATTTCTATCTGGCTCCCAAGCTACCTCTTTTTCTGTTATCAAGGGATCTAAGTCACCCAGTTTGGTAATCAGAAGCTCTTACAGGGAGCCTGGAAAGTAGCTGCAGACTCTTAAGGTATTTTTATTTCTAAGTATGTAAGTATGGTTCTGCTGTGGCTGGCAACCTGACCAGAAGAACTGTGTCTCTGTCTTTGTCTTTGTAAAGCTGTATAAACTGCCAAATTCTTGGTTGGGGGGAAGGTTCTCCTTTTGTCAGTAACTCACAGGCCATTTCTCCATTTGTTGATACACATTCTTTAGTCTAGTTAGAGGATAGTAGAGTAATGTGCAGTTTTCTCGGGTCACCCATGGTAGTGGTGCACTGGCTGTGGGATTGCAGCAGCACCAGTTGTCATGTGTAAAAAGACGTGAAGCGTGGGTAGAAGGTAGCCCCGTAATTGAAAGCTCACAGTTGCCTCAGCTACACATCCTTTATGTGTCTGCCTTTAGGTGGCTGCCCTTATTATTTTTGGATTCTTAGTAGTTTCTTCTCAGAATTTAACCTTATAAAGAGGTATGGGGGTACTCTTCCATCTGATCCTTTGCCCTCGGTCCCAGTCTTCCTTTCCCACTTCTTACCAATAACAAACACCCCTTTTCTCTGTCTTATCTATTATGCCTGTGTGTACATAGATACCTGGTGTCAGGGAAGGGCATTCCAGGGCATAGATGATTTTTAGTTTAGGACTAGTATAAGGTGTAGGGATAGTCAACCAAACCCACGCCTGAGTCCACTGGTAGCTCAGATTTTAAAAAGCATTAACCAGTCTTCCAAGTGCCATGTCCCGTCAGTCCCTCCTTTCACCTTGTCTTGGCATCTTTGGCCCTCCCTGATGTTGTTTTATCACCTTCCTCCATTCAGATTGTGAGGGCCGTTGCATTTGCCTTTGTCAGCTGCAGTTTTCTGCCCTCTGCCTGATGTGATGCAGGGTCCAGGGTGCAGCTCTGCCCACTCTTGGCCCTTAAGGGAGTTCCCTGACAATATCGGCTTAATTTCTACATCCACTTTTACATAACAACCCCATTAGGAGTCTGTTATATTTTTAAAATACTTAAGACCCCACAATACCATTTGCAACCAAATCAATCCATTCCCCTCTCTTTATACCTCAAAGAAAACAGGGAGGCATCCTTTTATAGTCTTTGAGAGTCACAAAATCTGGGTGGCCAGAAATGAGGGTGGCCCTGCAGACCCCACTCTGTGTGAAAAGGCAGTAGCAGACGGTGTGTGGAGCTGCTGGCGTTCATGCAGAGCTGTGGGCACTGGTGGTGCTGAGGGCTCAGCAGCTATTCCGTATAAGCCACTTCCATCCCCTGGCAGTGACTTTGGTCCCTAAAGTTAGATTCCAGGCTCTCTCGGAAGAATGGCAAGGGGAGGGAAGAGCAGCAGAGATGAATGAGAGAGAAGTGAGAAAAAGATTTGTATTCATGCTAGAAAAAAATATAAGCTCCTTGTGGGTTTATTTATGCAAAGCAGAGGCAAATACCTTGACCAGGCCATTGGTTAGCACCCTTTCTCCTCCCTGGCTCCCTTCCAAACTCTCTCTCTCTCTCTCACACACGCACACCCAGATACACAGAGCAATTTAAAGCTGTGGTCTGGAAAATCGTTCCGCTAGGGCGTCAGTAGCTTGCCTGGTGATGACAGGTTTAATGGTTTTATATCTCTGCATTCCTCTGAGACCACCTACCCAGAGGCCACGCCCTACTGACCTGGTTCGCCAGAGCATGAGAACACAGGGCAGTGCCACCCTAGGAGTCAGGAGAGCCGCTTTCTGCTTTGGGTGAATCACTCTGACTTGCCGTGTTACTATGTCATCCGTGGTGCCTGCCCTCTCTGTAATTCAGGGTCCCAAACCATAAAATGGGACTGATGGGTCTTGTGTTAGAAATGTCTTAGGAACAGAGTAAATTATGGTCTTCAAGTGCTTATGCTTCTAGGAGGCAAGGCAATAGGGAAATCCCGTGTTTTTCTCCTTTTTTGGTTGAGATAGGGTTTCCTAGTCTCTCTTATACAAGTCCTTAGAAAACCTTTAAACAGAGAATAGAGTGACAGAAAGCAAACCTGCTCACAAAAGAAGGGAGCCTTGAAGTGCCTTACGTCTTTCCTTCCAGAGATGTCCAAAAGAAGCTTTAGTAATTCTGGGCAGCAACCTGGAGTAGGGGGTGGAGGTGATTTATTTTTCTTTCTTCTGGTTTCCCTTTCCAGTCTGATCTCTCATGGAGGGACACTGGTTGGAGGGAGGCGGGGGCACAGGTTATGGGAGAACACAAGGTCCCAGCTGCTCAAGTCTGCCTATTGGATAATACATTGATCAGCCTGCATTCTCCGTGGGCCAAAAGAACCCAGCCTTTTTATTTTTATTTTTATTTTATTTATTTTATTTATTTTTTTTTGAGACAGAGTCTCGCTTTTGTTTCCCGGGCTAGAGTGAGTGCCATGGCGTCAGTCTAGCTCACAGCAACCTCAAACTCCTGGGCTTAAGCGATCCTACTGCCTCAGCCTCCCAAGTAGCTGGGACTACAGGCATGTGCCACCATGCCCGGCTAATTTTTTCTATATATATTTTTAGTTGACCAGATAATTTCTTTCTATTTTTAGTAGAAGCAAGGGGTCTCGCTCTTGCTCAGGCTGGTCTCGAACTCCTGACCTTGAGCGATCCACCCGCCTCGGCCTCCCAGCGTGCTAGGATTACAGGCGTGAGCCACCGCACCCGGCCCCAGCCTTTTTATTGATTAGTGTTTGTTGTTAAAGGAAGCCACGATCTGTGACAGCTGGTTCAGAGCCCCCTGCTGTCTGCGGTAAAGCATATCAGGAGGGCAGCGGGCGCACCATGGCTTCCCAGCCATCTCCCCGCAGTGCTAGGGTACCGAGTGCCCACCAACTAACTGTAGGTTTCTTATCCTTTTGGAAGTGCATCGGGTTCTCCTGTTTATTATTGTATTAGTCTCCTGTTGCTGTTGTAACAAATTACCACAAACTTAGTAGCTTAAACAACACCTATGTATTATCTTACATTCCTGGAGATCAGAAGTCCAAAGTGGGTCTTATGAGGCTAAAGTCAAGGTGTCCGCCTGGCTGTGTTCCTTCTGGAGGCTCTAGGGAAGGATCCATTTCCTTGCCTTTTCCAGCTTCTAGCGGCCACCTGCATTCCCTTGGCTTGTGGCCCCTTCCTCCGTCTTCAAAGTGCATCACTCCAACCTATCTTCATCGTCAAATCTCCTCCCTAACAATGGCCCTCCTGCCTTCCTCATGTAAGGACCCTATGATTAATTCGACCCCAGCCCCGTCTTTTCTTGGGTTTCTAAAGATTTCTCAGGAATAGGAGTTCCAGTCATTGTCAGCTGGGAGCCAGTGGGGTAAGTATACCCATTGGTGTTTGGAAGTTCCCATAGGACAGGAGGTGGCCCAACATTACAGGCCTTTGACCTCCAAAAGGGGATGATGACTAATGAAAAGAGTCCTGGAATAAAAAGAAGAGGAACCCAAATGCCTGGATTATAAGAAATTCGATTGATAAGGGTGAAAGCAGGCAACGGGGGCCTGTGTGACATCACAGCAGCCTAGTTGACAGCCTTCTCTGTTGCCCCAATTTTGGAATTACTTCACCAAAGCACCACCATGGTTTCTATCTCTTACTGCCTTTATTTTTAGTTTGGGGTATTTTCTATTGTTTGAAGGTTGCCTTGCAACCCGTTTGCCTGGAGGGTTTAAACAATATAGAGTTTCTTTGCTGAGCAGCAACAGTAGCCAAGAGAGACTGAATATAAACTTTTAAGTCTATTTTCTCAGAGTTTGTACATCAGTGATGGCTTTAAACAGAAGAGCTCACGCCCCCAGCTTGCCTCTCTCTGGGGGAGGGGAGAAGGGTGGCTGGTGGAGAACATTTTGTGTTCTCTTATCTTTCGTACTAGTGGAAGGGGATAAGCACCAGAATAGGAAAACAAAATATCTGGCTATTAATATACCCTAAGTCCTCCAGCACATGGATTGGATTTGTTTATTTGTGAAAGGGAAGGATGCTTTTCTCTGACCTCCGCGAGCTCTCCTGCCAGCTGGGAGGGAAGCGGCAGAGCGGTGCCCTCCATAAGGTGAAAGGGACAGAGGACCAGGGCCTAGCTTCCTAGGAAAAGAGAAAACCCTCAGACTTTTCCCAGGAAAAGTTGCTTTTCAGGCTCAACTTGCTTCAAGCCCCAGCAGCTCATTCTGAGAAATTAAGAAAGAAAGAAAAAACAGGAGAATTTACCACGTAAGAGCCAGAGTGCCTCCCCGCCGAGACGTGTGTCTCTAATCCACCTGGGGAACCAGAGAACTGGGCAGCCTTGCCAGAAGAGCGAACACACAGGTTCCTCAAGACAACCACGTACTTGGCAGTGAGCAAGGCTTCAAACGGAGTGCTTCCCTGCCCCAGAGAACAAAGGCTGGAAAGGGGAAAGAAAGCAACCCTGCTCAGGTTTGGGGGTGCTGTCCTTGGACCCCTTAGTGGTTTGAATGAAGGAGTGCCTGAGTAGGTAGTAGTTTTCTAGACAGCTAGTTAATGATAAGCCTTTAGCTGGGAAGGAGCCAGAAGGGAAGAGATTTCCTTTGGGGGCAGGAGCACACACACGCCTCTAAGCCCCACGCCTGCTGTATCGTGCCAGAGGTTCCGAGGCACCCTTCAACTACCTAAAGAGGTCTCTGCTTGCCACCCACCCAGGGCAGGTCACCTCAGGTCCCCAAGAATGTTGGCCTAGCCCGGAGCCCCAGGCAGAGGCACCACGAGAGGAGTGCAGCGTTGGCACGGCCTGCCCTATCCAAGAGCAAACAGGGACAAAGGTTGGTGTACTTACGGTTGCCTGTGCCTGGGCGCCTGCCACACCACATGCCCCAGGTTGTCCTGGCGTTGCTACATTAGGCAGGAATCTGTCATCTCTGTGCCTGCTGGGTCACCCATTACCCCAGATCTAATTCCCAGGCAGGGAAGGTTAGGACATCAGAGTGGCGACGAAAGCTTTGGCATAGCTTTAAAACAGAGAGGCTGTCGTGTCTTTACCTGTTCAGCGGGGAGCCAGACGTGTTTCTGACGAATGTTATGATGCTATCATGGAAGTATGTATGAAAGGAAAGAATTTTTAAGCTAGCTCCCCTGCCTGTCTGAAAAAGCGGGCTGTCTGTGTAAACCACAGCTCATCAGGCATTCTTAGAATTTGAACAAACTGTCTTTGTGATTATTTCCTATACTGCATTTCACTGCCACCCCAGTGTGTTTGAATTTGTCTCTGCCCCAGCAGATCTAAGTACCCACTGGGATTCTCTGGGAGAATTCAGACAAGTTGGAGGCCGCTGAGGTTGCCAAGTGTAACCAGGTCTGGCACAGACTTGGCGTGAAAGAGAGCAGGAGAAAGACGGCTTGGACGTTATGAATCACTGAGGCTCCAGCCCACAGCCTTCTTGTTTGGGAGTAGTATCAGAAGTGGTGTTGTTTTTCCTTCTTTATACCTTGGAATGGCCTTCAGCCACCAAAATGATGATATCGTAGCAGCTAACATTCATGGGCGTACTGTACTGTACTAAGCACTACGTGAATTATCTCATTTACTTTCCACCTCAAACCCATGAGGTAGAGAGAGCGCTATCCCCATTTATAGGTGAGGACCGAGGCTCAGAGAAGTTGAGTGACATACTTAAGGTGATCTGCTATGTTCCTTTGCAATTATGACTTGCTAGCACCCTATTCTTAAAGGAGAGGAAGAAAGACTATGAAGACAAGTATTTCTGAGGGCTGTGGTTGTGTACAGGTTTCTCAGAAGCTAGGGCCCTCTTGATTTATGTTCCATGGGGCCATCTGAGGAAGTTGTTTAGCTTCTGGGGTGATAGATGAGGGCTGGGTCACTTCTGTTTGCAGAGCGTGGGCTGAAGGGTAAGTCAGGACATTTCTTCTCTGGTCCCCATCAGGGACTCCTTAGTCGACTTCTGTGGCTGTGTTTATACCATCATTTTTAAGGCATCAGTACTAGCACAGCAGCTCTAAGCCCTCTCTTCCTCTAGCCATCCTCCATGTGGAAAGAGGCCAGACGGGAGAACTTCCTCAACCATTTCCCCTCAGTGCAGCTGGTACCAACTGGAAACCTAAGACGCGGAACACTGCAGCCCAGCTAATCTAGATTTCTTTAGATGCAGTAGGAAGCCACTCCATGGCCTGGTGTCAAAACCCTGTCAGGGCCCATGCATGCTCTGCTTCCTTGGTTTGACCCCGAGGGGTCAGGGGCAGGTGGTGGGTGAAGTCCATCAACACTTATTCTGTAGATAGGAACTGTCATCAGCAACGTACAGAAGAGAGGGAAGAGGAAGCCTGGGATTGGAGTATTTTATTTGGGGCCTTTTCTGGAAAAGTAGTCTCTTTGGAAAAGGAGGATGATAGAGGAGTTTCTGCAGAGTGGAAAGAGCTCCTTGTGTTTGTTCTGAGAGGGGGAATGTCCATCCAATGCCTTGTCCCAACCCAGCCAGGATGCCTCTGACCGTGCCCTCACCCTGGGCATGGAACCCCTCTAAGGGCTTGCAGTGCTGGCAGTGGACCCCTGGCTCCCCTGGCTGCCCCCGCAGGCCACAGGACCCTCCAGTCTGATGCTCCACCCTGGTGCCCAGAGTCTAGTTCCATCCTGCCAGGCTGCCTCTGTGTGTCACATAGGCTACACACATCGGGTTTGCCCTACTCTGTGTTTCCGAATTACACTCACTGGCAACCGGCACCAGCTCTCCCCTCCCAGTGCCCTGATAGCCCTGGTTAATAGGCAGCTCACATAAAGACACCAGGAACTGCTGCAGGAAGCAGAGAAAGGCTGCGGCTCCCTGAATACAGTCCAGGAAGCCCTGGACTTGGCCCAGGGACTTGGTGGTGGTTTCTGTTCTCTGCCCTTTGGTAGCCTTCCTCACTGGTTATAGAGGGAAGAGAAGCCTGAATACTCAGTCTAAAGCTATAGTAGACTGTAAGGCAGTGAGGTATTTATTAATCAGCAAGAGACTCTTGTGAAGCCTGATCTCTCTTCCTGGAGGAAGGTTAGTCCTCTTCTCTAAAAGAGACCAAATTTCTGCCCTTTAATCTTTCAAATATATTCATAGAAGAATCTTAGGTCCCTGTTAATTCAAGCACTAATCTCCTACCTTCCCTCTCTCCTATCTTTATGAGCTGCCCAGGGGACACTCTTAATACCCACCCACCCTCTCATTCTCCATCTCCCATAATATGTCTTATCTCCCAAGGTTTGGAGATGTCCTTGAGATGTCCCTATGAAAGGAAACAGTGGGGAGTATGTGCCAGACACCCCCCATTGTCACCTTGCTCTGAATCCACCCCTACATGGGGAGCTGGATCTCTCTCCCTGGGTCTGCCCAAAGTCAAGGTCCTAGTCACCTTTGAAACCTCCTGCAGGGATCCTCACTGCCAATGGAGCCTTTTCTGAAGCCCAGTAGTGTGACATTTTGGACTTGGAAATCCCTAGACAAATATGTCTCACTTAATCCTCACCAAGTTGGCCCCCAGCAGAGACACTTGCTTAGCCAAATCTGTCAGGTACCACTAGTTCTTGCAGTAAACATTCCCTTTGTTCCAGGCATTGTGTTCAGGGCTGAGAATACAGGATAAACAAGATAAGGTCCCTGTCCTTGTGTAGCAACCAGAGTATGAGAAGAGACACTCTTCTGATAGAAGAGTGAAACAGAGGGGCCCCACTCATTTTGAATGCTTCATACCCCATGTCTCTTTGCTCTCCCAGGCTCTCCAGGTCCCTACTCCCTTGCCATTTACCAGCTCTGTAACTTCAATTGTTTACGACTCAGATTTCTCATCTGTAAAATGGGGTTATTAGTAGGATCTACCTCATAGAGAGATTTTGAAGATTAAATGAAATAATGGGCCAGGCATGGTGGCTAGGGCTTTGGGAGGCTGCGGTGGGAGGATCCCTTGAGGCCAGGAGTTTAAGACCAGCCTGGACAACATAGCAAGACCCTGTCTCTAAAAAAAAAAATTTGGAGGTAGGATCTCGCTCTGTCACCATGGTTAAAGTGCAGTGGCTCACTGCAGCCTCAAACTTCTGGGCTCAAGCGATCCTCCTGCCTCAGTCTCCCAAGTAGCAGAGACTACAGGCATATGCCACCACACCCAGCTAATTTTTTCTATTTTTAATAGAGATGGGGTCACACTCTTGCTCAGGCTGGTCTTGAACTCCTGACCTCAGTGATCCTCTGGCCTCAGCCTCCCAGAGTGCTAGGATTACAGGTGTGAGCCACAGCACTTGGCCACAAAAAAAATTTTTTTTAATTAGCCAGGCACAGTGGCTAATTAAGCATGCCTGTAGTCCCAGCTACTTGGGAGGCTGAGGCAGGAGGATTGAGCCCAGGAATTCGAGGCTGTGGCAAGCTATGATCATGCCACTGTACTCCATCCTGGGCGACAGATCAATATTCTGTGGGAGGAAAAAAATGAAATAGCATTATTTGTAAGGCACATAGCAGTGCCTGGCACATGGCCTCAATCAATATTGGCTGTTATTATTTTCTCTTGAGGATAATATTTGCCAAGGAGGGCAGTGGAATCAGGCAGAACTGGATTGGGACTCCAGTTTCCGCAGGCACTATTCCTCTTGGGCAGAATCATCTCTTTGAGCATCAGCTTCGTGTATAAAGATAAATTACTTCATAAGAACAAATTCATTGATACATGTGGAATGAAAGTACCTAACACACAGCAAGCATTCAACACATGTAGCCTCTTGGAACTTCTGAAAGTTCCAAAGACCCTAAAGCTCAGGGGAGGTGGAAGAGACTCAGAAAGAAGCCAGCGCCTCCCTTAGGAAATGTCCCTGATCCTCTTGGTTAATCCAGGAAGCTTGACTCTCCCTGATTTGATTCTCATGCCCCCAGAGAAGCGTGTTCCGTGATAAACTGTGTTCCCTCCCTCTGTCCTCTGTGCCTCTGTACTAAGTACCAGGAGGCCCTTGTCCTGTCCACACTCAGTCATCACTCGGCCCGAGATACACATTCAGCTGCTCTAATCTTCTCCACAGCCCGACCACCCCCTCTCCTCACTCCCCACTCCATCCCTTGTTCCCCTAGCTCCTTAATCAAATTAAGGGAAAGAAGAGGATTTAGATAGGGTTGCTAAATATATGTCTGTTTAGGGGAGAGAGTCAAAGAGAAGAGTTTGGAGGGGGAGGTAGAGAGTGTGAACTTCCTTAATGGAATGTGCCCTGAGAGCCTCCTTTCTCCAGGATAAGCCCGGACCTATCTGGATAGAGTTTTCTCTTTGGCAAAGTGCTTTCACATACATTATCTCGTTAAGATACAGGCTGGGGTGGCAGAGTGCCCACTCCCCGGAAAGGTCTGCGGAGGCCATCGGGCCTCGTGAGCTGGTTTGACCCTGGTCTATATATTTCACAGGACACCCTGGTCCCAAACGGGTGACTCGGCTTTCTGCAGAGCATGACACCAGCAGAGCAGCCACCTACGTCTGGAGGTCACAGTTTCCCTTTCTGTGTTCTCCCTGTACCAGATTCTGGATCTTTTGAAAGGTTTTACTTTTTAAAAACTATGAAAGTGTTTATTGTAGAAACCTTTGGAAATACACTAAAATATAAAGGAGAAAACAAAAATCATCCATAACCTACAGTTTAACTACTGGGAGTATTTGAGGGCATATCCGTCAGCTGTGTTTGAAATGCATGCCCATGTTTGTGCATTTACGTGTACATCGGAAAGTAGGATTATATACAAATTCCTTGCTTATGTTTGGCTTTTATATTTATTATTTTTGTGTTCCAGTTCATCAAAAATTCTTCTGAAATATTATTTTAAAATAGCATGAATTGGGGTTTTTCCCTTATTAGAAAATTATGCATGTCCATTATGAAATAATCACTGCTTACATTTATCTAGTCTTATAATAAGCTGAGGGCTCTGCTAAGCACTTTACATACATTATCACATTATCACAGGCACTCTCCAAGTTAAATACTGATACTCATTTTACAGATAAGTATAGTGAGGCCCAGAAAGAGAAAGAACTGTCCTAAGTCCCCAAGAATTTCAAATGGGCAGTGCACAGTGGCTCACTCCTGTAATCCCAGCACTTTGGGAGGCAGAGGCAGGAGGATGGTTTGAGGCCAGGAGTTTGAGACCAGCCTGGGCAACATAGCAAGACTCTGTTTTTACAAAAAGTATTTAAAAATTAGCCAGGCTTGAGGACACACACCTGTAGTCCTAGCTACTGGGAGGCTGAGGCAGGAAGATCATTTGAGCCCAGGAGTTCAAAGTTACAGTGAGTTATGATTTTGCTACTGCACTCCAGCCTGGGTGACAGAGTGAAACTCTGTCTCAAAAAATAAAATAAAATAAAAATGCCTACATGATTTCACAATATGGGCACGTACATTTTTAGATTGTATTTTCTATACCAATGGCCATTTTTAATGACTACATAATATTCTCCAATATGGATTTATCATAATGAATCATTCCCTTTTTTTGGACATTTGTTTCCTTTGGGCTTTTGTGTTGTTGTTGTTGTTGTTATAGTGAAGCAATGAGCATCTTTGCATAAAATCATCATCTTTGTTCACCTCTCTTGTCATTTCTTTAGAATCATTCCTTGAAGTGAAATTACTGAGTCATCCTTTTTAACACATTGACTGCCACACTAGCAAAAAAATTTTTTTCCAGGGGCCACAGTGTTTTATTATGAAAATAGAATAAAAACTTCAAAAAAAAAGATCCTTTCTAATTTAATGAAAATGTTATTTTTTATTGTTTTCTGTGCATGAATTATATGCAATGCAATCCACATTTTTAGAATTAGATTATCAATATTAATTGTAAGAATAAGAACATCAATAAGTAAGATTTCCACTAACCAACTGCAGGGTTTTGCTTCACAAGACCCCAGACTCAAAAATAGCATGAGTTAAATACAACTCACATGGCAGTTAATGTGTTAAAGTCTTTTTACATGTTACCAGGTGACTTTCCAGAAAGCCAACATGCACTCCCACCAGCATGTACAAAAGAAGGCCCTCTTTAAAAACAATTCCGTTTGGTAGGTGGAAATTCCATCTCTTTGATTTGGTTTACATTTCCTTGATTACTAGAGAGATTGAATTTTTCTTTCATGTGTTTATTAGTCAGTTGTAGCTCTGTAAGTGATTATCACAGAGATCACAGAGAATAACTTTGTCATTCCTGCAGGTTCTCTCTCTCTCTCTCTCTGTTGATTTTGTGTTTCAATCTGCACCCAGCTACTTTAGGGGTTCCCCTGTGAGAGGAAGAATGTTTTCAGATTCAACATATCCCACAGAGCCTCAGTCTTCATGAGGACCCTGTCCCTGCCCTGGCCCACCCCAGCCATTCTGTGTGGCTGCGGCACAGTTGCCCCACCTCGGAGGAAAGGTCAGAGCTCGAGATTTCCCTCCGTCCAAACTGAAGCTCCAATCTGTAATCTCAGGCCTTTCTGGAGATCATATAGTTTTATTCAGGAAGTAACCAAGCTACAGCCTACAGGCCCGTGCCCTCCGCTTTCCCTTCCCAGAAAACTTAAATTCCTTTTGTTTCTCAGGGGAGGTGAGCATGGGATGGAGGCCAGAAAAAGAAACGTGCTCTCTCATGAGCCCCATGGCTGAGGCGGCAGGGGCCCTCCCTGCTGGTTTCCGACAGGGCTCCCTGTCTTTGGAGAGCCCTGCGAGCCACCAGCCAGGAAGGCACCGTCATCTCCCACAGGGTGTGTAATCCCCATCTTCTGCCTGGGGTGGCGAACGGGCAGAAGGTGCAGCCTGGTGCTGAGGGGACGCAGGGGCTAGCTGGTTGGTCACGGCACCCTCACGTCTGGCTCCAGCCGCCCACCCGGACGGATGGCCGCATTCCCCTTGGGTGCGGCTCCCGCCCTGCAGTCACCCTGCCCAGGACCACCTCATGCCTCCTTCCCGGCTTCACGTCAGCCTGTAGCTCCCACTGTGCTCTTCCAAAGCCACCCTGGCCCCCATTTGCCCTCCGCCACTTAGGGTCTTTCTTTCTCCTTGACCTTTGGTCCGGGTGGTGGACATTCAGTTCCATCAAGTTTTCTCTAGATGGAAGCAGAGAGGACGTCAGAGCCCTGCAGGTTAGGGAAGTGGCTTCAGGACTGGACAGTAAGACCTTCCCTCAGACTCTTTTTTTTTTTTTTTTGTATTTTGAGATTTTAATCTGTAGCACTGCCCCAGTGAATTTCTCCTTGTCTCAAAGCATTTGGAAGAGACAAAGAAGTAGGGAGGAAAAATCTTCCGAAAGATGGAGGAGATGTGAAGAGCACTGAGTGGGTCTAAGAGGGTTTTCTGATCTCCTCAGTGTATACGATTTGAAGCTACAAACTCCAATGAAGAGTACCATGTAATTACAAATTCTCAAGGGAGACTTTTCACCCTCCTCCACAAAGTGCCAAGTTCAGAGACATTTTCCTCACAGTCCCCAGCGTGCGTGGTGGCAACACGGTTTCACAGCTTAACCTGTTCAGATCTCAATGTGTTTAGGGTCTCCTGGTAGACCCCGCGGGCACGGGCCCTGGACTTTGAGCCCGGTACTCTAAGCACTAAGGAGCTGTGAGAAATAAGTTCAAGTTTAGCAAGTTTGGCAAACTGCCTCAGCGCTGGTTCAGAGGCCTCTTAAGCCTCTAAGTCTCACTTGTTGATCTAAATATCACCTACGAAATCTATCCAGCTAATTGATACAGTTGCAAAGTTTTTTCTAAATATTTAACCCTTTAGACTTTGGGGTTTTGTTTGTTTGTTTGTTTGTATCTTCAGGATGCAACCTGACCAGTAAGAGGAAGAATAATATTACAGCTTTATAAAAAAATATTTATGGTATAGCAGGATGACATGCTTGCTTGCTCATCTGGGCATTCTTTTCCCTCCTTTTCCCTTTGTTACTGAGTGCTTACTATGTGCTAAGCATTGTGCTAAATGACTTTAAATACGCTATCATTTGATGATCAAAAGAGTCCTTTGAGAACATCCACTTTTCTGGCAATAGAGTGGGCAAGTACTTAGCCACTCCAGACTCTTGACGTGCTGCATAACTCCTGTATGTTTTTACATCAAGATAGTGTCTTCAACTCTATTCCCTATTATGAGTCCCATTTCAAAAGGCCCCCTTCCGTTATTCTAGCATGTCTCATTTTCCAGCCCACCAGGGCTGTGGGAGGGTGTTCCACACCATGAAAACGTTGGTGCTTGTGAAGGGACAGGAATTACGAAGTGCATCAGAGAGCTAAAGATGGCACTCCACTTATGCTGGTAGAGCTTCCGTAGTGTCATCAACAAGAGTGTGTTCTCTGGGTAGAGCAGAAATTAGAATTAAGGAAATAAAGATGGAGAAACCATGGTTCTGACCCTTAAGGGGTCAGCAAGATAAAGATGGGCTGAAGGCCAAGTAAATGGTCACCCACAGCGTTATGTGAATTCAGAGGTGGGTTTCCAAGGCAGCCAGGAAGGCTTCCTGGAGATAGCTACTCAAGGTGGACCATGAAGGCAAGAGATAAGACTTCCAACAGTGGCCTCTTGGAAACAGACGTTCCTGCAGGGGGTAAGGAACAAGCAAAAGCACAGATGTGGAAATGTAGCTGGCACATTTAGGAATTGCCAGATCATTCTGGCTGCTACAGAACACATGTATAGGGTACTGCTTCAGGCAGGGTTCTTTGAAGCCAGGTAATGGTAAGTAGGGGGTTATTATACTATTTTTTTCTACTTTTGTCATGTTTGAGGATTTCTGTAATAAAAGCTTTTTTTTTTTTTTTTTTTTTTGAGACAGAGTCTCACTCTGTTGCCCAGGCTAGAGTGCCGTGGCGTCAGCCTCGTTCACAGCAACCTCAAACTCCTGGGCTCAAGCGATCCTCCTGCCTCAGCCTCCCGGGTAGCTGGGACTACTACTCGGGCATGCACCACCATGCCCGGCTAATTTTTTCTATATATATTTTTAGTTGTCCAGCTAATTTCTTTCTATTTTTTGTTTTTTAGTAGAGATGGGGTCTCACTCTTGCTCAGGCTGGTCTTGAACTCCTGAGCTCAAACAATCCGCCCGCCTCTGCCTCCCGGAGTACTAGGATTACAGGCGTGAGCCTCCGCACCTGGCCTATAATAAAAGCTATTAAAAAATATTAGGCTGCCAGGATGTGTATAGGATAAACCAAGATGGGGAAAGATTAAGGGGAAAGGGACCCAGTAAATGTATTATTACCTTCTTACAGAGGTAAAGATCAATGGAAATAAAGATCCCATTATCTTTCTCTATTCCCAGTTCTCCAACTGGATGTCTTTTTGGTAGAAACTTAGGATCCACAGAGGTAAATTAGGTTCATGAACCCCCTTTAGGGATGACACCTCATTTTTTTAAGGTTGACTCAGAATAGGTCGGTTCATTGATACAGGTTTCAGCCTGCCCATGTTTCCAGCAGACATAGCCTCAGTAAGTACTTGGCTCAAGAATTCTTGTGCTGAGAGGTAGACCAGAATTTTTAGAACCTTTTCATTCTACTGTCTTCAACTCTATCCATCACTGAAACCAGAAGGTCAGGTTCCAGCGGGCAGGAGTATGTTTGAAGGTCTTTGCCACCCTCCCCTACAAGCCTGAGGTGGATGTCTGGACACTGACAGATCAAATCTCTGACTGAAGCGGAATGAGACAGGCACAGGAGGGAAGGAAGCTGCAGGTCTGGACTGACCCTGAGTAGAAGATGATTCAGGAGTCGCCAGCTCAGGACCAGCAGTAAGCCAGCTCGCTTGCTGGTGGGAGGCTGTATGGAAAAGAAATAGACTCTAACTTTGTGGTCTAAGGTGGCGTGTGAAGGGAAGATCCGAGCAAGCGCTGCATCTTCTGTGACTTGGGAACTGAATTGTGCACCACTCTGGGCCTTTCCCCTTAAGAGCTCAGTGCTGTTGAACCTTAGAGCCACAGGTAACCCTGAGGAGCAAGAGAACTGAGAAGTTTCTACAGTTTAGATTCTGTGCACTTGGGCCTCTGAGAACCAGTTTTATCCTTTTGAGTGGACTCAAGAACAGAATGACAGAATGAGGTCGACAGACTCTGTCTGACAGTTACATCTCCCTCCTTAGAAGAAAGAGGAGGAAAATAAGAAAAGTGGCAATGCTTCGCAGTTTTAGAAAGTGAAAAATAGCTGGTATGGAATCTGAGACGGGGCGGTCACTGGGAACTTGAGTCCTGCACCTGAGGCCTGCTTCCTCTGGAATCACCCTTGGAGGCCTGGCCATGGGAGCTGGACGGGGTGCAGCTGCCAGAGCCCACAGTGCCTAGTGTAGCCAGAGTTGAATCACAGGACAGAAAGCAAAGGTGAAAGGTGAAAGGTGGGCTTGTCAAACTGGAGAGGTGGGTAGTAAAACTTAGGAGGAAGACAGTGTGAAAAAGGAGGTGGGCACCACTGTTGGTGGGAATGTAAAACAATACGGAGGTTCCTCAAAAGGTTAAAAATAAACCAGGTGTGGTGGCTCACGCCTGTAAACCCAGCACTTTGGGAGGCCGAGGCAGGAGGATCTCTTGAAGTCAAGAGCTTAAGACCAGCCTGGGCAACATAGCAAGACCCTGTCTCTACAAAAATTTAAAAATTAGCTGGGCATAAATGACTCATGCCTGTAGTCCCAGCTACTCGGGAGGCTGAGGTGATAGGATCACTTGAGCCCTGGAGTTTGGGGTGAGCTATGATCACACCACTGTACTCCAGCCTGGGTGACAGAATGATACTCCATCTCTAAAAGAAAAAAAAAAATTAAAAATAGAATTACCATATGATCCAGCAATCCCACTACTGAGTATATATCCAAAGGAAATGAAATCAATATATCAAAGAGATATATGCACTCCTATGTTCACTGCAGAACTATTCATGGTAGCTGAGAGGTAGAAGCAACCTAAATGTTCATCAACAGATGAATGGATAAAGAAAATGTGATATATATACACAATGAAATACCATTCACTCTTAATGAAGGAAACCCTGTCATATGCTACAACATGGTTGAAACTTAAAGGATATTTTGCTAAGTGAAATAAGACAATCACAAAAAGACAAATATAGTACTGCATGATTCCACTTACAGGAGGTATCTAAAGTAGTCAGACTCCTACAAACAAAGTGGAATGGTTGTTGCCAGGGGCTGGAGGGAGAGGGAAAAGAGGAGCTGTTCAGTGAATATACAGTTTCACTTTTGTAAGATGAAAAAGTTCAAGAAATCAGTTGTGCAACAATGTGCATATAATTAACACTACTATACTATAAGTTTAAAAATGGTCAAGGCTGGGCATGTGGCTCATGCCTGTAATCCTAGCACTTTGGGAGGCCAAAGCGGGAGGATTGCTTGAGCTCAGGAGTTGGAGGTTGCAGTGAGCTATGATGATTCCACTGCACTGTAGCCCAGCCAACAGAGTCTTGGGAAAAAAAGGTTAAGATGGTAAATTTTATATTACGTGTTTCTGACCACAAAAAAGGGAAGTGAATCTAATTACACATGGGTTGCCTCAGCAATGAATCTTGGGGTGAGGCCAGGTGCAGTGGCTCACACCTGTGAGCCACTGGGAGGCCGAGGTAGGAGGATCACTTGAGGTCAGGTGTTAGAGACCAGCTTGAGCAAGAGCAAGATCTCATCTCTACAAAAAATTAAAAAATTATCCAGGCATGGTGGTGCACATCTGTAGTCCCAACTACTCAGGAGGCTGAGGCAAGAGGACTGTTTGAGCCCAGCAGTTTGAGGTTGCAGTGAGCTATGATGACACCACTGCACTCTAGCCAGGGGTAGAGAGTGAGACTCTGTCTCAAAAAAAAAAAAGAAAATCTTGGGGTGGAAGCCCGTCTGCAGCATATCTACCCTACATGTGTGTCTTGGCAGGCTCCCTTGCCCAAACTCATCAGGCCACCTGGTCCGCCCAGGACATATTATCTGGAAGACCCAAAACATCTTCACACACATTGGCCATTTTCCACGATACCCCAAATGGATTTTGTTCTTCTAATATTTTTGCAAATCAGCTATCCACTTCACCTCTCCAATAATAACAATAGTAATAACTAGCATTTATTGAAAACTTACTCCAAAGAAATTACATCATATATGATGACTAAGGTGAAAATTAACTACAATCAAAACAACCCTTGAACCTTGTCTCTAAAAAAATTTTAAAAATTAGCTGGGCACAATGACTCGTGCCTATAGTCCCAGCCACTCACTGGGAGCCCAGGAGTTTGAGACTAGCATGGGCGATACAGCAAGACCTCATCTCAAAAATGAACAACACAACACAACCCTCAAAAGTCCCTTAGATTGCCAACAAAGTACAATATATGTGAATATATAATATACAGTATATCATTGTAAACAATTGCACTATACAGCAACTCTCAGGCAAATTAAAGTTTTGGAATGATTGAGGTAGCTCAGGGGAAGGGCCAAAAGGAAGGTTGATATGCCGATGTCTGGGCAGTCACACCTTCTGTCTTTAAGAACAATATAACTGCAATATTCCTAACGGGAAATGGGAGAGAGAGGTGGGTGCATGAAAATTTCCTGCTGACCTGCAGGTTTTGCTTGATTCTTTTTTATTATTAAAGCTCTATCAAAAGTCTGACAATTGAGAAAGGGTCATCCACTGACATCCCCACAGTGCCAGACCCGTGGCAAAGTGGCCTCCCCTGTCTTTAAGGTAGGGGCAGCCTTCACAGGTGGGGAGAGAGAGAAGGGGGACCTGGGGGACCTTATTATCACAGGAGGGTCAATTCTCCACAGTGCAAACCAGACATGCTATTCACAGGCACCTGTGATGTAAAATTCGGCAACCCTAAAAGAAGTCCCATCAATTTTGGAAGCAGGGAAAAAAACCAAACAGAGCTGAATAAAGTCTTTTGGGGATGAAAGATAAAGTGAAATTTCATCTTTGATTTTATATGGGAAACCTAACATTGTAAACTACTTATAATAGAGACACGAAGGAAGGGAACAATGAGAATTTCAGCTTTTTCTGTGTTGTTTTACTTGTTTATTTTAAATATATATGTAACTACAAAGCAACAAAAAGGAAGACACTGGAGCTACATGCATGTATCTATGTGAATAAACCTAAAAAAAACCCCACAATGGTGAGTAAAAAGAGCAAGATGCAGGATATGTACAGAATCAGTGAGGTTTGTGCAAAATCTGAAAAATGCAAAACAATACAGTTTCTTTTTTTTTTTGAGACAGAGTTTTGCTCTCTTGCCTGGACTAGAATGTTGTGGCGTCAGCCTAGCTCACAGCAACCTGAAACTCCTGGGCTCAAGCAATCCTTCTGCCTCAGCCTCCCGAGTAGATGGGACTACAGGCATGCACCACCATGCCCAGCTAATTTTTTCTATATATATTTTTAGTTGTCCGGTTAATTTATTTGTATTTTTTAGTAGAGACGGGGTCTCGCTCTTGCTCAGGCTGGTCTCAAACTCGTGACCTTGAGCCATCCTCCCGCCTCGGCCTCCCAGAGTGCTAGGATTACGGGCGAGAGCCACCGCGCCCGGCCAAAACAATACAGTTTCATCATTGTTTATGGATCTATATAGCTGTAGTAAAACAATAAAAATATTCATGAGAATGATAAACCCCAAGTTCAGGATAGAGGTTACCACTGGGGAAGGAGGAGAATGAGTTCATGGAGCACCTGAGGAACTCCTGCTGTACCCATAATGTACACCAGTTATTACTAAATGGCGGCTATATGGGTGTTTATTGTATAATAATATTATCGTGCTTTTTCCTATGCCTGAAATATATCTCACTAAAAAAAAGAGGGAAGATATGAAGCCTCAATATCCTCAGTAATGTTAATGGATGTGTTTGTTGTTTGAGACTAAACCCAATGGTTTATTTTAGGAAGTCTGGGCCTTAAGATCAGCCTAAGGTAAAGGTGTGTGCCACGTCTCTCTACTGCTTCTACCAGGCGTGTGCATGAGAAAATAGGGTCACAGGTTAAGTAGCTTGCCTGAGATCATACAGCCATTACCTGGTGGCTGCAATTCTCTGAATTTATTTTTGCACAATTTCCAAGAGTGATGTTTTAAAGACTGTGATGACATTGAATCATGTAGCTGGAAGAACAGGACAAATCCCACCTACTGTGTGACATGTGGAAAATCCTCTCAGGATTATCATGAGCCTGAGTTTGGCTCTAAAGTATAATACCAAGCCCTTTCCCTTTCCCTCCCCACCTGACTCTTTTTAATTGACATTTAGTTGCCTGCAGTCAGATTTTGTCCCATCTCTGTGCCTTTGGGTCCGCATTTGGGGAACTAGGAGAGCTAGACCTATCTTTTCTTGGATTTCCACTGACTTCTCATTAAATTATTATTCCTGGGTACAATGGGCTCTGTGTGCACATCTTGTTTTATTTCCCCTTTAAAGCACCCTGCTTTAATTGGGCAATCATAATGCCTTTCTCCCATTATTGTTGGTAGGGAAGTAAGTAATCAAACTTTCAATTTTAAAACTTCTGTAAAATGAGGTCAGCAAGATGTGTGGGTATTGAGATGGCACCCAGCAAAGGAAAATGACTCTTGGTGGCTCACACTGTTGTGGGGCTTGTTTGCGTTGCCGTGCAGTTGTAATGGAAAACGAATAAAAATAAAAATCCCGGGGCCCTTTTTGGCCAGCACTTGGGAAGTTAATCCCACTGTCCTGGCAGAATTCCAGCTCAGGTCACTGCATTCTGGTGGCGGAAGCCTCCTCCTGCAGCTTTCAGTGGCTGTAACCCTGCTTTGCCTCTCTTTCTCAGCGCCACATGCTGTGAATGAAACAGCTATCCCTTCCCCACCCTGGAGAGGGCTACACTTCAGTGGGACTCAGAAAGATCCTCTCTCCCCTTATCACGGTGGGGAGTAGGCCCAGCCCTCCTAAAACATAACCACTCGGTTTAATGTCGCAACAACAAACACATCCACTAACATTATTGAGCATATAGAGGTTTCATATTTTCCCTCTTTTTTTTAATTAAGATACATTTTAGGCACAGAAAAAAGTACAATAATATTATAATAAACACCCATATACCCACGATTTAGAAACAAAACATCATTGGTAGAACAGGAGTTCCTTGTGTGCTCTTTGAACTCATTCTCCTGGGATCAGGAAATTAAACTGGTCCAAGGACCAGCCAAGGAGATATTTGCTACAGTCAAAATCTTTGTGTGTATGTGTCTCTCTTTGAGTGCTTCTACAGAATCACAGATTCCTAGCATTAAAAGATTTTTCAGGAAACATCTAGTTTATTTCTAAAACTTCATGTATATATTCCCTCCATTTGTTTTATAACATTTTATTATGCAGATTTAAAGTGTTTCTATATCTGAAGCACAGAAATTTCTCTCTCCTCCACACCTATATGCTTTTGTTGCTTCTTTTAAGTGCTTTACAGATCTTTTTCTTCCTAATGTTTAACTCTCTTTCCCATAGGAAATTTATTGCATTTCATGGTGTAAGGAATGGATCCAAGCTAATTCTTCTCCATACAAATAATCTTCTATTCCCAACAATGTTTACTGAATAGTGATTTCTAATTGTGTGACTTCAGCAAATGGCTTAACCTCTTTGAGAATCAGCTTTCAGTATCTGGAAAAATAGGAACGATAATGACACCTACCTTGTCTTAAGGATGGAATGAGACAACATGTGAAAAGTTCCTGGCAAATGTATGCATGCCAAGTATATGTCTAATAAATGGCGTCTTCTGTTTTATCTCTTTTCCTTCCTTTTTATCTGCATCAGCGTATTTTTTTTCTAGAACGCTTTTATGTACCAATGAAATCCAACCTTGCTGGAATGGTCCAGAGGTTGTGTATCCCAGGTTTATATTAGGAAGCTACTAAGTATAACAGAAAGGTTAGGGAAGGGGAAGGGGGTGAAGGCACTTCGTGGAAAAGATCCACCCTAGGGACACATGTGCTGTGACTGCAGCCCCCTCCCCCCCCACCTCAGGTTAGAGAATCCTAACTCCCCTCCCCAAGTTGCCATGTTAGATCTTTGGGGGAAATCTGATTTCTGAGGACAAAGCTCTAGGTGTGGGTTGTTTTATTTTGGGGATTGGGTGGGGGTAGGAGTTGGCCTTGGGTTTGCTGCATTCCAGGAAGAGGGAGGACTGCTCTCCTCTGATGAGTCATGGAAGAGAAACCTCTAGTGTTTGCAAACGTCCCCAGCCAAGCCTCTGCTTTCTTGTACTCCACCCATCCCCCACCCATGCACATTGGACCCACCTGAGAAGATTTAAATGTTAAGCTCCAAGGCCACACAAGAGGCCATGGCTCTACCACCATTTGAGGTGGGGAGCAGCTAAGAGAAGAGGAACAGTGGTCTTGTACCTCTGGACTCCAGCATGTGAGACACAGGACAGGACTTTACAATGGGTGTATCTGTCTCCAAATCAGGACATACTGTGGGCGGTGCAGGAGGATCAGGTGAAAGAACTGGACTTTCCCAAGGGACCTGACATCTGCAGAGGGTTGGGAGAGAAGCCATGGTTGGGGAAGGAGCAGAGGAGATTGCAGAGAAGAAGGCAAGGGCTAGGGAGTGAGGGGAAGTCTTGCAACTGGGGGAAGCTGTGAGCTGTTTCTTTCAGGGGAAGATGAAAGATAAGCGGGCTTGGAGGGACGGAGCAGGCGGGGGTGTGCTGCCATGGACCGCCAGCCTCAGCCTCAGCAGAACGCTGGAGCCAGATGGGGCTCGTGATGCGTCCTCCCAGATGGAACGGATTGGGCATGTCAGACATGCTTCTCTTAGGATACACGGTGTCCCCCTCACTCCCTCGCTCCGAAATCAGGAGAGAATCACAAGGTGACTTGGGAGGGCAGCCAACCTCCTGGGATCTTTTGTGAACTATCAGGTAACTACAGCAGGATCACAATCAGAGACCTAAACATGCCTCTACCCCTCCCCCTTTTTTTTCTATTGTGGGACATCAAGGGAGCGAGCTGGTCAGCTTGGGAACAAAGATCCTATTCTAGGAATTTGTCCACAGCAACCCTATCCGCTGCATGCACCGTCCTTGGCTTTCTGCCAGACTGAAACTCGACCTGCTCAAGGCTGCTACCACTACTGCAGAGCAACACCCTGGCACCGGGCAGCGAAGGGAGAATCAGAGAATCTCATCATTTAAAATTCAAATTGCATTTAATCACTCTTCATTTTTCCAGTAGGCTCAGGAGGCCATGTCATCTCTGCATTTTAAGTATTTCTCTGTTTAAGGTCTAAGCACCTTGGGGGGGTGAGAAAGAAGGGCAGCTGAGAAGAACTTTTGAAATCTTTCCACAAAAATCAAAGAACAAACTGACTGGAGGGAAAAATAGCTGCTATATTTAAACTACATTATCCCATCAGGGAGCTATGGTTTTGAGAACCATTCCACAGTACTTTGCTTGGCACTGCTATGTGGGTTTCTCGTTTTTATTTCTCTCTCTTTTTTTTTTAAGATGGCAACCATTTTTTTTTTCAGAGCAGTAATTGCAAAGGAAGTACCGGGCTTCACTAATTAATTTGGTAGATATTGACTGAGCATATGCTGCATGCCTGGCACTGAGCTAGGCTCTGGGGACACAAAGCAAATAAGGGAGCACTCAAGGTCCTCAATGCGAATAATCATCATGCATTTATTCAGGAACTTTTTACTGTGCACCTTCTAAGTGCATGTGATCCCTGTTCTCCCAGAGGTTGTAATCTGGTGGAAGAAGACAGACAATAAGCAAGTGATTTAGGGTGATAAGTGCTATGAAAGAAAGAAAGAGTATTATTCATACGTGCATTTGCCCATTTGCTATTCCCTCTGCCCAAAATACTGCTCTTCTCAGCTCTGAATATTCGAATGGTTCCATTTTTATCCTTGGCTCACTTCTCAGAGGGAGGTGACCACCAATACTGGCCCCCTCCTGTCACCCTCGCATGTGAGTCCATAACCCAGTCAAGTGGAGATGGCGGGTCCGCAGCTGGATATGTGAGTCTGGACACAAAAATGTGCATGTCATCAGTATGTAGGTGGGGTGTAAAGCAGTGGGCCCAGGGAAAGACTGTAGGTAGGGAAGGCTACCATGCCCTGAGCCCCGGGACACCTCACATTTAACGCTAAGTAGAAGAGGCACAAGAAAAGAAGGTTGAAAAAGACCAGCTGAAGAAGAAGGAGGAAAACCGGAGTTACTATACTAGAGTTGAATAATATACGAAGTACCGTATGAGACACAGAAGCAGTGGCAACTGATTTCTGGGGTGGTGAGGATGGAAGTGATGGAGCAGGCCACTATCAAGGAAGGCTTCCAGGGAGAGGTGCAATTTGAGCCTTCATCTTGAAGGATGATAGGGGTTCCCCAGGCAGATCCAGGCAGAAGGAACAGCCTGAGCAGAGGCTCAGAAGAACAGAGAAGAGTTCGATGTGGTAGGAACTTAGGATTGAAGGGGAGGTTGTGTGGATATATGGCAGATGAAACTGAAAACTGCAATGGAAGAATCTAGGGCACCTCCAAACAAGGTTTCCAGTGTTCCGTGCTACTTATTTCTGCTTCCTGCAAAGCAGTTATATCTTTGCCTTTCCTCTGAAGTGAACATCTTTTGTTTGGAAGAGTTAACATTAGCAGACCCTTCTTCTGATAACAGCACCAGGATTTTCCTCTGGGTCCTTGTTTTCCAGGATGTGGGTCCTGAACTAGCAGCATCAACATGGCCTTGGAACTTGTTAGAAATGCAAATGCAAATCCAGTAGGCCCACCCCAGACCTACTGAATGAGAACTCTGGAGATAGGGCCCAGAGATAGGTATTTTCAGAAGGCTTCGGGTGATGCTGGGACACGTCAAAGTTTCAAAACCATTGCTGTAGGGAACAATTTCTGCACTGTGGATGCATGCAATTCAGATGGGACTGACCACAGTCTCTGTTTCCAGGGATGGGCACATGACCCAGAGAAAATCTAAGGTCTTTCTCTCCACCAATAGTGCTAAACTGGTGAATTGTAAACTGGAGATGCTGGGAGCCATATCTGCCACCTCAACAGAGCCTGCCTGAGAGTAAAAAGCAACGGAAAGAGACAGCACCAAGAGATGCCCAGTGACTTTGAGTGCCGCATCAAGCTGTTCTGAATTTGGAGTATACTTCCAATGAGTCTCTTTTTTTATAAGCATTAGATAGTGAGTTGATGAGCCCAGGAGTTCAAGACTAGCCTGAGCAACATATGGAGACCCTGTCTTGACAAAAAATAGAAAAATTAGCTGGGTGTGATGGCACATACCTGTAGTTCCAGCTACTTGGCAGGAGGATCACGTGAGCCAGGAGTTCAAGGCTGCAGTGAGCCATGATGATGCCACTGCACTCCAGCCTGGGCAACAGAACAAGACCCTGTCTCAAAAAAAAAAAAAAAGGGAGTTGGGTTTTTTACACTCAACTATCGAAAGAATGCTTATGTAATGCACAACATGGAGGAAGGCAAATTCTAGAAAACACGTTAAGTTTGACAAATTCTCAGATGTTATAGTTTGTGGGCATGTAGAAAATTGGTGGTCACTAGGGGGTAGTGTGTGTTCAGTAACACAAGCCATGCCCAAGTGAACACATTTCCACAAAAAGATCACTAGAATGTGGATTTGGAGACTGTTGTAGACAATGTATCTGAACTGTATGTAGTCCTCTCAGTAAGTTCTCAAGGACAAAGTAGAGAAATATGGGCTACATAATAGTGCAGGAGACTAATGTCTGCAGAATGACCTCAGGTGACTTTAAATGACAAAGAATTTAAACAGTGCAGACAATCCTGCCCATCATTCTACTCAAGAAGCATGTGTCCCAGAGTAAGAGATGACAGATGTGACTTTGTTGGACAGCCTTTGTTCTCACCACTCATTGTAAGCATCTTACTGTGCTAATGCTGATTCTAGTACATAAACAGGTATTTTTCATATAGCATGACCCTTAAGTCAAGTTGACTACATCAGGTGCTCAACCAAAGGAAGAATGATCTATTTATTCCAACACTGTATAACAAAGTATTATGGGAAATAACGAGGCAGGGAGTACCTTATAAGATTTTCACTTTACTGACTTTGGGACCTGTAGTCAAGTTGATTTATAACAGTTGAACAAGTAAATCTATTTGGCTGGTTATTTTCAATCTGGAATGAATGTCTAGAGGTTCTATTGGATAGAGATATAGAAGTCACACTTATCAAATTTGTATGTAACCCAAAGCTGGGATATATGGCTAAAATGCTTGAAGATGAAGACTCCAAAAGACCAGAATAGACTCTCAAAAATGAGTATGAGACCATTCAATTATAGGCAGGGTTTGGTGCCTGGGTTAAAAACAAAAAATCAACAGTGCAAGTACATGATGAGAAGATTTAACATGACTGCAGTTTATATTAAAAGGACTCAGTTTTAAGTTGATTGTTAACATAAATCAGCAACGTGCAGGGTTCGGATCCAGAACAAAGGTGGGCAGTGAAAAACTTCACTGCAAGACCGTGCCCAGACTTTGGTGCTCAGTATTGAGTGCCTCTAGAACTGAACGACAAAGATACTGAGGGATCCCAGACTCATGCCATGGGGAGAGCAGCTCAGGGACTGAGCTGTTCTTTTCTAACTGAGAAAAGAGATTTTTAGCACAATAGATATCTTGAAATACTCAAAGGGATCTCACACAGAAGAGGAATTAAACTTGTCCAGAGTGGTTCCAGAGGACCGACAAGAACCAATGTACAGAAGAAGTTAGCTAATGGGAGGTGGATTCAGCCCAGAATGAGGTGGCGTTAATGATCAGAGCTGTCCAAATATGGAACAGACTGCCTTTTGCCATCTCCATCGCTTTACAGGAGGGCTGCAGAGGGTTGGGAAGTTGGCTGGGCCTCCTGCAAGTCACTCTTTTCTACTGGCCTTTTCTGTCTGAGTAGCTTTTTGAACTACCTGCCTTTTGGCAGCTAATGTCCCCCTTTATTAATGCCTTTGAAGTTCTTTGATCAAATCATTCATCCTTCTGAATCATGGTTTCTCTTCTTTTTCTCTCTCTATCCTCAATTGATTGAATGAATATGACTGCAATCCTTGCTGAAAAATACGATTCTTACTTTTAAGAACCTTGTTAACAAAAAGCAAGTAAAACAATGCATAAAATAAAGTGAAACCAAGTTTTTTCTACATATGAGAAACTAGATATTTCTGCCTTTGGAAGGCTGGGTTATGATATATTTTGGCAACCTATAAACAACAGGTTTCAGAGACACCAAAAGGTTGAGGAAACAAGGGCATAATTATTATGATAATGTACAAGGGGCCAATTCTGGGCTAAAAATCACACTCTTTCAGTTTAAGGGAGTATTCCAGCTTCCAGTAAATAGCTTGCAAAGAACAGTCTAGGAGGGCAGTGGCAACGTGGTAACAGCACCAGTGTGAACTTACACCTTACTCATCTCTGAGAAACCTATAATACTGTCTAGCTTTGATTTTGTCTGTTTTAAACCTAACTGTCACTGCCATTATCATGAGGCAAGTAGTTCTGAGGCCTTCTAGTTTATTTCACAAATTGGAAGTCAGTGAACTTGAGTTCAGCAAAAATTTCCTGAGGCCCTCCTGTGGGTGAGGCCTTGTGCAAGTTACTGATGGGTTGGGTACGGGGGACTCATTCATTCAAACAGCAGGCGTTCCATACATGAGTGTATACCAGGGACTGTTCATTGTACTGAGGATGGACAAGGTAGACAAGCCCTTGTTCTCATGGAGCTTATAGCCTAGTGCTCCAAGAGACACTAGGAGACAGGCAGTAAACAGCTGAACAAAAATGCACTATCAGAGAGAAGTGCTCCGAAGAAAATAAAACTGAATAACGTGACAGAGGGGGAACTGGAGAGGGTAGCCACTTTAGATAGCCAGCAAAGACATCTCTGAGGAGGGGACAGTAAAATGAGATCTGAATGAAAAGATGGAACAATGCCTGTGGAGATCTGTGGGAAGAGCATTCTGGAATCGTGCAAAGGCTGAGGTCAGGAACTCCTTCCTCCAGGAGCTCAGAATCGCACCAGAGGTGCTTACAACCCCAAGCGGAGACTGGGCCACAGAATAGAGATTCAAAAATCAAATGCCTAAGATAATTTCCAGGCTGAGGAAGGTTAACAATCCTCTTCCTGCCTGCAGCGCTTCTATCCATGCTGAAAGAGCAAGGTGAGGTAAGGCAGAAGAAGCCGTAAGAGGTGGTGCAGGGCTGGTCTCAGAGATAAAAGAACCGCCAGCCCTCCATGACCACACCCCCCATGCAGTCACGTGCCGCTCCTGAAGAGGCTCTGATCCTGTGACCTAACCAGTTTGCACCTTGCTTCTCTTAGTGCGTTGCCTGCCATACACTAGAATTTTTTTTGTTTGTTTCGTGTAGGGATTTGTTGGTCCTTTTCCAAGTATCAGTCAAAACTACATGCCAACCTCCACTCCTTGGAAATAATTAAATGGCATGACTGATTTTTTTTCAGCCGGGTGATGCACTATGATTTGCATCTGTGGAAGGAGTTTATCTTAAGTCGTGAGGCTGAGCCATTGGGGACAACTGAGCTGATTTTTTGCTCTGCTTTTGCTCATGTGGATGGTGCACTACTGCTAAACACAAGAGTGAACTAAATGCTTCGTTCTGCAACCTATTTATTAATACTTAAGCTGCCCTTCTTTGTGAAGCGGATATGGTCACGCTTGGTTCATGAATTCGATGCACTGTCCCTTCCCCTTGTTAAGTAGTATGACTTCTTTATATTGGTAGAATTCTCTTTATCTTGCTGTGACCTAGGCTTTGTACAAACCTCTCAAGCAGAGCAAGTTATCTGTGGTCTAAGAACAGGTTTTGGATTAAAGTCCTTTTTTCTCCTGTTGGGGGTGGTGGGAGTCCATAAATCAATCTTCATCTTAATGCCACAGCGAGGCACCTCCTAGCACAAGTCTAGCTGCTGTTTAGCAGCTACAGTAGCATAACCTGTGACTTCTATGCAGACATGTATCAAAAGCTGTGTGGGCTATTAAAAATGAAATAAAACCGCCTCCCTCCTCCCTGTAGAGAAGGATTCCCTCAGTCAGGGCGCAGAACCCGCTGGGGAAGAGCTGGTGTTGGCGTGCGAAGCAGTTCTGGGCTTGGGGGTGTGGGATGCGGTGTTCCTGAGGCGACAGATGAGGGATTTTGGCTGTGTGGGAAGGGAACTGCGGAATTCCTCCTCTCGGTTCCTGAGGGGGGCTCTGAAGGAGACAGATTAGGATGCAGAGCGCGGCCCGGGCGACCGAGGGCGAGGAGGCGAGCCAAGGACACCAGCACGAGCGCGCTTCGGGGACGCCCCACGCGGACTGTGCCCAGGTTCCTCGGCCTCGCCTTCCAACCACCCAGCCTGGTCCCAGGCAGACCCCGAAAGGCAGTCAGTCGCTGGGGGCACAGAGCAGGGAGCCCACCGGGAGCCCTTCACCCCACGTCCGCTGATGGACGGCCCAGAGAACAGCACCGGCAGAGGAGGGACCTAGCATCCCCCTCTGCTGGCCCCAGCGCCGCAGCGCGCACTGCACGGGCGCGGCGCGCGCGGCCTCGATCCGGGTTCCTGGGGGCGGTGCGCGGGAGGGGGCGGGGCCTGCGCGGCGGCGTGGGCGAGAGGCGCGCGGGAGGGAGGGCGCCGGGGGGAGGAGGCGGGGCCGTGCCGCCCGCGCCGCGCTGGGCGCTCTCGGCCAATGAGCGGCGTCCACATGCCGCGGCGGCGGCGAAAGGGGAGGCAGCGGTCGATAAATGCTATTAGAGCAGCCGCCGCGGAGCCGTCCCCGACGCCACCTCCTTCTCCTCCGCCGCAGTTTCCTCCGCCGCTGTCGGCGGTGCGGAGCTGAGGGACCTGGGCGAGCGCGCTGCGTACCGCCCCACCAGCTGGCCTCCCTCGCTCCGTCCTGCCCTCAGGGGTCGGCCGTGCGCCCCCTCCTCCGGCCCGGGCGGGGCCGCGATTCACCTCAGGAGAGCGGGGAGGGGGCTCGGGGCCGCGGCCTGCGCTCCCGGCGGGCGGTTGAAGGCGAAGGAGGCCCTCCCTTCTGACGAGGGGAGGGAGGGTCGGGAGCCCCCCCACCCACCCGGCAGCCAGGGCCGGGCTGCCAGAGGGGCGGTTGTCTGGGGGAGGGGGCTCGGGGTGATTCAGCGCCCGGCGAGGCGGAAGCGGCCGGAGGAGGAGGAGGAGGAGAAGCCAGTCCGCGCCTGGGCGCCCGGGGTGGCACGAGCCCGCGGCCCGAGTGCGAGGCCGAGGCGAGGAGGCCGCGGGGACGGGAGGTGAGGCCGGTCCGGCCCCCCGAAGCCATGGAGAACGCGCACACAAAGACGGTGGAGGAGGTGCTGGGCCACTTCGGCGTCAACGAAAGCACCGGGCTGAGCCTGGAGCAGGTCAAGAAGCTCAAAGAGAAATGGGGCTCCAACGGTAGGTGCCCGGCGCCGGGGCTGCCGGGGCCCCGCGCGGCCCGGCGCGGGCGCGAGAGCCAGGGAAGATGGCTGACCGGGCTCCACCTCGTGGGTCTCGGCTCCGCGCCCGCCGACGGCTGCGGGCGGCAGACAGGGCCCGGGAGCTGGCCCGGCGGGAGAGAGGTTGCAGGCGGGGGGCACCGGGGTCCGCGCCTCGCCTCCCTTCCCCTCGAGCTCCTCGCGACTCGAGCCCGTGACCTTCCCGGCGCGCAGCTAGCTCGGCGGCTTCTCCAGCAGCAGCCGGCCCGGGTGGAAGGAAGGACGAGTCTTGCAGCTGGGTTGAGCCCGGCGAGACATTTTCTCGTCCCCAGTCGATTCATAAATCGACTCATAAGGCGTCGTTGTAGTTGAGAAAGCCTCTGACCGTTCTCGTACTACCCAAAGTTACACATCTGGCAGAAGTGATGACATAGCTGAAACGACTGCTTGTTTCAGTAGCCCTAAATGATTTTACGCTTCGGGCTGGAACCTAAAGCCTAAAGCCATTGATTACAAGAAATAGTGCATATTTTCTTGAGGTATCGTTTTTGTATGCTTTCTTTAAAAAAATTGAACGTTCACATAACTAGGTCTGTTTTTCAAAGACATTGTTGCTTATAATTTTAGCAGTTCTTTTTAGAAAGACAGAATACTAATTTCTTTTTTTTTTTTTTTTACCTTTCTCGACACGTTGCCTGGCAAATTTCTGCATTCTACAGAGTTACCTGCTGAAGAAGGTAAGTAATCTTAACATGTTCTATCTCCCCCCCATTTGTGTGCTGATGTTAAGGTGACAATTACAACAAATATGTTTGTTTCTGACAGGAAAAACCTTGCTGGAACTTGTGATTGAGCAGTTTGAAGACTTACTAGTTAGAATTTTATTACTGGCAGCATGTATATCTTTTGTAAGTATAAAAAATTTATTTCCTTTACCCCAGTAAAGCTGAAAATATACCATAGATAAATCAGAAATCATGCTGTCCCTTGGGTGAAAACATATTTGGAGATAAAAGCTGTGTTTACATGTTTAAAATAAAACAAAACAACCTGGATATTTTAAAATTGTAAATAAAATACTTCAAGCCATTCATCTTCAGAAAATAGATGCCTGACATTTACCATGCAGCTAGAAATTGTTCCCGAATGTATCAGGGTCTTATAAATTTTTGTGGTTTGTGTTTTTAGTATCAAAAAGTTCTTCATTGGAACCCTTTTCTGTTTTGGGTTCTTCCATTGTTATCATGTTGTAAGATCATACTAAGATGATGTTGGGCTCTGTAGTCTGTAAATAGAACTTACAAAAGGAATATTCCAGTTGCTTTCCCTTCCTGGTAATGGCAAGGTGACAGTTGTTCCTGACAGTGACAAGAATGATGACGGCAGTGATGGCACCACTGTTGACCAAATTTGGTCACTGACCTTTAGGGTGGTATATTTATCTAAATTGGACCCCTGTCTTGAGTGATTCCTAGGTTGAGAGAACAAGGTTTAGTACAGTTGGTTCTAGATCTTGAAAGAAAAAAAAAAAAAAACAGCATAGTGTTTTTTTCTTGTTCTCTATGTGCTTACCCGCTTGAGTCGTGTCTGGTTGCTAAGAAACTAGTGAAATGCAAAGAACTACCTCAGAAAAAAGGTGATGGGGGTGGCCCGGATATTTCTAGGTTATTAACATTTTTTTTTTCTCTTCAGTATTAATTTTGTTGCATTTTTTCCTCAGGCAATAGACTTCTTGGTAGTTTTCCTAAAAATGGTCATGAATAGGACACAGATGTTCTTAATCCTAATAGCATGAAATGCCTTTTGTTCTTGAATTACAGTATTTTGTTTTTACAGAAACTACTGTGGGAAGTGGCATTTACCTAGTGCAGTACTACTGTCAAGTTTCACAAAATTGACACAGCTTCTAAGTTTTAATTCTGTGTGTTTATTATATATGCAAGTCCCAGGGATCTACCTCAGTTTTTATGACATCCATACCATGGACAGCTATTTTGAGAGTTAAACAAAGCAGTGGGCATTTATTTAGTTCAGGTGAGGGAAGGATTCATTTCATACCCATCTTTTAAGCAGTGGCAACAAGAGGTAAACTTTTGGAGTAATTTTTACATAAATTCTGCCATGAGGCTTTACTACATCATACTATGTTAGCCAAGTGGTATGTAGTCATTAATAATTCATTCTCCAAGAATCTTTTCTGTGATTTTCATTGAATAAAATTAAGACTTTCATAGCAAACCATTCAGCATACTGAATCAATCTCTCCACACCTCTGACATGTCTGCCTGTCTTTGATAAATTTGCCTCCAGTAAATGGCTGCTGTTTTACCAATTAAGATAAATGAATAGAGCTGTTTGATTAACTATAGTCTCAATACATTGCTACGGGGGAAAATAAGTGATATATTTGGAGGTAATATAAGATTTATATTTAAGCTGTCTGCATAATTAGTTCCAAAATAGTCTTAATTTTGGCAGTTAATTGTTGGAATGCAAAAAGGTGATCGGCGACTAGTGTATACAAACCAGAGGTAAAATAAATTTTTACTGAATTCTGTGTTGCAATTTGAAGCAGTATTGGAAATAATGCCACTGATGTTACAATAAACAAGATGTTGGCTATTTGGGTTGTACAGGATCTCTGGCCGATTTGAGCGACTTTATATTAGCATTTTGAATTAATGTGTGTGGGTATTTTTTTAACTTGGAAGTAATTAGGAATTTATAATTTAAAGGCATTTTCGAATGGATTTTAAAATGCTTTAATTTTGTTGTAATGTAGGACATTGGCTTTTTAGAGGATTATAGAGCTATATTTTGGAGCTGAAATTGGAGTTCCTTTTTGGTAACTACTTGGAGTTACTGCTCAGGAAATGAACTATGTTACATTTTTATTTTATGGGTTGCAAAATAGAAGAAGAGTGTTTAGGGAGTGCTTTTACTATAGAATTCACTTAACTTGCTTTGGTTTGTTTGGCCAAGAAATTGCAGATATAAAACCTGTTCAGTTGATTTTCTTCGTGTAGCATTGGCACTGCTGCTACGTTGTACTTGACCTTTTCATTCCTCATTTCTTTATCCTTCAAAAGAAAGAGCACTGAGTCTTTTTTGTGGTAGCCAGTTTATTCCTATTGGCTTAACAGGAAAAACATGGTAGAATATTCAAGTTCTTTTGTAGAATTGACAGTTCTTATAATGTACGCATAATGTATCATCAGGTCATGCTCAAGTTAAAAAGAATACTAGTGATTTATTTCAAATATCAAACTGACTAGTAAACTGTTAACCATAGTTAGTATTCTGCTCTGGCAGAAAGTAGAAAACTGCATTAATGTTTTACTCTTGTGACTGTAGGGATGAAGTTTAATTTGTAATATTTGCCAAAATGGTTTTTTTAAAGGTGAATTGGATTGGATGAAGTGAGCTTCTCCATCTCCCAGTGCATATGAACATTAGAAATTCCTTAATTTGACAGTCAAGTCACCCCTCTCCCCCAGTATTTCACTTTGTCTTTCCATCCTCCTCTTGGTTACCAACTTTGGCCCAAATGGAACACATCATATGGTTGCCTGACTGGAATGCCTGCCCGACTTTTCCTCTTTCGCTGCTTCATTAGGTATTGAACACCTGTTACTTGGGATACAGCAGCAAACAAAATGGCCAAAGATCCTTACCTGGAGGATGATGCTGTTGAGAAAAATCAAGGGGGCTTGGAAATAAGGGAATACAATTCTCAAATAGGGTGTTCAGGAAAGTCCTCAGAGAAGGTGACATTTGAGAAAAGATGCAAAGGGGGATGAGCATAAGGGTCATGTTGGTCTCACTCCCGTCTGTCTAAATCATAAAGTCTTCTCTGATAACAATTTGCTTAGGTTTCTCTACTGTCTACACGTTTCCTACCTCAGCTACTTAGGTTGACCCTAAAATGCTAATAAAACATCTTAACCTTTCAGTTACATTTGAATAATTGTGTATGTGTCTTGTCTTCCTACTGAACCTTTTGAAAAGGATTCTTTATTCCTTAGAGAATAAAAGATATCACATATGTTCGGGTGAGTTTGTTTTGATAGCATTTTCTTTTTTTTTTTTTTTTTTTTGATAGCTTTTTCAAAATACATGGGATCTGTTTACTTTGGTTTTCTCAGAATAGTACATTCAGAAAGTATTTGATACTGCATTTTGTAGTGGTTTAAAATTTTCTCATGTCTGTTTTCTATTAATATTTTTAAAATGGGATAAAATGGGCAATTTACTGATTTATTTAGAACTTTTCTTAAAATAATGGTTCAGAAGATGAATTTTTCAAATACTTTTTTTAAAATGAAGATTGTATTCAAATTTGAAAACATTGAACAATGTTTTTACATAAACTTTGTGTCTGGATCAGAAACAATGAGTTCTAATCCATGTTGTTTTTAATGGCTGAAAGGGTTTTTATTTCCCACCCCAGAAATTGCCATAACATTTGTTGATAATCCTTTGTATCATTTTTGTGAACTGTTTAATTTACATTTCCTCTTTTTAAAATTTTTTTTTATGTAAGTTTCTTCATTTATTTAGCAAGTGTTTGAGTGCCCAAAGGCACAGTACAGGTTTCTGCGAATACATGGGGAAGCAAAATGTGCTTACTATCTTCTATTTTCTTTTTATGGTCTTGTTAAGAGCTCAGTCCATTATCCCAACATAGATAACTGAGTCACAGTATCATGACTGTCTCCCAGTTTTACAGCAGAACATGCCTTTTTACCTTGGATTAAAATTTGCTTTATTGTAGTTCCTATCAGAAGTTAGGAGTGCTGTACGAGATTAATCATGTGGATAATAATTGAAAGATGCCCTAAATTGAAGTTGAGTGTTTATTAGCAAATAGTTACTTTGAATAAGATTGGCAAATTTGAAACTTTGAACTTCTTTGGGCCAGAAGACAGTTACTGTATTTTAGTGCAAAGCAAAGGGGAAAAAAGAAACACTGTTTATGTCTACAATCATTTGCAGTAGCCTTTTTTTCCACTCTCCTTTGCTATTTATGAAGTTGGTTACCTTTTTGCTCCTAATGTTTAAATTCATGTACTGCCACTTAGGGTCTTGTATTTTAGAAGTCATATGAGATTTTGTTTCATTAGTTTATGCATTTGTTCAATAAATATATATTGAGTATCAACTATGTACCAGAAGTTCTAGGCCCCTAGGGATACAAAGTTGAACAAAAGGCAATGTAAGCAGATAATCCTTTATATTCAACCTGTTGTCAAGATTTTTAGAAACATTTTCCCTGTCTCCTGTATAGGTATACGTTGTATAATTTCTGGTAAATTAATTATGAACTCACCTTATTACAGTGCTAATAAGGCATTTCGGTAACATCACTCATCCAGTTTTCCTCCCCTTTCTTCACCCCTCTCCCCATCTCATGAAGTGTTTTATTTGTTAGCAGTCATCTTCCCACTTAATGTGAGGATGCAAGAGGTTTTCTTATCAATAGAACAAAACCATGAAAGACTGCCCACCGTGATATGACATGGTTGCTCTTAATTTGGGGCTGTAGTATTTAATTCTATGAGTTATTTGTGGTTTCAAAATAGACATTTTTTAAAGTATTCAGGAAATTAGTGATTGTCAATTTTAAATAGGTTTGGGCAACATCTGAGATTTGCCCACTAGTTTTTCATCAAGTGGTAATTTATTTGTAGAACCTTCAAATAACAACAATACGAATGCTTATGTTTCCTACACATAAACATTTAAAGTAATTCAGAAGAAAAGGCTACTACATTGTGCAAGTTAGAATTCTTACATTATTGATGAATACCTGTGAAAAGGAACTGCACGTTTTCTTGAAAAATAGAGGTTTGCTCTGATAGTTGTGTCACTGTTTCCTTTAGTCTTTTCCTTTGCTCTGGCTGTTATGGGATGTTGCTTTAAGTTTGTTCCCCAGGCTTGGCTGCCAAGAGGGAAATTCATACCTACTTTAATAAGGTGTGAAGCTTATCTTACAGTTGCTAATGCCTCACTGACCTTTTGGAAAGATCCTAGTTACCCTTCAAGTTGAGCAGTTTTTCTCTCCCAAGAGCTAATTAAGTTTTTTATTTCTGATATACTCTCCTTGGCAAATGTTTGAAAGGCCTAGTATCAGAACAGCTGTGATCCTGCATCTTTCAGAATTTATAACTTCCTAGAGAAGTTTTCATTCTGGCATTAGGCCTGGCCTTAACACTAAGAATGCCCTGTTGAAAGCTTGTATCAGCATTTATCATATTCATTGTGGTTTTCTACTTAACTCTAGTTCACTAGATGTCAGTGGTGATTGATGTCTGTCAGGACCTGGTCCTGGTGTCTCCCATTTTTTTTTTTGGTTTTTTTCTCCCCTTCTCCCCCTCAAATTAATAGTTCTTGTTAATTCATTGTTACCCTCTTGCAAGATTCATAGGCCTTGCCTTAACGTCTGTCTTATTGTTTGCTATTTGTGTAAAAGCTCAGTTTATAGTATTCCACTAAGTACAAATATAGTTAGATGGTTTCACTATTGCCATAAGTCATATCAAAAAGAGTGCTTTCATTGTTTACTAGATAGATCTCTTAAATAGAAAGAAATTATCTGGCCAACTGAAAATATAGAAAAAATTAGCCGGACATGGTGGCGCATGCCTGTAGTCCCAGCTACTCGGAAGGCTGAGGCAGTAGGATCGCTTAAGCCCAGGAGTTTGAGGTTGCAGTGAGCTAGACTGACGCCACGGCACTCACTCTAGCCTGGGCAACAAAGCGAGACTCTGTCTCAAAAAAAAAAAAAAAAAAAGATTTTATTATAAAATATGCAAACATTTTAAGCAATGTTTAAGGAAAAAAAATGCAAATCCTGCCTCCTGGATTAAATCCTTAGATCTGTTTAACACCGTTTCTGGATTGGCACGTTTCCACAAAAATTGGTTGTTAAATTTTTAACCATTTAGATTACTCTTTACCATTTTCTTTATTATTAAGATTCATTGTGTTGGGTTCTCTTTTTACCACCTTTGACAGTTGGTGGATTGTGAAGTACAGTGTGGCCCTTAATTTGTAGCTTCTAAATCTCAACAAGGTTAGAGTTGTATGAGCTAAAGTTTAAATTCTCTGCTCATTTTTCTTGGAGCAGCATTCTGTATCCAGTTATATTTTTGGACTTACCTCTGAAGTGCTATGGTGCTGTAGTAGATGTCATATGGAAGATAACCTTCAAGATAAACTCCTGATCTCAGAACAGCGTTGGAGTAATTCTGAGATGACCTTTAGTAATACCACTGAAAATAAATGGAGGATTAACAGTTTATGTACTCTAAAATTTGAGTCCATAGTCAAGTTTTACTATGAATTTATACTACATACGGATATTATTTGATATGAATATTAGCCAAATCAACATAGCTTTGATGATCACTTTTTACTTTAATAAAATCTGGAATTTAAGTTTTACTTTTTCTCAATATATACATACAAAATGAATGGAATTTAGTTCCCCCGAAAGTATTTTATTTGGATTCTAAAATGGAATTATGATATCAAAAAATTAACTCTTAAGGGTATTGTTAAGTATAGTTTTGACTACCAAGAATTACAAACAGAACATAAGTTATTTGTGTCATTATATTTTGCTGCCATTTTTTCTAGAGAAGGTAACAAAATATATTTTGTCTATTATAATTCCTTTAGTGCTGGCCACTTTTGTTATCAAGTGGTACTAAGCCTGAAAACATAATAATTCTAACACATGGCATTTTTCTTCTAGGTTTTGGCTTGGTTTGAAGAAGGTGAAGAAACAATTACAGCCTTTGTAGAACCTTTTGTAATTTTACTTATATTAGTAGCCAATGCAATTGTGGGTGTATGGCAGGTAAGCAAAAATTCTTGCAGCACTAAATTTTAGTAACTATGTAAGTGATTTGAATTGCTTTAGTCTTTCTGTTTTATTTCCTGATGTACTGAGGAAATATGTGGTGGAAAGTCTACATGCATTTTTTCTTTTGTCCATTAATTTATTTATTGCAGAATTTTAGACCTCACACATGTAAACTTTGCTGTTAAATTGCTCAGCCTTCATTGCAAGGGGTTAAAATAGATGAGAGAAACTACTTAAGGAAACCAGAAAATGTGGAACCAGCATATATTGTCTATATATTTCTTAGTTGCTTCCTATGACTTCATAAACTAAATTTCATGTTTATTCTCCTTGGATTTTTTTTTTTGTGGGATTAGCTATAAAAACTGTTTAAGCCCTAAATTATTTTCCCTGTAGTGCTTACTCCTGGCTGTTACCTCAATTGCCCAGGCTTTTGTTACAGAATGAAAGCTAATTTTACTACAGAAACATAAGGGCATCTCCCATTCACATAGTTGTTCTGCTGCTGCGGTCCCCAAGCCCCAGCCTTCGCACCGGTATCTGGCTGTGGACCGTTAGGGACAGGCTGCAGGCATGCCCGCCTCATCCCCATTGGAAAAATTGTCTTCCATGAAACTGATCCGTGGTGCCAAAAAGGTTGGGGACTGCTGTTCTGCTACAGATATCTAGTTGAGGACTTTAATTTTTTTTAGGATCTTTGATCTTTTAGAGGTTTTTTTGGATAGATTTTAACAGACTCTGACACTAATACTTGAATGAATTTGAAGTACTGATCTTTTAGGTTTTTGATGGATATAGTCACCCTTTTGAGGACTAAAATAGAGTGTGCCTGTCGTTCTTAAAGTGGAAATGTCTTATAAACACACTGAGTCCTGTTGGAATTGTAAACTAATGATCTTGGTAAGTGTGAAGGTCTTTATGTAGTAGGCTCATATAGAAAGATGGCCTTACTTAGAAGAAATTTTTAATTGTGCTATATATTCCTCTTATTTTTTTCTAAAACAATTTATATTTGAGCAGAAATGATCCCTTTATGAATAGGCAAAAGAAACAAAATAATACATAGCATTAGGTTTTCCTTATTTTCAAGCTAATTTATATTTTTTATTAAATGATTTATGCCAGTTACCATGGTAGATACTTCACGTACATTCCTGTTTGTTTCATCCTTACTGTGGTCTTGTAAGGCAGACGATACTCCCATTTGACAGATGTGATATTGAGGTTCAGAGTGACTAAGTGACTTATTAAAGGCCATACAGGTGAACCCAGGCCCAGGTCGATCTAAATTCTAAAATAATATTTTATAATGGTTTTCACGAGACTTGTAGATTTGTCTTAGCTTTTTTTTTAAAAAAAAGAATAGCATTCTTAAGTCTTTCTTTGAGACAGAGTCTCGATTTTGTTGCCTGGGCTAGAGTGAGTGCCGTGGCGTCAACCTAGCTCACAGCAACCTCAAACTCCTGGGCTCAAGTGATCCTCCTGCCTCAGCCTCCTGAGTAGCTGGGACTACAGGCAGGTGCCACCATGCCCAGCTAATTTTTTCTATATATATTTTTAGTTGTCCATATAATTTCATTCTATTTTTAGTAGAGACGGGGTCTCGCTCTTGCTCAGGCTGGTCTCGAACTCCTGAGCTCAAAACAGTCCACCCGCCTCAGCCTCCCAGAATGCTAGGAGTACAGGCGTGAGCCACCGCGCCCGGCCCATTCTTAAGCCTTTTTTTTTTTCTTTTTTTGTTTTGTTTTCTAGGCCTCTTTAGGTTCTAGAATCATTCTTAAGTCTTTTTTTTTTTTATTTCTTTTTTTTTGTTTGTTTGTTTTTTGTTTTTTGTTTTTTTTATTTTAGCCAGCTTACTCTAGAGACATTCTTAAGTCTTAATCCTATTTCCATAGTATACTGAATGGCCTGAGCAATATTAGAGGTTTCTTACCTCCTCAAAGTAAGGAAAATTCTAGTTACAGTGTAAGGTAGTATGGGGGAGCATTATTTCTGATCAGTGTCATCATGGAAGGCTTAGAAATGGTGATAGGCAATTGGGAACTATATACAGAAGTGGAGTTTTGTGGGTGGAGGCTGGAGAGATCATTCCAGAGAGGGAGTGGCATGAGCAGAAAGGTACCAAGTGTGTTTTGAGGAATGATGAGTCAATTCAGGTTCAGGTAGGAGATGTAACAGGGTTAGGGGTGTGTGTGAAAACTTTCAGAACTAAAGGAAACTTTAGAAGTCGTGTAAGTTATCCTTTTGTTTGTACAAAGTTAGGTATATTTGTATTTCCCCAAGTTGACCTGTTTTTGGCGTAACCTATTTAAATCTATGATTATTCAATTCCTTTTCTTAATCCCTACCCTCTAAATATTCCGTTTCATAGTTTGAATTGAGCAGGGCAGTGAAGACTTTTTTGGTGGTTTTAATTGTCATCTTTGTCCTCAGGGTCTGAGATAGTTTAAGTGCATGCTTCTAATTTAAATGTGTCTTGGCTGGTTTTTAGTAGGAGCAAAATACAGTGCTTTGGGGACATCTGCTTAACTTTGAGCAGTCCAGTTAAATTCTACCTGACATGACCTTGAAGAGTGAGAAAAGAAAATAAAACTGCTATGATTCATAAGTTTAGAGGGGGGAGATCCTATGGAAAAAGAAGTTTGTTTTAAATTTGGCCAACTACAAACAATACCCAAGAATATATTCTTTCTCCAGTATCAGTAACATTTGAATTTATTCCAAAGGACCTTTATAGTAGTGACGTTAATTATGATAATTAACGAGATAAATTCATTCTTTAAGTACATCTGATACGGGATTGAAATTAGTGTTATGAATTTACCAAATTTAAGATGGCCGATACTTTTTCCAGGGTGCATACATCAAAATTGAGACACACCTGCTATTAGCTTTCAGTTTTGTGGGAGTCAGGTTTGATTCTATTATACATCTTTGATTTTAAAATTGAGAAGAAAAACTAAAGTCTTGATATGTTCATATATGATATGCTACGTATAATTATGTGACCGGCAGTGCTCTTGAGATTCCAGCTATTCAGTGGTCTTTACCACTGGTGGGATAGTTCTTACAATTTGTGAGATATAACTTGATTTACTTAATTCATCACTCTAGCATTTACTGTGTGTCAAAATAGTCTAAGCATTTTACAAATAATTTATAATCCTCACAAGCATTGAGGTAGGTGCCATTAGTGTCCTCATTTTATAGGCAGTAAACCTATGTGTTTAATTTACCCACGGTCACATAGCTGTTAAGTAGAAGAGCCCAGATTGAACCTAGGCAGCCTAGCCCCTCACTGTTAAGCTGTACTAACTTTCATGCAAGACAGGATCAATTTAAATGCTGTGGGTATGTATGGCTGGAGGTATATGTTTAAGGACAGCAGTTTTTTTTTTTTTTTTTTTTTTTTTGAGAAAGACTCTCACTCCGTTGCCCTGAGTAGAGTGCCATGGTGTGGTGTCAGCCGAGCTCACAGCAACCTCAAACTCTGGGGCTCAAGCAATCCTCCTGCCTCAGCCTCCCAAGTACCTGGGACTCCCAAATTAGCTACGACGCCTGGCTAATTTTTCTATATTTAGTAGAGACCAGGTCTTAACTCTTGGCTCAGACTGGTCTGGAACTCCTGAGCTCAAGCAATCCTCCCACCTCGTCCTCCCAGAGTGCTAGGATTACAGGCGTGATCCACCACGTCTGGCCAGGACAGCAGATTCTGTAACAGCTTTTCCTCATTATGGTTTCCCCCCCTACCTTTCTTGGGGTTGCTTATCTTTTCATTTTTAATACGAAATCATAAGTGCCCTTATAAAGTATTCATTGCCTTAAAATGTGAGTAGTTTAATACAGGTGTTATTAGTGTGCTGCTTACTCACGCACTCTCTCTCACTCTTTTTTTTTTGTTTGTTTTCAAAGATTAGAACTCTAAAATTTTATTCCTTGGGCTAGAAATACTTAACAATGGCAGGCAGGTGTTTACTACTCTTCTGTTTTCTTTTATACAGGAAAGAAATGCTGAAAATGCAATTGAAGCCCTTAAGGAGTATGAGCCTGAAATGGGCAAAGTATATCGACAGGACAGAAAGAGTATACAGCGGATTAAAGCTAAAGACATAGTTCCTGGCGATATTGTAGAAATTGCTGGTGAGTTGAGTTTGTCATTTCTCTTATATTCTAGATTGTATTTCTGAATGCAGTCCTTTTTTCAAGGCTTATAATTATATTTAAAATGATTGTCTTCGTGTATCAATTATATTAACACATTTTAGTGCCATTTATACAAATCTCATTTTTGGTAAAATTTTGAAGTGTTTCAATACCTCCCTTCATGTTGTTGATAAGGTTTTTTGTTGTTTTTAAACAGATGTTCTGAATTCTTCTACTTAGTAGTTTAGATACATCGTAGAACACTAGTGCTAGAGAGGTAAAACTTAATGTCTATTTGACGGTTGTGAGCAATTTGTTAGAATACTGGTTAATGGCTACACAGTGTTTTCTATTTTGGTACTTGGCACAAATGTTAAGGCATACTTGTGATTATCAAATCGAGTTGATGGTTAAGGGTCATTTTATGACTCTAAAAGCTATGCTTAAAAATACTTTTACATCACACTGAGCCGTGTGTCCTTACCTGGACTCCAGAGATCAGTTTCAAGGAGTCCATGAATCTACTGCAAGTCCTGAGCTCTCCACAGACCTCCAAGGGGTTAATATGTCAGTGTGTAGATCACTGCCATATTTCTGATAGCCCAGAATTGGAGTACCCCTGGGACCAACTGGAACGGTCTAGATGGTTTTTTGGTTTTGGCTGTTTCACTTATGAAGATTCATTACATAGAATTATTCAGATTATCATGGCTTTTCCTACCCTTCTGAGTTTAGAGTACTCTGTTTCTTTTTGTAAATTATCTCATAGTAATGCTTTTCACTGTCTTGGGGGAGGTATGCTTTGTCTTTATTGTCTTACTCATTTGAATGAAGAGAATTCAGAGAGCTGCATCTGATAGCCTGTCCTCTATAGCTTTGGCCTCCGAAAGGAAATTGCCTTGTCATATTCTCTTATCCGTAAAATTTTGTTCTTCCAGAAAAAAAAGATAGTGTTGCATATATGCTAATAAGTTGATTATTTGGGGCTGCTGTGTGTGGTGTGTGTGTGCAAATGACTTAACAGCTTACTTAAGAATAGCGTAAGCCGGGTTGATGGCTCACGCCTGTAATCCTAGCACTCTGGGAGGCTGAAGTGGGAGGATTGCCTGAGCTCAGGAGTTTTGAGACCAGCCTGAGCAAGAGTAAGACCCCATCTCTACTTAAAAAAAAAAAGAAGAAAAAGAAAAATTAGCTGGGTACAGTGGTGTGTACCTGTAGTCCCAGCTACTCAGGAGGCTGAGGCAGGAGGCTCGTTTGAGCCCAGGAGTTTGAGGTTGCTGTGATCCATGATGACACCACTGCACTCTAGCTGGGCCGACTGAGACTCTGTCACACACACACAAAAAAATAGTGTTAACAAAAGTACAACTCAGAATGAAGTGTTCTGGCTATGGGAGTTTTGGTTTGGTGTGTGTGTGTGTGTGTGTGGTTTGTTTGTTTTTGTTTTTTTTTGAAACAGGATCTCACCTTGTTGCCCTAGCTAGAGTTCAGTGACATCATCATAACACTCTGCAACCTCAAACTCCTGGGCTCAAGATTTTCCTGCCTCAGCCTCCTGGGTAGCTGGCACTACAGATGCATGCCACCACACTTGGCTAATTTTTGTATGTTTTGTAGAGATAGGGTCTTGCTATTTCCCAGGCTGGTCTTGAACTCCTGGCCTCAAGTAATCCTCCTGCCTCGGCCTCCCAGAGTGCTAAGATTACAGGCATGAGCCTACCACACCTGGCCTAGATTTTTTAAACTCTTTATTTTGACATAATTTCACACTTAAAGAGAATTCCCATATAGCCTTCACCCAGATTCTCCAAATGTTAACATTCCATCACACGTATATTATTACTCTTTCATTCTATGTCTATGTACGCACGTTTTTGTCTGAACTGTTTGAGAGTACGTTGCAGAAATGATGCCACTTTACTCCTAAATACTTCAGTGTTTATTTTATAAAGTCAAGGACATACTCTTACATAACCCCAGTGTAATTATCAAAATCAAGAAATTGATACTATGAAGACATTATTCATTACTCAGAATTTACCAATTGTCACTTTTTTTCCTTTTTTTTTTTTTTTTTTTTAAATAGAGGACTGAGCCAGCCAGGAGCCAAATTGTCACTTTTTTTTTTTAATAGCAAAATACTTGAGTTGGGGAATTCTAGTGTTGATGTGGAAAATATAGGTCAGGATGGGGAAGGCTGGAGCTAGGAAGGCTATTTTTTAATAGTCTAGGCAAGAATTAATGAGGGCAGTAGCATTAAGGATAATGAAGGAAAGATTTTGAGTTTAAGAATAGTGGTTCTCGGCCGGGCGCGGTGGCTCACGCCTGTAATCCTAGCACTTGGGAGGCCGAGGCGGGCGGATTGTTTGAGCTCAGGAGTTCGAGACCAGCCTGAGCAAGAGCGAGACCCCGTCTCTACTAAAAATAGAAAGAAATTATCTGGCCAACTAAAAATATATATATAGAAAAAAAAAAAAATTAGCCGGGCATGGTGGCGCATGCCTGTAGTCCCAGCTACTCGGGAGGCTGAGGCAGTAGGATTGCTTAAGCCCAGGAGTTTGAGGTTGCTGTGAGCTGGGCTGACGCCACGGCACTCACTCTAGCCTGGCAACAAGGCGAGACTCTGTCTCAAAAAAAAAAAAAAAAAAAAAAAAGAATAGTGGTTCTCAGGCAGGGATGCACATTGGAATCATCTAGGGGCACTCTTTAAAAGTTTTTACCAGGTCTCAACCCAAAAGATTAACTCTGAATCTTCCTTGGGTATGGAATTCTGGTCATGTGTAGTTTGAAAAATGAACCTCTGACTTAGATGCAAAGCAACAGATTTTGTTAAGTGAATGGATGTGGGGGTGGATGAGGGTAGGATGTAGAATCAAAGATACTAGTGTATTTCTAGTTTAGGTGATTGGGTGTGATGCTACTAGTAACTGAGGGTGGAAATATTGGAGGAAAACAGTTTGTCTTTCCACAAATGTATATGTGGTAGGTGGGGTAGGAGATGATATCACCTAAATGTGTATATGAGATTCTGTTTGACCTTATGTTTACCATTGCTACAGCTTCATCTGGTAATATACTCTTTAGTTTCTCAAGATTATTTTAGGCATTTTTAGGCTAGTTGGGTTATTTTATTTTTTATTGGTTTTCCCTCTCCTCCCCCTCCCTAGTCGCGTTATTTTAATGTTTTGAGTCTACTTAAAGACTTAGAGAAATTACCCCCAAAGTGTTTGTCCTTAGTTTGCATCAGGAGACGGCATTGGTAAACAGCCTCAGAGGAAATCATAGCCTTGATACCTTAAAGCCTTATCCTTTTTAAAGAAATAAACTAAGTCCAGCTTCTCTTGGTGGTTTTGGTTTCTGTTTTCCTGAGTCCTGGTTCTTGCCAGTCTTTCCCATTTTGGTAAGTCACTCTAACAGTTAATTACAAGAAACTTGGAAGTCATGTTGATTTTTCCCTTTCTTATCCTCTGATTTGTCTGAGATCATTGATTCTGTCTCCAGAACACAAGTTTGTTAACTTTACTGTTCCCTCAGTCACCATACCAGTCCAGCTATCATCTCACACTTTGGCATCATGTCCTAACTAGGTTCTTGCTTCCTTTGTTGTCTTCTTCCAGTCCATTCTCCACACAACAACACAACAGCCAGAGTTGGTTTGTTTTTTTTTTTTTTTAAATCAAATCAGGGTCTTGCTCTGTCACCTGGGCTAGATGGAGTACAGTGGCATCCTCATAGCTCACTGCAACCTCAAACTCCTGGCCTCAAGCAATCCTTCCACCTCGGCCTCCCAAAGTGCTAGGATTACACACATGAGCCACCATGCCCAGCCACTTTTGCAGTTTTCAATACCACCAAACTGACCTTTTTTGGAAGGTTAGGGAAATTTTATGGAGTTTATTAATTTGCCCAGTGCACAAATTTTACAGTGATGAAGTTTTGGTTATAACCCTGATCTGCCTGGCTTTTTCTTTTCCCCCATGCTCTAAAATTTCATTCCCTATATTGTGCAGTTTTGTATGTTGCATTTGATAGTTTAGGAAGGACAAATAATATTTGATTATAGTGTGTGTGACCTAAGATTTGCAGTCTTCTGGAGTTTCCCTTTATTATTATTTATATTGTAGAATATACATAACATAAAATTCACCAGGCTTTTTGTTTTGTTTGAGACAGAGTCTCCCTCTGTTGCCCCGGGTAGAATGCAGTGGTGTCATCATAGCTCCCTGCAGCCTCAAACTCCTTGGCTCAAGTGATCCTCCTGGCTCAGCCTTCTAAGTAGCTGGGACTACAGGTGCACACCACTGCACCCAGAAAACTTTTCCATTTTTAGTAGAGATGGAATCTCACTCTTGATCATGCTTGTCTCAAACTCCTGAGCTCAAGCAATCCTCCTGCCTCAGCCTCCCAGAATACTAGGATTACAGGTGTGAGCCACTGTGCCCAGCCAAAATTCACCGTTTTAGCCATTTTTTTTAAGTGTGTAGTTCTGTGGCATTAAGTACATTTACATTGTTGTGCAAGCATCATCACCATCCATCTCTAGAATTTTTTCATCTTCCCCAACTGAAACAGTTTTTTTCCTTAAACACTAACTTCCCATTCCTTTTCCTTGGCCCCTGGCAACCATTCCCTTTCTTTTAATATTCAAAAAACAATGGCTGGCATGTTGGCTCACACCTGTAATCCCAGCACTTCGGGAGGCCAAGGTGGGAGGGTCACTTGAGACCAGCCTGGGCAATATAGCAAGACCCTGTCTCTATCCAAAAAAACCTGGAAAAAAATTAGCTGGGCATGGTTGTGCCTGTAGTCCCAGCTACTGGGGTGGCTGAGGCAGGAGGATCGCTTGAGCCCAGGAATTGGAGGTTATAGTGAGCTGTGATCAGGCCACTACACTTCAACCTGGGTGACAGAGTGAGATGCTGTCTCTCAAAAAAAAAAAAAAAAAAAAAAAGATTAAATCCCTCATCTCATAAATATACCACTACTGCTAAGTAATACACATATTTTAATCCATTTCCCTTTCACCTATTTCTGAATCCTTCATGGGTAGTGTTAACAGATCCTGATAATTATTTGCCACTTTTTTCCTCCAGCTCTTTGCCCATAGTATACTAATTGCTAAAAAACATATATAGTGCTTCGAGATTGGGCTCTCATATACTACTCTGTCTTTAATTTCGACCATTCTAACTGAAGGATCCAGTACAGAGGTGATAATCTAGGTTTAGATAGATACAGCCAGGCCAGGTGTGGGTGGCTCATGCCTGTAGTCCTAGCACTTTGGGAGGCCGAGGTGGGAGGGTTGCTTAAGGCCAAGAGTTCAAGATAGATAATGGACATTTTATTAAACACTCTTATACTACTAGGCAGTGAGCACCTTAAGAGCAGAACTGTATCACGTTGACTATTGTAACCTTCTTGCTGAGCATGTCATAAGTTCTCCATGAATAAAGACTGAAAACTTGAAATCAGAAATAAGGGGTAGATTCAGCTAATGTAAACATGCTTATTGTGCGACATGCTGTGCAGAACATTTGGAGTCTATGTGTGTGTGTTCAATAATACCTAAACTTAAAATGTATGCCAGATACTGTGATAACCTTTCACATGTTTTATTTATATATTTTTTAAACCATCAACCATTATAGATACATACTATTACATTTTACAGTTGAGGAAACTGAGTCTTTGTGATTTATTGCCTCTGGCTTAAACTATAATTTGCTAGAGAACATACAGTATACTTTATATATATACGTAGCATGTGTATCAGTCATAAAGTCCACTTGTCTAATATTTGTTGCTTGTGCTTTGGTGTCACATCTATGAAAATGTTGCCTAATCCAAGGTCACAAAGACCTGTATATGATGTGAGGTAGGGATTCAGCTTTATTCTTCTGCACGTGAATATCCAGTCATCTCACAGCATTTGTTGAAAAGACTTCATTGAATTGTCCTCATACTCCTATCAAAAATCAATTGATACAAATGTAAGGATTTATATCTAGACTCCCAGTTCTATTCCATTGGTCCCTATGCTTGTGTCAGCACCATACTGTCTTGATAGCTGTAGCTTAGCATTAAATTCCAAAATTGGGAACTTGGAGTCCAACTTTGTTGTTTTTCAAGATCATTTTTGGTCCCTTGCATTTTGATACAAATTTTAAAATTCAGCTTGTCAGTTTCTGCAAAAAGCATGCTGGAATTTTGGGTAAGAATTGTGTTGAGTCTATAAATCAGTTTGGGGAATATGGCCATCATAACAATATTAAGTCTTTGGATCCATGAACATAGGATCCTTTCTTTTTTTTTTTTTTTTTTTTAATCTTTCATTTCTTTCAGCATTTTGTAGTTTTCTGTGTACAAGTCTTTTACTTTTGTTAACTTTATTCTTAAGTATTTTATTGGTTTTGGGGAGAGCTATTTGTAGTTGGAATTTTTTTTTTTCATTTTTCAGGTTCTTTGCTACTGTATAGAAATATAGTTGACTTTTGTGTATTGATCTTGTACCTTGCAATCTTGCTGAACTCATTTGTTAATTTTAGTAATGTTTTAGGAGTTTCTTAAGATTTTCTAGGCTGAGTTCAGTGGCTCACGTCTATAATCCCAGCACTTTGGGAGCCAAGGCAAAGGGATCACTTGAATCCAGGAGACCAGCCTGGGCAACATAGTGAGAAACTGTCTCTACAAAAAAATAATAATAAAAATTTTCTATGTACAAGATAACACATGTGCAAATAGAAATATTTTTACTTTTTTTTCAATCTGGGTATCCTTTATTTCTGCCTGATTGCCCTGGCTAGAATCTCCAGTATAGTGTTAAATGGAAATGGTAAAAACAGATAATCCCTTTCTTGTTCCTGATGTTAAGGGTTCGAAAGCAGCCAGCCCTTCACCATGAAGTATGATGTTAGCTATAGCTTTCATAGATGCCATTTATCATGTTGAAAGCCTGGTTTATAGTTTTCATTTTTAGGTGGTTAATATGCTCTGGTGACATTCATTACATGGTGTTTGTGTACTTATATACAAATTGGAAATGATAGTTAACTAGGTTACTAAGACCAGTAGGTCATTGAATTGGATAGGATGTAATTCTAAGGTATTTACAATGAATCATATGGAATATTTTTGAAAAACATATTGTGGCTATATGACCTGGGCCAGATAAATAGGTGTTTATTTTATTAATCAGACTTTTAGGATTATACATGTTGAGGCTTTTAAACTTCTATTTTTGTTAGAATTAGTAATATAATTGACCCTGCAATTTGGCCTTTAGCCCAATAATTAAGTTCTGTGAAAACTATAGAATTGAACTTCAATTCTAAATTTTTCTTGATCTGAATTTTTTGTCAGTTGAAGTCTTAATTGTCTGCATAGTCTGAAAGGATATATGGCATGCATTGTGCTTTTAGACATGGTAACTTTTATGTTTTTATTTAAATTATGAAATTGGGCATGAAAGGGTCTTTCTGATGTTTTGGAAAACTAGAAAATATCATGAACTATTTTGAAGTTGAAAACAAGTACTGACTTAATATTTTGATACCTACAGAAAGGAACAGAGCTTTTGTGGTCATTGGAATGTAAGGGTCAGGTCCTGATTTTAGGTGATAAAGTTCTTTTTGTCAGCTTTTGGAAGATACTTGGTAGGATAGTTCTGCTGAATTTTCTGAAGGCTGAACTGCACTAGGTGGGTTTTTGAGGGAGTGGTGGAAGGAGTTAAGAAAATTAAATTTTAGATGTTGCTGTACCAGCTTATAACCTTTCCAAAGGGAAATGGTGTAAGCATACATGACAAATACCTATGTAAACCTTAAAAGTATCTAGAACACAAGAGCCAAATAAAATTGATTTGACAAGTAAGAACATGTTCATACTCTGAAGCCACAGTAATTTTACATTATCTTAATGCTGGGAAAATACTTCTCTAGATAGATGGAAATCAGGAGAAGTAAAATTGTGTGTAATCTTATGATAAATGAATGGCAGTGTTTTTAAGCTTTCTCTATTATCTGCTTATATTATGAAAGAGAATCAGGCTATGATAACCATAAAAGTTTTAATTTTAGAATCTTAGGGTTTTTAGTATGTCCCCCAGGGGGGTTATTTATTGACTTCTCAGGGGCACTGTTTTCAGGATTGTTTAAAACAAACTTCATGTATCTTGGTAACCCAGGGTTGACGAATAGCACAAGGACATAAATATCCTCAGATGACTTTTGTCTTGTAATATACTCTGGAGTGAATAAGTATTTTAAGATTATGTAAGTGATGGAAATGACACAATCTTAACATAAAATTGCATTTGCTTTAGAGCGTCTATAAAAAATTGATATTTTTATTTTCTAAAATGAAGACTAAATATTCAACAGTAGTGCCAGCAATTTCAAGATTTATTCAAGAATAAAAAGAATAGGCCAGATGTGGTAGCTCACGCCTGTAATCTCAGCACTTCAGGAGGCCAAGGCAGGAGTACTGCTTGGGGCCAAGAGTTTGAAACCAGCCTGGGCAACATATTGAGACCCCCATCTCTATGAATCCATCTCTATGAAAAAAAAAAGCCAGGGATGGTGGCATATGCCTGTAGTCCCAGCTACTTGGGAGGCTGAGGCAGGAGGATCGCTTGAACCCAGAAGTTTGAGATTACAGTGAGCTATGATGATACCATTGCACTTTAGCCTGGGCAGAATGAGACCCTGGGCGGGGGGAGGAAAAGTACAGTTCTTAAACTCGATGGCTATTTAAAGGAAGGAAAGATTCACTTCTGATAGTCAATACACAGTAATGAGATTTTCCGAGCAGTTGAGTAAAACGCCAAGTTGTGAAATAGATGACTCAATTCATATAAGAAAACCTATATTGGCTGGTTCGAAGGTAGTGAGTTATCTCACTTGATTGTTTGCAGTCAGTTACAGATTGAACTCCTTGTTCTACTGCTTTCCCCCTCCTCCCTACTGCACTTGACTAGTCAAAAAAAGAAAAAGAAAACCTAGATTATTTTCCTAATTCTGCATAACATCGGACAAAGTAAATTAACCTCTACAGAATCAGGTAATTGGAGTAGAATTTTTTTTCTTTGTAGAGATGGGGCTTCACTGTGTTGCCAAGGGTGATCTTGAACCCCTGGCCTCTCTAGTGATCCTCCCACTTCAGCCCCACACAGTGCCAGGATTAGAGGCATGAGCCAGCCACTGTGGTTGGGCAGAGTAGACTCTTCTTCATGAATCTTCTGGCTGTAATAAATGTCTGATTCAGATAGTGTGGCCATGAGTCCATGTGCGTGTCTTTTGCCTTTTAGAAAGCTACTCAATGTTCAAAGGCAGGCTGCTCCAACAGCACCAAACATTTAGTCCTTACCTCCTGAGCTCCCTAATACAAATATTAGAGAAGTTAATTCTGTGTTGTAGAGCAGAGGAGTTGGCAAACTGTTTTTGGAAATGTCTAGCTAGTAAATATTTTAGGCTTTGTGGACCACAACAGTCTCTGTAGCAAAATCTTTTTAATAGATAACCCTATTAAAAGTGTAAAAATGGGCCAGGCGTGGTGGCTCATGTCTGTAATCCCAGCACTTTGGGAGACTGGCAGGAGGGTCGTTTGAGACCAGCCTGGGCAACAGTGAGACCCCGTCTCTACAAAAAATAAAAATTAGCCAGGTGTGGTTGTTTATACCTATGGTCCCAGCTACTCAGGATGATTGCTTGAGCCCATGATGGTACCACTGCATTCCTGCCTGGGCAAGAGAGTGAGACTCCATCTCATTAAAAAAAAAAAAAAAGTAAAAATGAGGACTTTTTTACTTCATGTGCACGGGAATTACCTGGGGATTTTGTTAAAATGTATGTTTTGGTTCTTTAGGTCTAGAATGGGGCCTGATTATTCTGCATTTCTAACAAGCTCCGAGGTGGATCGTGCTTTGAGTAGCAAGGCTCTAGAGCGGTTTTTAATCATTTCCAGATCACGGTCCCTTTGAGAGTTAATGAAATCTATGGACTTGCTCTCCAAAGATGCATATTCAAAATCTTGTATACACTTCCAGGAGTTTCATTTGCCCTCCTTTCCAGAGTTCTACGCCAAGATTCTAGCTATTTGGTTTTAAAAATTGAAGTATGGTTAAAAAGTATAATTACATAAAATACTATCTGGGTTAAGCAATTTACATAGTGTTGATGTGTAAACAGTTTTTACCTGTTCTTAAAGTGATAGACATAAATTAGAGAAGTAGAAGGAAAGATGTGTGACCAAATAAGGTGTTCACCATGTTTGTTCTTTTTTGGCTTTTCCCCTTAAGTGTTATTGTTTCACAGAAAGGCGAAGGATAAGAGAATGAGGGGTAATTAGAGATGCAGGTCTGAGACATCTGTCTCTAGATAACAGTAGAAATCATTCTTTTAGTTCCTGTAAATCCTGGAAACCGTATCTCTTTTCAAAACAGATTTGTTTGTTTGTTTTTGAGATAAGGTCTCACTCTGCCCAGGCTGGGAGTGCAGTGGCTCACTGCAGCTTTGAACTCCTGGCCTCAAGCAATCCTCCTGCCGTGGCTTCCCAAAGTTGCTGGGATTAACAGGTGTGAGTCACTGTGCCTGTAACTTCTTAATTTTTAAGCTTATATATACGCTGAAGAGCAAAGTAGTCTAAAACAAAAATCAGTGTAGATATATCAGAAGCAGAGTTTTGAGACCTGGTGCCCTTTAGCACTGTCAGGATAGCTAAGACACAAAGAACTATAAGACATGAGGGACTCTGAGAGGTCTTCCCAACCATCAGACTATGATGGACCTGTTGATCTTGAAGTCTGACCTGATTTTTGATTGGGCTGGCATTTCCTGGTTTCCTGTAATCAACTCCTCCCCACCTTCCATGACTTAGTGGTAGTCACAATACAAGTAAGTGTCAACCTTTCTATTCTTGCCACTGAGATTAAGATTTTGGAAAAAGTAGAAGAAACCACATGGCTTGGAATCACCTTTCCTAAGTGTTAACAAAAAACTACCAAGATTGACAGCTTTGACTATGAACAACTTTTATGTGGAAGATAATAGGACTTTTGGAAAATCATCAAAGTGCTTGGCATTACTAGTGCTCAGAAAAATACAAGATTGAGAGTATAGGGAAATGACAGGGATATAAATTTGGTGGGAGTATACATTTGTAGGGAAGTTTTGCTTCTATGAATCTATCATCCAGAAGTAAAAGATTTGCAATGTAAGAGGAAAAATTAGAATCACCTTAGATGGCCATAAAAATGGGGAATGATTGAGTTCATAGTATGGCTTTAAAATACTGTGCACTTGAACAAGTAGCTTTCAGTGCCTCATTTTCCTCATCTGTAAACAGGGAATGAAGATATTAGGGCGGCCACCTTTAGAGCTGTGAGAGCCCTTACACAGTGGTACCTGGTATAGAAGTAGTAGTCTCCAAATCTTAGTGGTTATTACTGTGCAGCCATTAAAAAAGAATGAGATTGCTCTGTATATACTGATGTAAAAGGAGGTCTGATTTTGTTTTAATGAAATTTTAATAAGTGTTACTCATAAAGGTCCAAAATACAGATACTGTTTCCTGTATATTTGTTGAATGAGGGGGAAAGGAATTTGGGTTTCACCTTTTAAAATCATGTTTTACTTTGTAATTTAAAAAATCTGTATCAGTGGGTATTCTTATGGTCTGAGATGCGAGAAATGACCACCTAAAGATCAAATTGAGCCAAATTAGGAGTCTTTTTTAGCTGGCCAGTGACTACTCTGTACCACCAAAGGTGGCTGCACAGAGAGCAGCCTTGAGCCTTTGAAGCAGAAAGCTTTTATTATGTGTGAAAAATTATTGGGGCAGAGCAAGCATGATTAGAGGGGCAAAAAGCAGCATTATATTACTCTTATGTCCTGGTGCAACAGGATTTGGGCAGTTTAGGGCTTGATCATGTAGAACATGGGTGTTGTATTTCTACACTTGGGGCACTGTCTTTAGCAAGTAGTTTTACAGAAGCGAGATAGCAGGTTAATTGATTTTTTGGCGCAAAATTTACACTGTGACATTACAGAAATAGCTTTGACAATGTTAAAATTTTAGCCTTTAACATTATATGGCCAAAAGTTATAACAGTCAGTAGTCTTGAAGCTTTTGGCCCTTAACAGGTATGCCAAATATTGTGCCCTCTAACCTTGCTTAGTGCATGGTTGCCTCTACAACATCTAATAAGTGCCATTTTTAGTCAGTTTTATTATAAAATATTCCTTGTGAGCTAAAATATAGTTGTCTGTTCTGTATGATAGCTTTTTGCTTTGGGGCCACATAGAAATTTGATTCATCACAATTTTAGAGCTGGATGGGAGCTCATGAGACCTTATCTTAGAGATGAGGAAACTAAAACTGAGAGTTTATAACTTGTCCAACAGCATGTGGCAGTTTGTAGTAGAACTGGGAGTGTCAAGGGTTAATTAACATTGTGGTGTATCCTAAAGTTTTTTTATTTCCTAGTTAGTCTTAGATCTTTCAGTTGATTCAAACCGTTTACCATCTTGGTAATTCTCTTTTGGTGCTCAGATTGAATGCAGTTATGTAAATGGAGTCTGGTTGACATTCTAGACGCATTTTGTCTGCTATTACAAACTAGAGAAACTTCTTTGGCAGCCTTAATTGTAATTACTCTACCAGCTAAAACTCCAGAGTCTTTCTCAAGTGTTCTTCTCCCTTGTGCCCCCTCCCATCTCTAATCCTCTACTAGCATTGATGTTTTTTTGGTTTTAGTCTAAATGTAGAATTTAAGCATCTATCATTAAACCTTAGCTCAATCTTCTTGTGTCCTGATTTTGCATTGTTCCTAGCTTTGTGATATTGTTCAGCTTGATAATTAGAAGTCTGATGCTTGTATATTAAAGGATATACGCATGCCAAGTACTTTATTTATTGACACATTTTATTTGGCACCCACTATGTGCCAGGTACAGTGCTAGGGGCTAGGAACTCAGTGGTGACAGAGTGACTTTGCCTTCCTGGAGCTTTTGGTCTAGTGGAGGAGACTCTATCAAGTGTGACTAAGGCCAGGCACGGTGGCTCACACCTGTAATCCTAGCACTCTGGGAGGCCAAGGCGGGAGGATTGCTCGAGGTCAGGATTTCAAGACCAGCCTGAGCAAAAGTGAGACTCTGTCTCTACAAAAAAAAAAAAAGTGTGAGTATAAGGAAAGGACAAGATGCTTCGTGGGCACGTTGTAAGGAATGCCAGCCTAATCTGGGAGTTCAAGAAAGGCCTGGCTGTTTGTGAGAAAAGTGAGGGTATGTGAAGGCCCAGAAAGAAAAAACAATGTGTGCAAAGCTTGGGGGCGGGGAGATGAGAGTGGTAAGAGACCAGTACCTAGTGGTGGTTGGGTCAAGGAAGGGTGGTGGTGGGATGCCAAACCTTATCTCAAGTCAAGTAGGAAGAAGCTTTTGAAAGATTTTAAACAAGACAATGATATCACATTTGCATTTTTAAAAGATAAGACTCCTCAAAATGTAGTAGTATGCTATGGCACTCTATAGTGTCCTTCCTTGCTCACCCTGAGACCTGGAAATAGTTTTAAGTAGGCAGGTAGCACTTCTCAAGTGAAGAATTCATTCATTCTCCTAGAGTACAAAATTTATGACTCAAATTGGAAACAGTGAAAACGTTTGAGTCACAGTTACTTGTTTAAGTAATTTGGGATAATTAATTCTATTATGGCTTGCTTTTTCCTAGGAGCCATTTAAACTCAAAAACAATAGTGGTATTTAGGAGGCAATTTCTTCCTCTTTTTTTTTTTTTTTTTTTTCTTTTTTCCCAAGGCTATTCCATTCAGAGCAATTTCTGATCTTACATAGTTTTGTCTTAGAAAAGATTCGAATAACTCTCTGGTGGCATTTGCCACAATAAATTAGATTTTAAAAGTTTATACATACAAGTGAGATTAATAAAAAGGATTTTCTTGAATAATGCTGATTTTAACCACCGGTATTTATATTTTGACATACATGGTGCAAATAATGTTTAAGTATCATGGCTCATAAACACTCCTTATAAAGAAAGCTTACATTTCTAAAGTGTGGCAAAGTGATAATTTCTTTTAACTGTCTCTTGCACTCATGGTGAAGTATACTCTGAGGATTTTGTTCAGAGTGGAAATCTTT
>CM052452.1:5235673-5311434 GCA_028533085.1 Varecia variegata
CAGAGTGGAAATCTTTATTGTGATAGCAAATTAAAGAGCTATGGACTTAGGGAGTCCAAGAGCTGAATTTGAAAAGTGTCAAATATTAAACAAATGGAAGGTAGTTCAACAGAGTTTATTCTTTTATAATACCTGCCTCAACCCAAAGACTCAGAGGAAAAAAAAAATTGGAAGAAAAGCTTGCAGAGCATCCCCTTGGCAAACGTAAGAATTTTCCACTACCACTTGCCCTAAGGGCACTGACATGCCTCGTCAGGGAAATATCACTGGATGTGATCATCGGAACAACATTGCCTGCTCCTCCTGCACAAAACCCTCTGTCTGGAGTTCACAGAAGCCTGTGGACAAAGGGAAATTGTTATGTCTTCGTTTGAAAAGTATTTGGTGGATCTTTAATTGTATCTTAACTCCTTAAGAGAACCTGCTTCCTAACAGTGTCAATCCTAAATTGACTCGGTTACAGACAAAAAGAATGAAGTTGAGTCACACAGCAGGTTAAACAAACTTTTTCATTGCTTGTGTTTTCCTTAGGCAAGACTCCTTTTACTTCCTGGCCTGAGTTCCTGTGTGTAAAATGAAGGGATAATGGGTTGGTCAAGATAATGTGAAAGGCCTTCTAGCTATAAAACCAGTTTGGATTTATGCTTCTTTAGTATTTTTATATGAAGAGATCAGTTTCTAATGGAAACCAGTTAAACTCACAGTTTTAAGGTAGCAGCACATTTCCCAAGTGTTGGGAGGCTTAGGGGCTTGTTATCTCAGAGCTAGGGTACTTGGTACATGAGAAACAGCACAGTGCTGCTCTAAACAAGCTTTTCACAAGATCTGTGACTCTAGTTGTTTTTTACCCCTTGCGTTAACTTTTTTAGTGTATTTGGAAAATGTTTTTAAAATATGGATTCTTAGACCCCACTCCAAATGCATCAAACCGTACTCTCAAAAAGTGGGTCCTGAAAACCTATACAGGGTTCTCAGATCAACTCTTCTTGTAATTCCTATATATTTAATTACCTCCCAATTAGAATGGAAATTATAAGATGAAAGAAAAGTTAAGAGCTTGAGGCCAGTTTTTAGGGGCTTCCCAGGCCATTTGTTCCTCTAGCATTTGACATTTGAGGTGTTCCTCAATATTTGGCCAACAATTAAGTGTTTTGGTACAGCAAAGAGATACCCTTCATATATTTCAGCAGACTTTTAGGGAAAGAGTCCCTGTTGGTTTCTTTATAATGCCAGTATAAATACAACTTTTCACGCAACATATATATAGCATTAGTCCTACCTTACACTAATAGATATAGGTTGAGTATCCCTAATCTGAAATGCTCCAAAATCAGAAACTTTTTGAATGCCAACATGACACTTAAAAGAAATTCTCACTGGACCATTTCAGATTTTGGATTTTTGGATTACGTGTGCTCAACTGGTAAGAAGATGGAGCAAATATTCTAAAATCCCAAACATTTCTGGCTCCAGGCATTTTGGATGAGGGATGCTCACTCAATCTATAATTCCTGTGTTACCTGGGAAATTTAACCTTAGTATTTATTGCCTCAAAAGTACATTTTCTGTTCATTTTAGATCCTCTGAGCTTCCACTGAAACACAGCAGAATAAATGCCAAGACATTGCTTTTGCATCCTCTTACAGGTTGTCCTCTATTTGAATATGAGATTTGTTGACCTTTTAAAACAGGCATGTGAAAGTATGAGCTAAGGTTTATATGTGAAATTGTTTAAATAGAATTACTGTGTATGTTCAGCACTTGCAGTGCAGAGATACAAATGAGGACCTCTGTTGCCACATTGGGCGGAACTCTTACCTTCTACTCCCATACAATCATGACATAAATCGCCTCAGACATCAAAGGAACATTTGCAAGTAAATTTTCCATTTAGGACCATAACACTCAGCATTGAACTGTTCTCTTCTCAGAATGTTTAAGGGCATGTGAGATCAGGTTAATTATGATAAGCAGAAATAATAATACAGTATAGGGTGTTTAAGCTGTTGAAGACCACTGAAGTTTAGAATATGGTTGCTTTTGTCTTAATCATCTGTTAGATGTCTTCCCTTCAGTGTATTATAAGCAGAGATATTCAAGTGAAAGGTTCTATTTTGTTCAGTCATTTTATTGCTGTTCATTGCATAAGCATTTCCAGCAGGAATTTCACCTTAACTTAAATGTCCCTGCAGTCAAATGCAGGGATGATCACTGCCTCTTGAGATTACATATTGACAAACTCTTTCTGTGCTGCCTCATGACCACATTGCCTACTTATGCTATAGGGTTGTTTCGTGCACTAGAGTTAAGAAAGCAAAACCATATTCTCCCTGAATTTAAAAGCTCTGAAGTGCAGAAGAATCAGAACTAAATTGAAAGTGGAACAAGTTTAACGTTTCCTTCTTGGATGGGATGGCTAGTGGAGACTGGGTCTTGCTATGTTGCCTAGGCTGGTCTCAAACTCCTGGCCTCAAGTGATCCTCTGCCTTGGCCTCCCAAAGTGCTGAGATCACAGGTGTCAGCTACCTCGCCCAACTGCCATTTCATATGTAACTGGTTACAATTCAGTGTGCAGAGGAAAATGAAGATTGGCTTAAAAATACTGTCTGCAGTTACAGGGAGAATTTACTTATTCTAATTTTTAGCTACCCCCGCCTAAGAGTTCCAAAACCACCTTAATTACCTTTCAGGAAATAATGCAAAGCTGTTTACACTTACTTTAATGTCCAGCTGCTATCATGTGGATGTACACTCATTCAGCAATATTTGAAACGAACAACTGTCTGGGCACTGTTCTCAAGATACATGTGAAACATTGGCTTTACCTGTTACTAGTTCTATGTTGTGGCATTTTACTTTATACACCTCAAGGAAAGGGGCTGAGATGTGGACCCTTTAAGGGCTAGTAAAGGAACTCATTGGCCCAGGAAAGAAGGCTCCGTTGACTTAAAGATTGTCTTCAGGTTATGGAAGAGGTTTATTCATTTATGTGATAATTCAAATTTTAAAAGGTACCAAAGGGTATAAAGTGAAAATTCTCCCTCCACCCATGCCCCACCTAGCCAGTGTTACCAGTTTGTCAACCTTCCTGGAGGTAATATAGCTTTAGTAGCCCCGTGTAAGTGATACTTCACATCTTGCTTTTCTCCTGACTTAATACATCCTAAGAAATTTTCACTTCAGTATGAAGAGTTGTCTCATCTTTCTGCTGTTAACAAAAAACTATGCTGTGAATACATGTTGTATGAACCCATCTATAGAATAAATTCCCACTAGTGGATTCTGAGGGGTAAAAAGATTATGCCTTGCGGTTTTGATATGTTGCTAATTTGCCTGTTAGAGTTTAAAACTGTTGTTACTTTCATATGTACACAGCAGCACGTACAGGAGAAGTAGACACAAAGCCTGAAAGCATAGGTAAACTATCAAATGGGCTGTTAATATTCCATGATATAGCATAGTTAGGGACGTTACATTAATCTCTGCACATGTACCTGATGAGTTGCCTCCAGTGATGTGTACCTCTGATTTTTTTGTTTTGAGACAGAGTCTCACTCTGTTGCGTTGGCTAGAGTGCAGTGGTGTCATCATGGATCACTGCATTCTCACATTCCTGGGCTTGAGTGATCCTCCTGCCTTAGCCTCTCGAGTAGCTGGGACTACAGGCACATACCACTATGCCTGCCTGATTTTTCTGTTTTCGATAGAGACAGGGTCTCACTCTTGCTTAAGATGGTCTTGAACTCCTGACCTCAAGCCATCCTCCTGCCTCAGCCTCCCAGAGTGCTGGAATTACAGGTGTGAGCCACTGCGTCCAGCCTGAATTTTTTTTTTAACTTTAACTGATTAAAACTGCAATATTTTCAGGCCTTGTGGTCATGCTGTTTAAGAATTTCTGTTTCTCTGATACTTGTACTCCTACTAAATAATTTTTAAAAAAGAATTCCCATTTCTATACATCGTTGTCAGCTGGGTATATTTTCTCAATTCTTGTCTATTTGATAATTTCTAAGAGTAGCATTTCCATGTAGTTTTATTTTGCATTTGTTGCGTGAGGTTAATTCAGTATCTTTTAAAAGATATGTTTCATATTCATAGTAATTTAGCTGTTTTGATGGAATGAACCATGATATTTACAACTTAATTCCCCTCACTGTGCCTCGTATATATGTAGTAAGCCTAAGAAAATGTTACACCAAACTCTCTCTTTCTTTTTCCCTTTCTTTTTTTTTTTTTGAGACAGAGTCTTGCTTTGTTGCCTGGGCTAGAGTGAATGCCATGGTGTCAGCCTAGCTCACAGCAACCTCAAACTCCTGGGCTTAAGCGATCCTACTGCCTCAACCTCCCGAGTAGCTGGGACTACAGGCATGTGCCACCATGCCCGGCTAATTTTTTTTTTTTCTATATATATATTTTTAGTTGGCCAGATAATTTCTTTCTATTTTTAGTTGAGACGGGGTCTTGCTCTTGCTCAGGCTGGTCTCGAACTCCTGAGCTCAAACAATCTGCCCGCCTCGGCCTCCCAGAGTGCTAGGATTACAGGCGTGAGCCACCGCGCCCAGCCTTCCCTTTCTTCTTTTAAGTGACAGGGTTCTCTCTGTCACCCAGGCTAGAGTGCAGTGGTGTCATCATAGTTTACTGCCGCCCTGAACTCCTGTGCTTAAGCAATTCTCCTGCCTCAGCCTCCAAGGGAGCTGCACCACCACACCCAACTAATTTTTTAAAAATTTTTTGTAGAGACAGGGTCTTGCTGTGTTGCCCAAGCTGGTCTGGAACTCCTGGGCTGAAGCAATCGTCCCACGTTAGCCTCCCAGAGTGCCGGGATTGCAGGTGCATGCCACCGTGCGAGGCTTAAACTCTTTAGAATAATGTGTACTTAGGTTTGCCTAAACATCATTGTCTTCCTCCTATGTAATTCAAATCTTGGTATCCATCCAGAGTTTTTCTGACCCTGAGATAGGTGGGTCACCTTGCTTGTTTTAGCAGAATTTGATATATTGGTGCTATATACAAGTTATTTACTTTCTTTAAAAATTGTGTTTGATTTGCAGACAAATTCATCTGTAGGTTGCAAAAGTTGCTTATTTTAGTTGCCTTTTTTCTCCCAATTAGTTGGTGACAAAGTTCCTGCTGATATAAGATTAACTTCCATCAAATCTACAACTCTAAGAGTTGACCAGTCGATTCTCACAGGTAAATATTATATATTGGAAGGTCGTTGAATTTGTGAAGCCCCCTCATATCCCATGCTAATAGTTGACTCTTGCCCCACTGACCCTTTACGGTATCATACCAGCTTAATCCTAAAATACTTACTTCTGAGTGCTTTATCAATAAGGTTTTTTGCCAATGTGGGCTTTAAAGCCATGATTTAAAAACAAACTTGGCTTTTATCTCATAAGGCCCCTATTTATCGTTTTAACTTTAAGAAAACATTAGTTTTTATTTTAAAATAAAATCATTCTGTTTTTATATTTTTAAAAAGGTTACAAATTCCTTCATTAGCAGAGGTAATAAGGTTGAAGTGTTGTCTTTCTGTTTTGTGGAAAGTGAATTACTTATTCAGTGTTTTTTTTTTCCAGGCAGAAAAATAGATTCCAGTGCTGTAATTTTTTTCATTGGAGGAATGTTAATCTTGCAGCTATTGTACTTTATAATAATCAAATGTACAATTAATAAAAGTTAATTCCCCTAAGAGGTGAATGTTTTACTACCTGGAGTTTGTGCACACTTAGATTTTGAATTGTTTGAAAGATTTTCCCGTTTTTGTGTGATAAAGGCACAGTCTAGGGTGGAGGGTTCATAGTAACTGGAAGTAAGTTATCAGAAGATTAACAACAAATACAATGCTAACCTAGATTAAATAGTAAATGTAAAACCTAAAGGCTTTATCGGATTATCAGTTTTGAAAAGCAACTAATGTCATGGAGATAGTGATCTGAGTAACCTGGGCTCTGTACTTTTTAATTGTTTCTTGATGACTAGCTTTATTAAAACTCCCATTAGCAACAACAAGCTGAAAACCAATTAAGCCATAAAATGTTGGGGAAGTGATGGGGTTGTATATATGAAATTCTTAATGGTGTGCCTACAAAAATAAGTTCTATTTTAAAAATTTATGAGCTTCTTGAATGTCCACATCTTTTTAAAATTAATCATACTGTAGTTTTAGGCTAAATTGAAGAACCAAGTTTTTGGGTCAAATACTGAGTGAAGTTTGCTACCTAAATTAACAATTGCAGACATATTTCACTTTGCAGATTGACCCTGATAATATAGCTCTTAAGTGACATTAAAGTTGAAACTAAGTTCAAAAAGATGTTTTGAAAGTTCTGAAAAGTAGTTCTTTATGCCATGTGATCCTTTTAGTACAATTACTAATCGCTTATTTAAAATTTCGCTTCATTGAAGCAGAGTGGTCTGATTAATGTATGCAGACATTTCTGACACAGTGCTTTCGTTTCTAGTCTTTGGCATTGTTGAAGAAAACAGGTTTCCTGGTGGATCATCATAAGTACACTACAGATATATGTAAATATATATTCATAGTATCAGAGTGTAAAATGATAGCAGAAAATAAATTAATTTGAATAGTTACTCCAGAAAATATAATTGACTAGGATTGCACTTGAAAATTTTAGTTTATTTTGAAATTGATTGATTTTTAATCCTAACATTCTTTGTACTTAATTTCCATGACTAAATTTTCCTAGTTTACCTCCTTTGAGGAAACTAGGTAATTGGGCCTTTTGTCCATTTTCCTATACTGAAAATACCCTGAGAGTGGTAATAGGTTGGCACGGATGAGGAATTCTAGGTTCTAGGTGAGAATCACACAGATCTAACCCATCTCTTCTGTCTCACAATCTGCTTAGGTGAATCTGTCTCTGTCATCAAGCACACTGACCCTGTCCCTGACCCACGGGCTGTCAACCAAGATAAGAAGAACATGCTCTTTTCTGTAAGTACTTTATCAAACTTGTTTTATTATCTTTTTTCAAGAGACACGTTTGCACTATGCCAGGCTGGCCTCAAATTCCTGGGCTCAAGTGATATTCCTCCCAAGTAGCTGGGATTATATGCACATGCCACCATGCCTAGCTCAAATGTTTTTTTATTTGGATGCATTCCCACAGTTTTAATGGTCCCCAGATTGTATGTTTTTCACTGCCTACCTTCAGTGGGCAGACTTTAGAAAGTATTGGCTATTATTGCAAAGACTAATTTATACTCTTCATGGTCGGTCTGTCAAAAAACATAAACACCATGTAATGGTGTAATATGTGACTTAGATATCTTTGTTTTTTTGTTGGTTTTTTTTTTTTTTTTTTTTTTTTTCTGAGACAGAGTCTCACTCTGTTGCCTGGGCTACAGTGCTGTGGCGTGAGCCTAGCTCACAGCAACCTCAAACTCCTGAGCTCAAGCAATCCTTCTGCCTCAGCCTCCCGAGTAACTGGGATTACAGGCATGCACCACCATGCCCAGATAATTTTTTCTATATATTTTCAGTTGTCCAGATAATTTCTTTCTATTTTTTTTAGTAGAGACGGGGTCTTGCTCTTTGCTCAGGCTGGTCTCGAACTCCTGACCTTGAGGGATCCACCTGCCTCAGCCTCTCAGAGTGCTAGGATTACAGGCGTGAGCCACCGCGCCCGGCCAATGTCTTTGTTTTTGAGGGTTAAAAAAAATGATAAGGTCAAACAGTTTTAAACTCTATAAACACAGTTGAAAAGTAGATTTGTTTAGAAAAGCCTTAGCCTATAAAGGATGATGTGGATATGTAGTTCATAGTAAAAAGTTATGTGTTTAGGCCGGGCGCGGTGGCTCACGCCTGTAATCCTAGCACTCTGGGAGGCCGAGGCGGGTGGATTGCTCGAGGTCAGGAGTTCGAGACCAGCCTGAGCAAGAGTGAGACCCTGTCTCTACTAAAAAATAGAAAGAAATTATCTGGCCAACTAAAAATATATATAGAAAAAAAAATTCGCCGGGCATGGTGGCGCATGCCTGTAGTCCCAGCTGCTCGGGAGGCTGAGGCAGTAGGATCGCTTAAGCCCAGGAGTTTGAGGTTGCTGTGAGCTAGGCTGACACCACGGCACTCACTCTAGCCCGGGCAACAGAGCGAGAGTCTGTCTCAAAAAAAAAAAAAGTTATGTGTTTAGAGAGAGAAAGCAAATGTGGCAAAACAATAATAGTGAGTCTAGGTGAAAAGTATGTGGATGTTTATTGTACTGTTTCACTTTTTCTGTTGATTTGAAAAATTTTTTGAATAATGGAGTAAATGCATGGATTTTGGTTGTTTGGAATCTAGGATGATTTTCAAGTTGTAGGCTTTTGTGGATTGGTATGAGAGCCTAACTACCTATAGTAAGTAAATAGAGGTACAGTAAAAATAATGAAGCCATATCCTTCCAACATAAGGAATTAACGTGGGGTGGGAAGAGAGCACTCAAACTTGATTTCATTTATTTTGAATGCTGGTGCTTGAGTAGAGGTGCTCAAAATAGCCCATGGGGCTGGTCACCCTTCTTACAGCTGACAAAAGTAGGGAGGGCTGAGCTTTTGGAGCCAGAGGTAGAGAGTGCTTAGGGTTGAGGCTGTATGGAGTTTGAAAGATTGAGAATGCAGCTGGTCTGTGAGCCAGGCTCAGTGTTGTGAATAGAGATCCAGGTGAGTCAGTATAAAGCTGCTCTGGGTTAAGTAGGTATTCCATGGAATCAGAACTGGGGAGAGATGTGCCACACTGCCTGCATGAGGTATTGCTTGTTGTCACCATTGTATGGCTGGTTGCCTGAACAGTAAGTAGCTACTTGAAGGCTCTAGTAGGATGTATGTGGTGAGAGAATCTGGGTGCCCTGGTCAAAACCCAGTATCAGTATTTAAGTATGGATGTGCTGTTAATCTTGTGACCAATTGTCTACTTTCTGTCCTAGGGTACAAATATTGCTGCTGGGAAAGCTATGGGAGTAGTAGTGGCAACTGGAGTTAACACTGAAATTGGCAAGATCCGGGATGAAATGGTGGCCACAGAACAGGAGAGAACACCTCTTCAGCAGAAACTGGATGAGTTTGGGGAACAGCTTTCCAAAGTCATATCCCTTATTTGCATTGCTGTCTGGATCATAAACATTGGGCACTTCAATGACCCAGTTCACGGAGGCTCCTGGATCAGAGGTGCTATTTACTACTTTAAAATTGCAGTGGCCTTGGCTGTAGCAGCCATTCCTGAAGGTCTGCCTGCTGTTATCACCACCTGCCTGGCTCTTGGAACTCGCAGAATGGCAAAGAAGAATGCCATCGTTCGAAGCCTCCCTTCTGTGGAAACCCTCGGTTGTACTTCTGTTATCTGCTCAGACAAGACTGGTACACTTACAACAAACCAGATGTCAGTCTGCCGGGTAAGGGGGAGAATCTTTCCTGGGGTTGTTCTTTGTTCCAACCGATATACCTTCATGGCTTGAAAACCTTTGATTTGTAAATACGATACCCTTCTGTGGGTTGTGTGGATAGCGAGCTGGAGGCATTCTGTACATGTGTCATGGACTGTGCTTCCTTTTCTACTTTCTTGATCCTCTGTTTCAAGGTGTATGTATGTTAACAATTTCTAGAGGAAGCTGCTAGTTAACCTCCATACCCGACATTCTAATTGGTGTTTCTATAACATGTTGAATGGAGCATGCTTTCTTCCTGAAAAGTAAATACAGTTGTCCCTCAGTATCAGTGAGGGGTTGGTTCTAGGACCTCCCTCAGATACCCAAATCTGCAAATGCTCATTGCTAGTTAACCTCCATACCCGACATTCTAATTGGTGTTTCTATAACATGTTGAATGGAGCATGCTTTCTTCCTGAAAAGTAAATACAGTTGTCCCTCAGTATCAGTGAGGGGTTGGTTCTAGGACCTCCCTCAGATACCCAAATCTGCAAATGCTCAAGTCCCTAATATAAAAAGCAGTATGACCCGTGTGTATCCTCCCATATACTTTAAATCATCTCTAGATTACTTATAATATCTCATGGTATAAATGCTATGTAAATAGTTATATTGCTATATTGTTTAGGGAATAACAAGGAAAAAGTCTGTATGTGTTCAGTACAGACAGTTTTTTCCATCCAAGATTTGGTTGACTCCACAGATACAGAAGGCCAACTTTAATTGTTTTTAATTTGCTTCATTCTGTGTGTGTTCATCCTTCCTGTTATTGTGTGACCACCATTTATTTAGCAAAATAAAAAACTTGTAAACCTAACTTTAGAATAATAAGAACTGAAGAAATAATAATGATCCAACTGAATTGAGTTCTTTTTGTGTAAATCAGTTTCCCTAGGTTGTACTTAAACAACTTGGTATAAATCTCAAAGTATAGTTTTCCATAAGGCACACATGACTCATGCAAATATAGAATGCATAGATTGTATTCAGTTCATTTATCAAGGGAATCTATAAAACTGGTTATAAGAACATTTGAGGAAGTATTGAATATTAGGATTGGATTGCTGAATTAGTTTACAAAACTGGTTAATGTCCTATTTGGGAAATAAAATTAGTTATTCTGCAGGACACAAATCAACTTCACATAAAATGAGCCCTTATTAATACATAGCACAATGTTATGTTTTCTGGAGTGGGCCTGTCAAATAATAATACTTCTGTATGACACCAAAAGGATACAGTCAGCCCTCCTGGCCTTATTACCAGGTTTTAGATAATTTTTTTTAGCATTGGAAATTGTTTTTGTTTTAATCAGTTAAACCCTATGAATCTTTCTTTATTTTGCCAATTTTAAGTTCATGATGATTTATGGATACAGACTCCATTCTCTCCAAACTACTAGTGAAGTCCAAACCCAGATTTAGATTTGATGGACAGGTGTTTAAGACAAATTGGGGTGTTCCATCTCTTAAGTGGTAAGCTTCTAGGTTTGTCTCAGGTTTCTCCAGGAGATGAAGTATTTGACTTGACTTACCTAAGTTCTCACTCCTTGGAACCAAAAGGTTGGATGAATTGGCTAAAAGCTAGTTTTGTCATACTGGTGGTTTAAGGAAGAGAAAGGGAATTTCATGTTTATTTAGTTTCCTGCCAGTAAATTATTTAAACTTAGCCTGAAAGCTTTAATTCTTCAGAATAGTCATTATGTCCATCAAAGTAAGCAGTGGCAGTATGTGAAATTGTAATATTTTTTTAAATTTTCATTTCCTAGTTCATTATAAAATTTTTTTTTGTTCTTGTATTCTTTTATTCTCCTTTGAATAGCTTGATTTAAAGTATTTTCTCATAGTGAAGAAAAGGCCTGCCTAGGCATTCCCAATGTTTCACCTCACAATAGAAAGCTGATGCTAATTGGTATTCCACAGGAGACTTCCTGCAGTGGTATTGCGTAACTGCCCTTGACAGGAAGATTTTCATCCTGCAGATCCTAAATGGTTGACTTGCTCACAATCTAAAATGCCCAAGCACATTTAGATTTAGCTAATATGGATTAGAATTCTCAATGTGTTTTATAATATTTTAGACTTTGGTATAGACCCAAAGAATTTTACATTTATAAATATAGTATCAATAAGGAAATAGCATGGTATGGAATAATGATACCAGCTTGCTTTGATATTGCTTAGTGCAGTTAATTTGTTTCCCATGTGACTTTAAATCATGGCAGTCCTGCTCAAGAAGTTAGAAAACTGAGACTCTGAGAAGTGACATGTTTGAGGGTCACACAGCTTTTCATAAAAGGTAAGGTAGGAAAGATTGGTAGTTAAACTTGGTCCTCTCTCTTTCATTTTTTGACAAACTTGATTTTTTAGGTATTGTATCTGTTGGGAAGAAATTGTAGGAGTTGGGGTCTTGCTGTTGGTCACAAATCTTGTCCTCATTTGACAAACAGTATTTGAACTAGAATCTTTTGTCAGGAGTCGTCACTGTTTTTAGTTTATTTTTTTAAAAACCGTTTTAAAATGTCTCACTCATAGCTTTTTAGTTCTGTTCCAAGGTTGATTTAGTGCTGAGTATGCTTTTGAATTTAAAAGTATTTGCTATATAACAAGCAAATATTGTGAGACAAAAGAGGTTATTTTAAAATAAAGATTAGCTGATTTTCTTACTGAATGTGAGCCGAATTGCTGAGATGGTGTTTTTAAAGTATAACATGGCCTTTTTGACTTGTTTTAGATTTTTAAAATTGCTCCTTGGAGAAATGGTTTGATCATATTAATTGCTCATATTTCAGAGAGATTTTGGCATTCAAAAGTATAATTGAGATCACTTTTCATTTTTTTGTTTTGAGTGTTTTTCATTTTTTTTTTAATGAGAAGTTTTACATGTTTCCATCTGCAATAGTAACTATAAGTCTAAATCTTACTCTTCCAAACTGGGCTTCTGAAATATAATTTGTGAAAGCAAGCCAAAGGGGGGAAAAAACCATCTTTAAGAAAGTAGCTCATGTCATTTTATTCTTCTATAAAATTAGAAGTTCTTTCCTAAGCATGCTTCTATCTGTATTGTCTAGGGAACATCAGTTCATTCAGCTCTGCAAGCTCCTTACTGTATACATGTAGTTATACAGCTTCATAGAGAATGAGCTATTGCCACAAAAATAAGTGGGAAGGATCAGAGAAGCAGTTTGTCTCATTTTACTCAGGGAATGTTTATGCGACTCTAAAATGTGAGTTTATTCTTCCCAAGCTTTTATGCTTAGCTCTAAGGACTTCCTAACATCCCTTCCTCAGCCATCCATTTGAAATTCGTAATTCTGATCATTCTATAGAGTAACCTGTCTTTGGAATTGATCTTTTGCTGACCCAGTGTCCTCAATACTTGGGTTTCAAGCAGGTTGTCGTCTGTGTCTTTGGTGCCACTGCTCATTATTGATTCAGCAGTATGACAGCTAGTCAAAATAAAGGATAATACTTCGGATCCTGAGCCCCAATGAGTTTTATTAAAGTAGTTTTCTTGAGTTCTTCCTCTGCTCAGCTACCCCTCAGTGGGAAAGTTCAGGCTGAACATTATGAGGCACTGCCTCTAAAGAGGACGATCAGTACATTTACGGCAGGGGTTTTGCTCTCAGTAGTTCAGAGGCCCTTGGGTAGACTATGGGCTGACAAAAGCTGTGGAGTCTTATTGTAACAGATAAGAATCAAGGCCCTGAAGTTGCCACAAGGACTAACAGCAGGAGGACATGCCTAATTCATGCCTCAAGAGCACTAGGGAGTCAGTGCAGTGGTATCTGAAACCTGTAGAGCAGAAAGCAATTAAGTCCTAATTGCCAGAAAAGCTTCAGATCAAAAAATGCAAATGTTTTTATTTAAAGATGGTGAGAAAGTGTTTTCATTAAAATATATTTTAAATACCAAAAAGTTGTTTTCTAAATACTGTTATTTTTCCTAAATACTATTATGCATTTTCCCCTATAGATGTTCATTCTGGACAGAGTTGAAGGTGATACTTGTTCCCTTAATGAGTTTACCATAACTGGATCAACATATGCACCTATTGGGGAAGTGTGAGTAACCCTCCTGATTTAAGGATCCAATGTGGCAGTTTAGTATTTGTATAGATTTGCAGTTTATCTTTAAAGTTTAGACAGTTTTCTGAATGTGGCTCAAGTCAATACTTACTATAGTAGTCCATTTTTTTTCTTTTAAACAAAAACTTTGAAAGAGTTATAAGCCAATCATCTATTAGTTCCCTGTTAGAGCCCAGGTTTTCAAGGGTTTCTGTTTGTTCTTTACTGATACCAGTGGTGGAGGAATTTCAGTGAGTAAGAATTTCTGGTCTTTTACTGATTAATTCCTAAGAGAAATGCATTTTCTGTTTTATTTTTGTCTGATACTAGCTCCAGCATCAGATTTTGATGTGTGATGCCATCACACATTCTTTTTTTTTTTTTTTTTTTTTTTTGAGACAGAGTCTCACTCTGTTGCCCAGGCTAGAGTGCTGTGGCGTCGGCTTAGCTCACAGCAGCCTCAAACTCCTGGGCTCAAGCAATCCTCTTGCCTCAGCCTCCCGAGTAGCTGGGACTATAGGCATGTGCCACCATGCCCGGCTAATTTTTTCTATATATATATTTTTAGCTGTCCATATAATTTCTTTCTATTTTTAGTAGAGACGGGGTCTTACTCTTAGGCTGGTCTCAAACTCCTGAGCTCAAACAATCCGCCCGCCTCGGCCTCCCAGAGTGCTAAGATTACAGGCGTGAGCCACCGCGCCCGGCATACACAAATTCTTTCGAACACTTTCCAGTCTGTTGTCCCCCGAATTCCATTTTCACAATTAAATAGGGAAAAAAACACAGAGATGACTACACTTTGCTCTAAGAATGTTTTCTATTTTGACAGGCATAAAGATGATAAGCCAGTAAACTGTCACCAGTATGATGGTCTTGTAGAATTAGCAACAATTTGTGCTCTTTGTAATGACTCTGCCTTGGATTACAATGAGGTAAGGCTCTTCATAAATGAGAAGAAATGGCTGTTCCTAGTCCAGGGGTGGAGTAGTAGGTGGAATGAAAATCCAGCCTTCTTCCTCCCTTACAAAAGTTAAGGATTCCTGATTCTATTTCCCCTTTCTATTCAAGAGCCTGTATCAGGTCAGCATGACCTAGCCAAAGAAAGCTGAGAGCCTTTCATACGTCGTCTGTGACTGAGCGTTGTAGCTACGTGACTAAGAGTTGTAGTGTATGTGATGTTCTTGCCTGTTACAGCATGACTGGCTACTCTAAATGAACAAAACCCAGGATAGAAAATGTTTACCCAAAAGTGTAGGGGATTAATCTTGCTTAAGATGGAATAGCATTATGTCCTTGAGGACAAATTATGGCTTAGAGGGTTGTTTTGATGGTGATGACGATAAAATGATAACATAAAACTTAACCAACAGAAAACCTTTTTTTCCCCTTCTTTATAATTAGTGAGGTAAATTACTTGGTTTCTACCACAAAGCCAAGTCCCACACCCTGTCAAAGATAGAATGTTAACTCTTCAGAATGATAAGCAGTGATGTGGAATTGCAAATACTATTTGAAAGCTCTCTTTGAATTAATAAGTACTGTGATCAGTGGCTTCTTAAGGGAATTGAAGAGCCTAATTATTAGAATAAGACAACATGCACACCTGTACTTCCAGGATCATCTCCAGAATAGGATATAAATTGGCCCATAGAATAATGAGGTAATTGAGGACAGGTTGTCCTTCTTTGAGAAAAAAATACTAGAAATTTACCTGTTTACTTTTCCCTTATTCCGCTTTCTATGCTTTTACCCATTACAGGCAAAGGGTGTGTATGAAAAGGTTGGAGAAGCTACGGAGACCGCTCTCACTTGCCTGGTAGAGAAGATGAATGTATTTGATACCGAATTGAAGGGTCTTTCTAAAATAGAACGTGCAAACGCCTGCAACTCGGTCAGTGTTTGAGTTTGGTATATGGTTTGTGCTGTCCATTAGTCATGTATACTTAGTCCATGCACTCGCCTGTCCTCTTAGAAAAGTAATTATGCCTTATCTCCTCAGACTTGGAATATCTCCTTCCCCATATTCACTCTCACATAAAATGATCTTGCTGTCTGTTTGACCAAGAAAATAAAAGCACTCAATAGATAATTTCCATGGCTACCATCTATACCCACAAGGCTGCCTTCTCCCCTGGTGCTGTGAATGGACTGTCCTTGCTCCTAGCACAAGCCATCTCTATCCTGTGCTGTTTCTATCTTAAAACTTTCTTTTGACCTTATTTCCCCTTTCAACCTCCACACTTCTTTTCCTGGATCTTCTCCAGTCAAGCTCTTGCCTCTACCAGTCTATCAAAATCTCTTGTCAGAGTCATCTATGACCTTGTGCTAAATCCAATAGATCATTAAAGTACACAAAGCAAAAATTGGCAGAAATAGACACGTTGCAGAGTTTAATACACCTATCTCAGTAATCAGTCTAATAAGATGAAAAACTCAGTAATACAAAAGATTTGAACAACACAGTAAGTATATACTCAACATTTGTATTTCTATTATGCTATTTGCTGTGCTTTTCAAATGCATTCACCAGTGTAGACCATTTTGCTGGTCCATGAAGCAAGACTCAACAAATGGCAAAGGATTGAAATCATACAGACTGTGTTGTTGACCACAGTGGAACTAAACTATTAATAACAAAAAGAAAACTAGCAAATTCCCAAAATATTTGAAAGGTAATATTTTAAATAATCCATGGATCAAAGAAGAAAAACCATGGTGGAAATTTAGAAAATATTTTGAACTAAATATTGAAAATACCATATTATGCAGAAGCATCATTAAAGGGAAATTTAACAGCTTTAACTGCATGTATTAGAAAAGGTAAAAAATCAATAATACAAGCTCCCATCTTAAGAAAGTAATAGGATCAGGCCGGGCACGGTGGCTCACGCCTGTAATCCTAGCACTTGGGAGGCCGAGGCGGGTGGATTGTTTGAGCTCAGGAGTTCGTGACCAGCCTGAGCAAGAGCGAGACCCCGTCTCTACTAAAAATAGAAATTATCTGGCCAACTAAAAATATATATAGAAAAAATTAGCCTAGCATGGTGGCGCATGCCTATAGTCCCAGCTACTCAGGAGGCTGAAGCAGTAGGATTGCTTAAGCCCAGGAGTTTGAGGTTGCTGTGAGCTAGGCTGATGCCACAGCACTCTAGCCCGGGCAACAGAGTGAGACTCTGTCTCAAAAAAAAAAAAAAAGAAGAAGAAGAAAAGAAAGTAATAGGATCAGAGACCATTTATGGGCAACAATAAATTTGACAACTTAGGAAGAATTGACAAATCCCTTCAGTAACCAACTTTTAATGACTCTGTTAACTTAAATTCCTCCCACACAAAAATTCTCCAGGCCCAATTCTGCCAAACATATGAGGAATAAATAAAACCCATTTATGCAGACTTAGATAATAAGAGGAAGAGGAAAATTGAAGCATTTGTCAACTCATTTGATGAGGCCAGCATAACCCTAATACCAAAAGTCAGTCGATATGGTGGCAGAGGTGGAAGGCACAGGCATTCTTTGGGAGTATGCTGAACCAGATGAGTGGCCTCTGAGCCCCTTTCCTCTTGCCTCGCAGAGCCTTTGAGGCAGGGCTCACTGAGCCAGCATCACTGTGGCGAGACCAGTGGCAAAGGTAGGAGCCTCCAGAGTTGGACCTGAGCCTCAGCAACCTGGATGAGGTTCCTACCAAGGAACAGTGGCTCACCCCTCTCCTGCAAGACCACCATACTTGATCTGTCCTGCAACACTATCCTTAGATTTCTGTGGCCTCACAAGCCAGGTGAGGCTAGACCTGAGTAAAAATAGTGTGCAACAGCTGCTGGCAGACACTAGCCATCTGTTCGGCCTCCAGCCTGGATTTCTTCAACAACAGACTGGTCACCCTGCCTGTCCCTTTGCTCAGTTTAAGAACCTGAAGCTGCTGGATCTGAATGATAACTCCAAGTGGTGGGTTATTGCTTGGATAAGTGGGCAGGCGAGATAGCACACATGAGGGCTTCGTGGGTCAACCAGGAGCATAAGTGGAAAGGGGAGTGGGAGAGAAGCAGCATGAGGCTAAGAAGCAAGCTGTGGAAGTTTAGGAATGGGAACTGCAGAAACCAGAGAAGATATGTTGGAGGAAGGAGTGTGGTGCCCTCAAAGCAGCTGAGGAGCAGGAGAAACTTAGGCTGTAAGTCAGGCCCCATGCCGAGCGCGGTGGCTCACGCCTGTCTGGGAGGCCGAGGCGGGAGGATCGCTTGAGGTCAGGAGTTCCGAGACCAGCCTGAGCAAGAGCGAGACCCCGTCTCTACTAAAAAATAGAAAGAAATTAACCAGACAACTAAAAATATGTAGAAAAAAATTAGCTGGGCATGGTGGCACATGCCTGTAGTCCCAGCTACTAGGGAGGCTGATGCAGGAGGATCACTTGAGCCTAAGAGTTTGAGGTTGCTGTGAGCTAGGCTGACGCCACGGCACTCTAGCCCTGGGTAACAGAGTGAGACTCTGTCTCAAAAAAAAAAAAAAAAGGCCACGGAGTCTCATCTGGCTCCTACCAGAAGCCACGACCAGAGAAAGACACCTAGCCCAAGCAGCTGCTGCTTTACTGTGTGGCAGACAGGCTGGTTGATTGTTGGGCCACAGAGCTGTTGCTGCCCCAGAACCCCTACACTACACCAGTGTGAATACCTGCTACCTGCAGTCCAGGGTCTGCACAGCCATGAGACCCTGTAGTGGGTTCTCCAGACCAGTTGCCAATAGAGAGCTTGTCCTCAATGCCGACTGCCTCTCAGCCTTGGAGCTCACATTCCTATGGAATTGGGCTCTGCTGGACAGAACTACCCACCTGCCTGTTATCACCGGGTGGCTGCTGAGGCCTCTTTGTAGAATTTCTTAGTAACTTAATGTTCCCTGGTGGAATAAAGAGAAATGGGAGGGAGGAAAGACAGTTACTGCATGCCTGAAGGAACAGGTTTGAGGGAGGGGAGAGAGAACAACTGAGCCTTTCCTAGTTATATAAAGCTGTGTAAAGGCAAGACTCACTTCTACTGAATGGTCAGCTGTCGCTGCATTTATTGTATGTGTCACAAACCTTTTCTTTGCATTCCTCCCTGGATAACCAGGGCAGATCAGGAGGCAGCACCACTGAATAAGTGCAGCCTAAGCTGGGGGAGGGAGCACACTCATTTTCTTAAGGACCTCAGAGATTCAAGCACTTCAGTGACCACACAACATGTCAGGCTGTGAAAAGAAATTTAAGATCATCCTGTCTGATTTGCAGGAAGGGACACCAAGGCCTTCCTTGACTTACATGTGGTAGACTACAGTCCCACTCCACACCCTTTCTTTTCTTGAGACAGTCTTACTCTGTCACCCCGGGTAGAGTGCAGTGGCATCATGATAGCTCACTGCAGCCTCAGACTCCTGGGCTCAAGTGATCTCCTGCCTCAGCCTCCCGAGTAGCTGGGACTACAGTCGTTGTACCATAATGTCCAGCTAATTTGTCGATTTTTAGTAGAGATGGGGTCTTGCTCTTGATCAGGCTGGTCTTGAACTCCTTAGCTGAAGCAATCCTCATGCCTCGGCTTCCCAGAATGTTAGAATTACAGGTGTGAGCCATTGCACCCAGCCGCACCCTTTCTTTTCTTTATACCATTTTGCCTTTATAACGTCCTGAGAAAACAACTCACACCAGAAATTGGCAATGTCTCAGCTGAAGTATAGATTCTGTGATTCACAAATAGCAGTCTCAAAGCTATGAAGGCCTCGGGGAGCTCCTGTGGCTTCCGTGGAATAGGCCCTTGCCTCAGTTTCAGACTGTTCACTCCCCAATTGCCAGCAATCCTTGCAAAGCCACATTGTCTGTGTCATCTCTGTTAGTGGGTGTAACTTAGTATCTCAAAGGCAACCTGAAATCTCAGCTTCACAGTCTGAGGGGTAGATTCACTGGATTCTAGACCTATAGCTGTACCTACCTGCTCAGTGAAGGGAAACAAGTAGCATCATGGGGCTCAAAAGTGATGCATTAACTGGTGACCAGCACAGAGAAATCTATCTTCTCGTCTGCGAGATCTGTGGATCCTTTGCTCTGTGGCTCCTTTGCCTCATTTCACGTCAGCTTGGCAAGGGGATCAGAAATGCCATGGTGCTCGTTCACTGAGAGTCCCAAACTCATGGCCTTCCCTCCCCACCTCAGAGCAAGAACCTCTCCTCATTGAGAGGCAGAGCAGGGCCCAGCATTTTAGCCCTGTGGCCCATGTGGGTAGGACAACCACTTGACCAGCCTGGGACTGGAAGAAAGGCCCTGTTCTCCTCTCCCCGAAGGACATCTCGCCTGTGTAGGTCCACATGTTATTCAGTACACGTTCCTTTGCTACAAACACTTGATTAAAGACATGTAAGAAGTACGTTTGATTCAGATGCTGTATAGCTCTCAGCACAGCGCTCAGATCCCTGTTCCTCTGTGCCTGAGGCATCTCCGTGGCTGACAGGGTGGCCTCAGTATGTTGAGCCCAGTCTAGCAGCTCAGCAGACTTCAGTTTCCTAGGTTGGATGTGAAGATTCTTTGGGATTTTGACAAGTATGTGTTCAAGTGAGAGGAAATCAGTGTTATTCACCACATTAACCAGATAAAGGTGGAAACCCATAAGATCATCTCAGTAGATACAGAAAAGGCACATGATAAAATTTTATCTCGGCCACATCAGACTAGGAATAGAAGGGCACGTCTTCAAGCTGACACTATCTACACACAGCCCTCACGAACGTCATACTTAATTCCCACCCAGCGTTTCTACTCAGTACTGTGCTGGCATTCCTATCCTGTGCAGTAGGCAAGAAAAATATAAAAATGGTTAGAAGAAAGGGGTATCTTTATTTGTAGGTTAACAGTCGAAAGCTATAGGTTCTCACTCCTCATCTGACCTGACCTATTAGTTGGTGGTGGTGCTCACTCCCTCTGTGAAACACCCCTTCACTTGGCTTCCACAGCCCCGTGCTTGTTCTCCCTCCCGGGCCTCTGCTCCTTCAAGGTCTCCTTGGCTGGATGTTTCACTGGCTCTGGGAGGTTCAGGCCCCAGACCTCACCCTCAGCCATTTCTGTCTGCAGTTACTCCCATGATTTCTAGTCTCTAAATACTGTCAAGGTGCTAAAAGTCTAATACAGTAGCCACCAGCTACCTAAAGCTATTTAAATACTTAAAAACCATTCCTTAAGTGCCACAGTGACATTAATTTCAGTGGTCAGTGGCCATGTATGACAGCTACGTGGATGGTGGCCCCAGAGCATTGCCATCATTGCAGAGTTCTGATGGACAGGACTGCTTTGGACTGACCTCTCCTTCTCCAGTGCCATCACCCATATCCAAGTTGCCATCGTACTAAACGGGGTTGTCTCCCTTCCGCCTGTTAACACAACAGAGCCTGAAACCTGCCCCTGTCTTCTCATTTCACTTGTTACAAGAGCCAAATGCCCCACAGTGACTTGAGATCCTACAACCTGCCTCCACCTCCCTCTGCTCTACCTGTCTCACCTTTTTCTCTCATAAACACTGTGGCAGCCAGGCTGCCCTTCTGTCATCTCTGCCTAGTGGGCCACACTCGCACATCCTTCAGGATTTTACTCAAGTGGTGCGGCCTTCTGACCACTGTATGTGTAACAGCGCAATCTGTATGTACCCAAATGTGATGTCCCTCCCTCCCTGCCTCATCCTCTTCTCCACAGCACTTTTTTTTTACTTTTGCATCCTACTCTTTGAGAAACTGGAGGACAGGTTTCGTGAGGGCAAAAACTTGTCTGTTTTGTTTATTGCTATAATCCCCAGTATCTATCATGTAACAGGGGCTCAGTGAATAGTTGCTGGAAAAGTGAAAGACATGCAGAAGTTGTCACCCAGTAATATCCCACATTTTCTTGATAGGTTATAAAACAGCTGATGAAAAAGGAATTTACTCTAGAGTTTTCACGTGATAGAAAATCAATGTCAGTTTACTGTACACCAAACAAACCAAGCAGGACATCGATGAGCAAGATGTTTGTGAAGGCAAGTACAGCAAATTAAGATGTTCTTACCCAGGGTCCCTGTGAGCTGATAAATAAAATTGATCTAAATTTATACCATTCCAGGGCGCTCCTGAAGGTGTCATCGACAGGTGCACCCATGTTCGAGTTGGAAGTACCAAGGTCCCTCTGACCCCTGGAGTCAAACAGAAGATCATGTCTGTCATTCGGGAGTGGGGTAGTGGCAGCGACACACTGCGATGCCTGGCCCTGGCCACTCACGACAACCCGCTCAGAAGAGAAGAAATGCACCTTGAGGACTCTGCCAACTTTATTAAATATGAGGTTAGCGAGTGAAAAGTTTCTTCATCCACACCCTGCATGTTTCATTGTGTTGAAACAGTACTTCTTCAGTAGAAAGGTCAAATGTTCTTGCTTTTGCCAAGAAAGAGGTGTGGTTATTTGTTTTTCTGTAGGCCAAATGCGTCACTGTTAAAATTAGGTTGCTGCTTCAAACATATGTAGTTAACAATTTAATAGAAGTTTCTTACTTTCAAAGTAATCAATGTGAGCTTAAGTAAGCTTGTAAAACCCATTTTGCAACTCATGTAAATTAAGATTTTCTAAAAACTAGGGATATTTTTAGACTGTTTGTTACTTATTGAAGGTTAAAATGTCGAAGTTGGAGATTCCTTCCACTTTGCTTACCTAGAGTAGAATTCTTTCATCCTAAAGCTTTGAACAGAAGGAACAAGCCTTGGTACTGTGAGCCACTCACGTGGCCAGTGTCATAATGTGCTTATTCCTCAGTGTGTTTTTCCCCGTTTCAGAATATTTCTGTTTTGAGAGTCAAAGAATGCTTTGGTATCAAAGGTGTAGTGACTTTTTTTTTCCCTAATAAGAAAATTATAAGAAACCTTTCCTTACAACGTATGACTGGCCATTTTTCAAACGAGAGGAAAAAACGGAATTTTCTGCTTTAACTTAAAGTGATCCTCTTACTTTAGACCAATTTGACGTTCGTTGGCTGCGTGGGCATGCTGGACCCCCCGAGGATTGAGGTGGCCTCCTCCGTGAAGCTGTGCCGCCAGGCAGGCATCCGAGTCATCATGATCACAGGGGACAACAAGGGCACTGCCGTGGCCATCTGCCGTCGTATCGGCATCTTTGGGCAGGATGAGGACGTGACGTCAAAGGCTTTTACAGGTCGGGAGTTTGATGAACTCAATCCCTCAGCCCAGAGAGATGCCTGCTTGAATGCCCGCTGTTTTGCTCGCGTTGAACCTTCCCACAAGTCTAAAATCGTAGAATTTCTTCAGTCTTTTGATGAGATTACAGCTATGGTGAGTATGTTTGGACATATCCAAGTGATTCAGATGATACAAACACAACAGATTCTAGTTTTGACCATTGAATTTTTAATAGCTGCTCCCTAATTTGGAACTTCTTTTGTGATGATCTGGGCTATTTCTCTAGAATTGTGTTGATCAGTAGTAGGCATGCTGTATACAACTTGTTGAGAAGATCCTAGAGTAGTGTCAGACCTAGAAGGACCTTCAAAGTCAGTCACAGAGGAGCTATTTGGTGATATCTAGTCTTTGTCTTGGTTAAAGTAGACATGTTTGTATCTTAAGTTTTCTAAAAATTGGTTCAGGATATAATCTGTCAGTGGTTTATCACCCGGTGTTTGGATAGTCCTTTAAGTTAGATGTTCTGGTGACGTGTTCTTTAAGAGCTAGATGTTTATGAAGCATTTCCAGTATTATTCCCCTTGTCTGATTTTCTTCACCCAGATATGTTCACATTGTGTTTTGCTTTGTGTCTGTAAAACTTCGTTTTAAAGATACTACAGGTGTTCTCTCCTCCCTTTCTCCTCCTCCTCCCTTCTCCCTGTCTCCCAGAGGTAACTGCCATCCTGAAGTTGGAATGTTCTTGAACTTTATAATTTATGTATTTTTGCAGTCTGTACCTTTTTCTACTTGAGATTTATCCATGTTGGATATAAGTACTTCATTCTAACTGCTATCTAGGTTGTATTTTTGGTTTTGATAAAATATAAACAAAATTCAGATAAATTTGAAGTTCCCTGGGTTCCACTTCCCTCTGAAGTCTCTTCGGTAGGATCATTTGGCAGTTTTGCATTTCCCAGATAAAATGTGTTTTATGACACCAAATTATAAAATAAATTCTATAACTCTTCACCAAGAGTCCTGCGGTTCTATTTGTTTTCCTTCTGCTTCCCATTCAGTGAGCCTTTGCTCAGGGGTGGGAGTGTTCCCTGGAGTTGTCTGAACCAACCTCCACTTTCCTTTTCAGACTGGCGACGGTGTGAATGATGCTCCTGCTCTGAAGAAAGCCGAGATCGGCATTGCTATGGGCTCTGGCACTGCGGTGGCTAAAACTGCCTCTGAGATGGTCCTGGCAGATGACAACTTCTCCACCATCGTGGCTGCTGTCGAGGAGGGGCGGGCAATATACAACAACATGAAGCAGTTCATCCGCTACCTCATCTCGTCTAATGTGGGGGAGGTTGTCTGGTGGGTCTCTGACAGTCTCGCTGATGTTCCTCTGTCTAAAACTGCGGGTGCTGAGGGCCAGTTTGCCCTCTCCGTGTCGCAACAGCTTGGGAGGGTGGGGTGGACGAGACACGGGAATCCCTCATGAAGGTAAATGGTACTTGGGCCCCAAGGAGGATTGTCTGCGGCAGCCACAATGTGCAGAGAATCCTGTTTAACATAGAAATGAGTTTAAATTAACCAGATAAAGTCACATAAAATTCTTGGCCCTCTAAAAGTTAACTTTAATTCAAAACTGGGTGTAAATGTTTTATGATCACCAAAAGTTATTTCAAGTCATTGAAATGAGGGGAGGTGGTAATGCGATTTAAGTAGTGGCCAGAAATCATTTGGGGTCTTTGTCTTCTTTCCCTGGGTGGAAACAGTATTTTCCTGACAGCAGCCCTTGGATTTCCTGAGGCTTTAATTCCTGTCCAGCTGCTCTGGGTCAACCTGGTGACAGACGGCCTGCCTGCCACTGCGCTGGGGTTCAACCCTCCTGATCTGGACATCATGAATAAGCCACCTCGGAACCCAAAAGAACCGCTGATCAGTGGGTGGCTGTTTTTCCGTTACCTGGCTATTGGCTGTGAGTACAGTTTTTTATATTGCTGATTTTTAAACAAACTGTGGGCCAAAATTTTGTAAATTTATCCTTTAACAACTTATTTTTCTTTTATCTGCATATTAGGGTAGCACAGTACAGGTTGCCTTCTTGCAGCTCAGTGAACTATACACTCAATTGACTAAAATCTCTTCACAGTTGTGTGGCTGGTTTCGCATCTTGCCCTTCTTGGGCTGTTGTCAGTGTGATTAAATGTCAAGGTTTTCATCTTTAGCCCTTTGTGCAAAGGGACATGAGGATGACTCAGGCTGGGTCCTGCCTTCTGAAGGCTCATGGGTGGGACTGAATAGATAATTACCACCAAGATAAAAAAACTAAGTCCCCTTTGCCTTAAGAGAAGGGCACTGTGGCTGGTGCACGCACAGGGCCCCGCTGTCTCTATATCACCTCTGACCTCATCCTCCTGACCTGAGTGGCAGTTCTTCCCCATTCTGCACAGCAGGGGAGTGAGGTCCAGAGAGGAAATCATTTCTCTAGGACCCCATAGGAGGGCGTGGTGTTGTTTTAGTAATATGTTCACACAATTTAATTAAAAAGCACAACGGTAATGGTATGGAATGGAAAGGCTCTCGCTGGTCACTTTGCTCCAGTGTTGACGGTTTCTTTTATACCCTGTACCCTTCGAGAGATGTTGTGGCATGCTGCGCTCACCTGCGTGCTGACCCTTACCTAACCAACAGGAAGAAGTAAAGACAATTCTGTATCACTACGTATCTAGCTGCCTAAGGCACCATTGTAGTTCCCGGGTTAGCGGGAATATGCACTTGTAGATGGATGCTACCATGTGGGGACATTCTCTTATTTGGAATTCTGTGTTCTCTACCACAGCTTGTTGCTGTTTTAATAAACTTCCTCAAGTCAAAGCTAACAGAGAGAAGGGCTTAGTCCCAGAATATGCTTTGGGCCATGCCTTGTCGCTCAGTGTTTTGCACTAACTGCTCTGATGGCACTTCCATAAAAAGATTCTGCTGGGCCTTTCGTGGAACAAATATGTTCATATAGTACTAGGTAGCATCAGTTTGCCTAAAAGTCATGGTGTGATCTGGTCCCATACCACTGTTAGGCCATATGTGGAGAACACACGTGCCTGCAGGCTTAAAGCATTCCCTCACTAATTAGAGAAGGCACAGCTAGTCAGTAGTGCGCGGGGTTCAGTAGTTTCTCACTCATCCTGGAGGAAAGGTTGGCCAGTTCTATATCAGAAATGTCCCTGTTCTAGCTGCTTGGGTTGCTGGGCACGAGCAGTTGGGTTGGAGCCCCTCAGGCTCCAGTTACCATTGCCATCAAGGTCTTTGTCCTCCTGAGGATTGGCCCACAGGCATCACCAGCAGTGCGTGCCATGGGGCACTGCCCCAAGTGCATCAGCATCATCGTGTTTGTTCCCAGGTTACGTCGGCGCCGCTACCGTGGGTGCTGCTGCGTGGTGGTTCATCGCTGCTGACGGCGGTCCAAGAGTGACCTTCTACCAGCTGGTATGTAGCCACCGTTCTTTCTGTACCTTAGATGTGAAGTGTCTGTCAAATAATCTAGACAGTTGCATCTAAGACTATTCTGAAGGACGAGGCTTCTCTGGGAAATGGGGTAAACCCTCACCTGCTGTGCACTTGGGCTGGTCTGTGTTCTGGGCTTGGCGTGGAATTGGTGCCTGGACTTGGGAGGTATATTGGGCTGATCAGAATTTGATTGGATTTTTGTTGCAGAGTCATTTCCTACAGTGTAAAGAGGATAATCCAGACTTTGACGGAGTAGATTGTGAAGTCTTTGAGTCTCCGTACCCCATGACCATGGCGCTCTCTGTTCTAGTAACCATAGAGATGTGTAACGCCCTCAACAGGTTAGTGTGTCTTCCTGGCAGGCTGAGGCGAGAATTCTGACCACCGGGGCCCTGGGGGATTAGTGTGTGTCATGGTTGATTGAGGATCACAGGAAAGCTCTTCCCTTTCAAAAAGAAAGAACAGGCAACACCGGTTTTAGAAGCTTAAGATGTCATCACCTTCAGGAAGTAGTGGGAGTGCTTAGCCACGTGTTTCTTAAGAGCTCTTCCTTAAAAGAAACAGTGGAGGCCAAAAATAGGAACTTCGGTACCCTGCATGCTAGTACCCACAGGGAAGGAGCCTCACCTTTAATACTGAGACAAATAGTATCATCCAATTAAGTGACAAAAATGGAAATTTCTAAATAGCCTAAGTGTCCAGGGCAGTTGGAAACAGCTTTGAACCTGCTGGGATGGGATCTGCTGTGCTGAGCCTAGATGTAAAATTGGCAGTTTAGCCTACATCTGAACATCCTTTTCCTTAACTTTGCCACTGTAGAAACTTTAGTCAGAATTAGGTCAGTGAAGGATGCCAGGTTAGCGGCTGCCTTCCTGAAACGTAGTCCGGCACGGTCTCTGACTGCCCCTTGCCACAGCCTTTGCCTTTTGGGTGAGTTCACGTGCCTTTCCTTGTTCTGCAGCTTGTCTGAAAACCAGTCCTTGCTGAGGATGCCCCCTTGGGAGAACATCTGGCTTGTGGGCTCCATCTGCCTGTCCATGTCGCTCCACTTCCTGATCCTCTACGTAGAACCCTTGCCAGTAAGTGGTCGTGGGACCAGGGCTGGGGACCAACTGCCTCCTTTCTGGCAAGTCTCCAAAGCAGCATGACGAGGCTTCTTTTGTGTTTCAGCTCATCTTCCAGATTACACCACTGAATGTGACCCAGTGGCTGATGGTGCTGAAAATCTCCTTGCCTGTGATTCTCATGGACGAGACGCTCAAGTTTGTGGCCCGCAACTACCTGGAACCCGGTAAAGAGTGTGTGCGTCCTGCCACCAAATCCTGCTCGCTCTCGGCATGCACCGATGGGATTTCCTGGCCGTTTGTGCTGCTCATAATGCCCCTGGTGGTCTGGGTCTATAGCACAGACACTAACTTTAGTGATATGTTCTGGTCTTGACTGACAGCTTTCCATAAAGAAGATGTTTAACTTAATCAATTGATTTTTTATTGTTTAAAGCAACTGTCTATTTCTGCTGAATTTTCACATGAACATATTGGCTGGTGACGGAGGTTTCATACTCTAGATTTTGTTTTGCTTTTTCTGACTCCAGTGGGGCAAGATTTTCCTTTTTTATACACATGATTAAAGTGTCCATTGACATGTACAGAGAACTAACACTATTTTATGCAAATATTTTTTTGTAGATGAAAAAGCATGTACAGTGTTCTGTTTAATACTCATCCTTGTATAAAAAAATAGTTGAGCCAGCAGACATTGTCAGCAAATTAATTGGCAGCAGGTTTTAGGAAATGAATGTGTGTGGTTTTTTTCTAAAACTAAATAGCATGTATTGTGTCTTTTGCATGATCTGGATTTAATTTGATATCACAGTCTAATTTTTATTCATTAAGCCAATTTTTCTGCACTGAGCAGAGTCCTGCTACCTCAGTCAGTATTTTTGGTTTGCCACTTCCCTCACCCCCTGCCCTCAGCCCTCCGTTCACCCCACCCCACCCCCAGCCCCGCTCGGCTTTTTCTGTAGGATTGTGATGGTCCTGTTTACATCAGTCGTTTTAACAAGAGGTATGCCTGTTCTCGCTTGTGCAGAAAACATTGCTCCAGATTCAATCGACTGGGTTTATGTCCCTTCACATAGTTTTTAAGGTTATTTATTTAAATGTCTAATGTATTTTATTGTAACAGACATTGTTTTGCGCCAACATTGCCTATTTCAGTGGCACTTCACAAGCTAGTATAAAAAGAAAAATAAAACATTTTAAATGGACAGAAAAATAACTGTCTTGTTTTTAACTCTTAAGTGGCTTACCTTGATCTAATAGGTATGTCCAACTTTTTCTTAAGTTCTCAGCTTAGAACTTTAGTTTTACTGTGCTTGAGGGAAAGAAGGATCCTGTTCTGCTGCATTAGGTAGTTGTAGGAATTATATTTTTTAAATGTATAGGCACCAATTGTCATCTGTGGTAAACATTTTATGCAAGTTTCTGCTGGCCTATTCTAGCCTGGTGTAGAGAACATAAGGGCAAGTGTGCGTGTGTATGTGCGTGTGTTTTGTAAAATCTGTAAATAGCACATGACCAAATGAACATATTGTATAGAACTATTTTTATTTGAATGTGGCACTAACCACCACCATCTTTGCGCATGTTCGAGATCAGTCTTACCAACAGTATATAAGTCATTAACAGTCCTAACTGTGGTGTTTTCCTCCAATGCCTTCCAACATCCATCAACTAACGTGAGTATTTCTTCCCTGGGATTTGGATGCTTTAGCCTAAAGGTGACTGCCACCAAATGTGATAACTATGTCACTAACAAATAAGCCCCCTTGTGTCAGACACTGCTGTATTCCGTGACTCCCATGAGCAGTGCAGGTGCCCATGTTGGCTCCCACTCTGCGTGGCGTTGGCTAGCTGGAAGTGTGACTCCCATAGATGTCCACACCCTGCCTGACAGTGGCTCAGCAAGATGTCAGGGTGGGCTGAGCCAGAAAAAAGGCCTGAGGGTAAGAGCCTCATTCCGTTTTGGCCAGAGCTGTGCTGCCTCTAGTGCTGAAATGAGGAGTCATAAAAACATGGGAGGGGGCTTTGGATCTGTGTTAGCTGCAAGGAATCATCCCAGAACTTGGCTTTGTTCATGAAAACGCAAACATGTAGGGAAAGCTAGTAACTAACTGAACTGGGCATCAGTTCATCTTAAATAGGCCACCCTCCCCCCACCCCCTTTCTGGGTCATGTCCTCGATGGCTAAGACTTAGCTCTCCAGGGCATGGCTCAGCTCAGCCCAAAACTGCCGGCCTAGTGGTCAGCCCGGGGAGGACGCCTGTGCAGAGCGCCAGCCCTTCCCGTGAGACCCTAACTGCTCGAGCAGCTGCTCAGGCTCTGGGTACTGGGGCAGCCAGGAGATACGACGCAGATGCTTGGAGGTTGGGGAGACGTTGAGGGTGTTAGACAGGACAAGGTGCTGTCAAGTTCAGAGGTCCAAGTAGAGCATAGAGACTGACTCTAAAAGCACAGTCCTGGTCAGGCTCGCTATGCCGCCTCCAGGGGCTTTTGGGGAGTGGTAGCTCTCAGGAAGGGAGGCTGGGTTGCCCAGCAGAGAATGTTGGGGCAGGGGCTGGGTTTCGCCAGTTTTGGCATCACAGAGTATGAAAAGAAATGGGTTGAGTGGGTCAAATGCAAGGAGTGTGTCTGAGCTGCAAACTGAAACAGGATGTCTGAGCTTGCTGGGTGGTACACTATTCAGTGGAAACAAAACTAACCAAATAGCTTTTTCTGACTCAGTTCCTTGACTTAGCAGCCCTTACAAAGAAAGTTGAATGGTGCGGGCTGCAAGAGGAGACACACCCAACCCCAAATGGCCCTGGGCTCGCTGTTGGCCTTGTGTTTCTCAGCTTCAGCCCCCTCCAGCCCAGAGAGGCCATTTAGGCACCCGCTTCCTTTGGCCCAAACAGCTGACAGCAGGTTAGGCCCACTGCTGGCTGCAGCAGGGCCACTTGGTCCATTCCACATGGGCCTTGCTGGTCAAACGCATTTCAGCATCTACTCCTCGGGTGAGTCAACCCACAAAGACCAAGTCTAGCGCTGTGGTCTTGGGCACATCCCTGGCCTCAGGCCTCCACGCTGCAGTGAGGGCCGGGTGCTCCCCCAGCACCCTCAGGAGGGGACATAGTAAACGGAGAGCACGGGGTCGGCCTCAGCCCCACCATGCACCTGCTTGTCAGGCAGCTCTTGCCTGTGACTCAGCTTCAAGTTCTTACCTGATGGGCAGGTGGCTTAAGAGCTATCTGTGTCACCTTCTGCTACCCCATGCCTTCCCTGCCTCTTTGAGCTTTGTCCTTTTCCCAGAAGACCTGTAATTCTCACACAGCCCCTAACGGGGACACCACGGCGGCGGCTCTGTGAAATGCAGGTGGTCCATTCTGAGGGAGCGGTCCTGAGAACTCAGCTCCCAGGCAAGCAGGGCAGCCAGCCAGCCTCCCTCACGACAGCTGCCACGTCACCCTCTGGCTGGGGCCTCTGCCCAGTGAGTGAGGTGCAGAGACCACGGCGTTAGCTCAGTGTCTGCCAACCACCTAGCCACAGCCTAGAGCCAGAACCCGCTGTCTGCAGTGCCCATGAGCTAAGTCACTGGTTGCCCTGTGACTGTAGCCACCGAGTTCTGTTCAAACAACCTCCCTACAGCTACTGAGAAAGGTGGTCCTCAGGCCTTGACCGAGGGGAGTGGTGATGAGCCACCAGGACTGGGCGGAGCGGGGCCTGGGGGCTGGGACGGCTGCGCCACTGCCGTGCTGCTCACTCCTCCGGCAGCCTCACCCTCCGCACCGCTAACCAAGACCTTGTCCTGCTTGTCTCACTGCTCTAGCACTTGCCATGATGTTACGTGTCTGCCTCATGGGGTTTTCCTCCAGAGCCTTTGCTGTGGGGCCAGATGGCGCGAGGGTCTGTGTCAGAGAGTCAGTGCTTCTAGATGCAACCCTGTGTGGGTGGCACCTCAGGGACAGTTAACCAGATGCTGGTCTTGAAATCAAGCTGAATATTCTTTTTCAACTGTCACTATTGATCTTCATCTTAAATAGTTAATCTAACATTTCCTCCTGTATTTCATGAAGCTGATTTCCTCTCTCTTTCCTTTTCAGCAATACTGGAGTAACCACTTCCTAAACCATTTTGCAGAAATGTAAGGGTATTCGGTTGCGTGCATGTGCGTTTTTAGCAACACATCTACCAACCCTCTGCATGATTGATGTTGGGGGGAAAAGAAAAGTAGAAAAAAGTTCCCAACTCATTGTGTGTTATGTGGAGGAAATGTGTATTACCAATGGGGTTTTTAGCTTTTAAATCAAAATATTACAAATGGACAATTTAGCTTAAGGAATCAGAAAGCCTCTCCAGAGAAGTTTGGTGTCTTTGCTGCAAGAATAAGGTTCTAAAACCTTATCCATGAACTTAGAAGCCATCAGCCAAGTCACCACATTTCTCTGCAAAACATCACAGCTTATATAAATGTACAATATTGAATTGTAATGCATGCCTTCAGTTGTAAGTAGCCAATTTCTCTACAGTGACATTGAAACATGCTCCTTTTTAATTGGCCCTGTACAGTTTGCTTATTTATAAATTCATTAAAAACACTAAAGGTGTTGAATGGTTAGATGTAGGCCTCCAGTTCATAACCTTGGTTATTTTTTTAGTGTGCAGACAGCTATTTCGCACTGTATTAAATGTAACTTATTTAATGAAAGCAGAAGCAGTAGACAGATGTTGGTGCAATACAAATAGTGTGATGCATTTATCTTAATAAAATGCTAAATGTCAATTTATCAACGCATGTTTGACTTTAGACTGTAAATAGAGATCAGTTTGTTTCTTTCTGTGCTGGTAACAATACATGTTGCACAGACATGGTTTCAGGTAAATAAATCTATTCTACGATAAATTCTCAGTGCAGTGGTGACTGTTCTGTGGGAGGGTGGAGGAGGGTGGGTGGGCACTGAGGGCCTCCAGCCTCGTGCCTGCACCTCTGCAGGGAGGCAGGGAAGGCTCAGTGTGAGCAGAGCGGCTCGCGTGGGTACAGGGGGTAGAAACCGTGGACGTGACTTTGTGCGCAGGGGAACAGACTGGTAGAAGGGCCGCCTGTGAGAAACAGGATCTGTCAGAGTCCTGCCCTGGCTCCTTGCCTTTCAAGGACGGGAAAGCTAAGTGTGCATCACCAGTGGGGCCTTCAGAGAAGCAAGGCCTCACTAGTCAACACAGTCAAGAAAGCTGAGGCCCCACCCAGAGTTGTCGGCAGCCTGAAAAATTTTGGAGACTGTAGCAATGGAGAGATGCTTCTAATAGTGTTCAGATGCAAAATGTAAAATTCTGCATTCCCTGTTACTGACAGATGTAGAAGAGGGAGTCGAAATGTAACTGAAACAGCTACTGGCATTCATCCCCTTGTGGACATTCAGTGCTTATTTTCTAGAGACGGGTTCACAGTTGGGCTTTTCTCTATTTTTTGAATTCCATAAGATGGGTCTTTTATTACTTAAAAAGAAATTATCAGGATGCAAGAATAATTGGATGATTCTATAAGTCTAATAAAACACTAGGAGTCCTATCAACTCTACTGATGTAGTAAAACTTGATAAAATTTAACATCTATTCTTAAAAAGAAAAAAGTACACCTAAATTCCGATTTAGTAGAACAAACTTAAAAGTAAACCAGAAGTGTTGAAACACTTCAGAATTACACTCAAAGTACACTATTGCCCACTACTTAACACTCTGGAGACATGACTCAATGTAATCAGAGAAGAAAAACTGCCTTGGAATGAAAAAAAAGTAACCAAGGGTCATATCGAATCAATGGAAACATCTTGTTCTTAGATAGGAAAGTTAATAATTCAGGGAGAACTGCTATCTTAATGTGAATGATCTATAATTCATACTGATACATGGAAATGCCAACGGTGGTTTTAATCAGGCAGGTTGATTCTAATAATGTGAGGGGGACAAAGTGATGGAGTGCGCCAAGCTCTTAACTACACACAGAACTATAGTAATTATGGGTACAAGCAACTGTTAGAAGACATATGTTATAGTATGTGATAGTACAACAGGGAAATTAGTTAATGATTTATGTTTCAAAATAGCTAGAAGAATTGTAATGTTCCCAACACAAAAGACAAATGTTTGAGATGATGGACATCCTAGTTACCCTATGGGGGTTATTAAATGCATAATTTGAAGGATGGTGTTTCAGCTTAGCAAGTGAAAGTTGGCTTCTTACACGGGTGGTCATCTTGGAAAAACAGCTTGTATCCCTTACACCCAATAAATTGCAAACAGTTCAAAAGATTTGAAAAATGAAACTACACTCCCAAAAGAAAAGCAGTTAAATGATATAAACAGGAGAAAACTTGAATGGTTTATAAATGTGAAAAGATGCTCAACCCTTGCTGGCAAATGAGAATCACAAGATGTCATTTCATGCCTGTCAATTGACCAAAAAATGAATCTTCTGATGCCAAGGATGTGGAGCAACACATCCTCCGTACCATCCTCCCTACATGGGAGGCAAGCACTTGGGAACAAGATGCTCGCTCTCCACACCCATCCTTCCGGTCCACTGCTAGATAACATAGACACGCTTACACATGCAGGAAGAGCCACACCAGAGTGTTACAGGAGAAAAGTGAAACAACTATTTTACCAGTAACAGCAGCAGGAAAATGGATAAGTACATTGAGGCATATTCAAATCATACTCAGCAGCTACGAAAATAAACTAGAACTACAGGCATCGGCTTAGATAAATCTCCCTGAACAGTGAAGCCAAGTGCAGCAACACAGAACATCTGCATGTTGTATTTTAAATACAACACCACCACCATACTGTAGTCTCTAAATACGGCCCATGGGCCAAGCCAGGCTGCCGAGAAGGTGCGTGCACCAGAATGGAAATGAACGTGGACTGGTAACAGATCAGTAACAAGAATTTGCAGACAACAGGGATGAGAAACCCCGAATCAGAAAGTGGTTAGTTCCTTGAGGGAGAGCAGGTGAGATGAGGAAGGGCGGGCAGGGCTCTGCCTACCCAGGATGCTTGGGTGGTATGTACAGGTGGTCATGCATACCTGTTTGCATGTCAGATTTTTTTGAAGTACACTATAGAAGTACTATAAGAAAACATAGAAGATGAAAGGCCTTTCTAAGCATGACACAAAATCCTGGAAGAGTAGTGATAAATTGACTACATAAAAATGTCAAATTTCTAGATAAAATACACCTCTCTAAAGTCAAGAAAGTATATATTTGTGTTGGATATAACAAAATGAATGTCCTTCACATCTCATTTGCAGCAAAAAAGGTTGATCATGATCTCTCTCCTTTGCAGGCGGCATTGGGAAACAGGTACGGGTACACTGAGGGCGAGGAGATGGGTGGCCCAGTCTCCAGAGGGCAATTTAACAATATCAGATTGTGAATTGTCTGCACTCTGATCAAGCGCTTCACTTTCACGAAATCCTCCCATATGTTCACAAACAAGTATAATCCTTGCTGCGCTGCTGTAGCAAAATACTGGAAATAACTTGCATGCTCATCAATAAGCAAGATGTTGAATAAACTAGAGAACATTCAAACCATGGAATATCGTCCAGCCCTCAAAAAAGACAAGGTAGACGACACGTGTGTACCAGCAGGAATGATGCCCGATGTACGTGTCTGCCCAGGGAAATAGTCACGTGCACAGCAGTTGGTAGCACAGTCTACCGTTCATGTTAAAAACAGGAGGAAGTTCACAGTTCCTATTACAGCAAAGACGGTTGCTAAGAATAACTGCTGGGATATAGACGGCGGGTGGTGGGAGCCAGGTGTGACAGTGGGGGCTACAGAGGAAGCCAGGGGAGGAGGTGAGAACAATCCATGTGGTAATGAACTCTCGAGGTGGAGACACCAGGCTGAACTCACGTTAGCTTCCTATCGACACAGAGGGTTCCACGCAGAAATGCTGACAGTGATGTGCGCACGTACTTCCTTGCACCGTCAGCTGAGGGGGCGACAAGCACACTTAGCTCCTGGGTTTAGGTTTCTAACACCATCTCCAATAAAAGGAATCAGGGCTGCTTGGAGAAATGGCTGATTCCAGGCTTGGGACAGAAAATACACAGCACGTGCCTGGAGAATACCGCAGTGCCAGAAAGTGAGGAAGCGCTCAAAAACAACTACAAAAACATCCAAGCTGGGGTCATTGTCAAAGGGACACAGGAGCCAACTGAAAAAGCTCCAAACAGCCAAAGCTGGAACAATCTGAGCATCAAAAGAAAGTAGTATTGGGTTATAATCCAAAGTATAAAAATAAATATCTACGAGTCCATATTGACTATAAATAGTTAAGAAAATGGGAGCGACTAGAAATTCGTACGGGAGAGCACCAAGTCATCTCTGTAGATGCTCTACCCTCAGGGTGACTGATGCTCCCCCTTCCTTGCAGGCTGCACGCAGTGACTTCCTGAGAGCACACACAGTGGGGTGGGGGGGGGAGTGTACCGTGGAGAAACCCCGACAGACGCCACCTCACCAGGCGCCCCAAGGTTAACAAACACGACCTCAGCCAGGTGACATCATCTTGATCTGAAGTGTTGAAAATGGCATTTTTCCTCTGTGGTCTTTCTCCCAAAGCACATCACCTTAGTCTAATCATCTGGAAAACACCTGACAAATCCCAAAAGAGAAAACCCTCACCAGCACTCCTCAAAACTGTCAAGGTCATCAAAAACAGGAAAGTGTGAGAAAAGTACAATCACCAAAAGTAAAAGCTTGCTGGATGGATGTGGCCTTAGCGTTGACATAGCAAAATAATGAATGAAATCGTAGAGGAGAGAAAATTAACTAAAATGCAACAAAGAAAAAAAGCTGGGAAATATGGAAAAAAGGTTAAGATACCTGGAAGACAAGCTGAGAAAATGATAAAGTCAAATATATCATTACATTCCACTGTAACTTCAGAAGACTAGAGAGTGTGAGAGCGGTACTATTTGAAGAGATAATGGCTGAGAATTTTCCGAACTGATAAAAGACAGCAATCCACAGATGCAAGTATCCTAACAAGTCCCAAACAGGATAAATAAAAAGAAATCCAAGCCAAGACATAGTATAGTGAACTGTGAAAACCAAAGAAAATCTTAAAAGCTGTAAACAGGAGGGAAAAAAAGGCACTACCTTCAAAGGAGGGACAAACACTGGCTTCACAAGGTGAGCAATGGAAGCCTGACAACAGTAGGGTGACAGCCTCACGTGCGGAAAGAAATGAATGGCAACCTGGGGAAAATATACAGTATTTAAGGAATCAGGGTGAAATAAAGATATTTTCAGACAAAAACTAAGAATTCTTCACCAGTAGACCTACTAAGGGCAACTCCAGATGGGGACAGGTATAAACAGAGTTTGAGTGATCTGAGGGTATCTATCTTCCAAGAGGACAGTAAAGACCTCACTTAACTTCAGGTGTGGACGTGGGCGAGCACATTGCCATTCCTAGGGTAACTACTAAGGAACAGAAACACGGGCAAAACCAACCAACCAACCAAAGGAAAAAAAGAAAGAAACCTAAAATGACATAACAGGATAAAATTATAGATTCCAATCCCAAATATAATCAATATTATAAAAATATACTAAATATGTTATTTCTGTTGCTCTGTTTCTGAAATGGTGATATTAGTATGCCTCAGATGTTCCTATTTCAAGCAATCTTACTACTAACATGAGTCCACGTGGCAAGAAGAGATACAAACATGTCCAGGAGTCAGCTAGTGAGTGTTGGCAAAGTTTAAATTGCTTATTTTTCCAGCAACATTAGTAGAAATTATAAGATATATTTTTTAAGTTTGGAACCTACCTTGTAAATCAAAATACCTTGATTTGGGATTTAAAAAGTTCAAAGTTTAACATTTAAATTTCTTTGATATTTATCAATCAACTTGTTAAAAAACAGATTTCATTGAAAACTGTGACTTTACTTTTTAATAAACTCTGCTGATGAACTGTACAAATACAAAAAGAAGGGTGGCATATAAACTTATGTGATTTCAGATTATTTTTGGAAAAATAAATTTTGGTTGCTTCTGGGGAGGGAGCTAGGGGAAGAAAGGCAGGATGACACTGCTAAGAATAAGGTCGGGGGGTCTTGCCCTTGCAAGTAGCAATAATTATTATAAAGCTACAGTAATAAGCCAGTGCCTTATTGGTGCTGGGATAGACAAACTGACCAATAGTATGGATGGGAATTCTCAGAAACAGAGTGCACTTCTACAAATGCCTCATTTACAGCCCAGCTGACATAATTCAGCCAGTGGGAAAAGCAATCATTTTTTAAATAATTGGTTGTTATTTACATTTAAAAATACGTTTTTAAAAAATCACTAAAACTGGATCCCTACCTCACACATAGCATACATTTTGACCGTGACATAGGGAAGGAAGGATTTCTTAAGAATTAGAAAACACAACATAAATATTCAACTACATTAAAATTAAGACCCACTGTTAATCAAAAGATACTATAAAAAGAATGAGGCCAGGCACAGGGGCTCACACCTATAATCCCAGCACTTTGGAAGGCCAAGGTGGGAGGATCACGTGAGGCCAGGAGTTTAAGACCAGCCTGGACAACATAGCAAGATCCCATCTCCACAAAAAATTTAAAAATTAGCCAGGCACACTGTGGTTCTAGCTACTAGGGAGGCTGAGGCAGGAGGATCACTTGAGCCCAGGAGTTTGAGGCTGCTGTGAGCTGTGATCACACCACTTCACTCCAGCCTGGGTGATAGAGCAAGACCCCATCTTTAAAAAATTAAATAAAATTCAGAATCATGGGTGCCTTTGGCAGGGGTTGGGGGATGGAAGAGAGAAGTAGGGGATGGGGTCTGAGCACACAGGGCACACAGGTGATGAAAATGTCCTATTTCATGACCTGTGTGGTGTGTACACGTGTTATACCTGTGGTTCCTTAAACACTACCTATGTTTTCATATGCTTCTATATGTATGCTGTATTTCACAAATTTTACATTTTTATTAAAAGAATGGAAGAGATACTTGTCAGCCCCGGGGCAGGCTCTTGGCCTTGGCCCTGGCCCACGGGCAGAACTACTCTGAGCAGAGGCTGCCCTCCCAGATCTGCTTAGGGGTCTCCCCTAGAATGTCGGAAGCTTGGCTCGTGTCTGCACCCAGCATTCTGGACAACGCTCCAGAAGGGGGCTGTGTGTAGGGGTCACCTCTGTCCCTTCCCATCACACGAGGTCAGGCTTAGCAAAGCAGCAGCGGGCGGGCGTGGGAGCAGCCTGCAGGGCGCCGGCTGGCTTGTTTGCCCCCTCAGGGCTGGGGCTTCCGTCTGGGCCTCTGGGGACAGACCCCTGCTCGCCACCATTCCCACTCAATTCCTGGCCCAAAGCTCTGGTGCCCCGTGGTGGGCCGGTGGACGAGGGGCCGGTGACTGCAGTGGTGGGTGGAGGGTGATCCGAGAGTCAAGCAAGAATGTCCGGGCCTCAGGCCCGCGCAGGACCAGGACCAGGACCAGGACCAGGACCAGCACCGAGCCAGGCTCAGGGCAAATCTGCTGATCTAGCGCCAAAGGGGGCCCAGCCCCGGGGGAGAGGACAAGGCCCCTGTCCTTAGGGACACTGACCCCAAGGACCAAGGTTTAGCTGTCAGGGGCTGCTCCCCATCCACACGCCCCACTCCAGGGCACTGAGTGCTGACGTCCCTGCCACAAAGCCCTTGTCTGATGACAGGGAGAGAGGACTCGACTCTCAGGGAGGCACAGAGAGGCTAAGGGAGCTGCCCGCGGCCACACAGCGTAACAGGCCATCCCTCCCACCCCCGCAGCGGAGAAGCCTGTGCTCCCAGAGGCTCAGCCTTCCTTGTGGGGAGGGTGGGTGACTCTGAGGGGGCACCGAAGGAAGGAGGGGGGACTCAGATGACACAAGCTGCCACCCCCACCCCCAACACACACCCTTATCAGGTAGACTCCCTCAGCCCGCAAGCAGTGGGGTCTGCTCTCGCCCAGGAAACCCCCAAACCCAGAGCCAGACAAGGGAAGGGCTCGAGCCAACCACGGGCTCCCAGCTGCAGCCAGGGGAGGCGGCCAGGCACCCAGAGACTGCAGGGCGCCTGCTTCGCCCCTCACCTGAAGCCCACAGATGGGCTCCCTGGGGGCAGCCATCCCTGGCAGGTTCCAAAACAGATCCTAACACTCTCACTCTCAAAGTCCCTGCTAGGAATTTACCCAAAGAAGGAAAAAGTTGTGAACACAAAGGAGGTCACCAGAGGGTTGTTTATAAAGAGACAGACACTGGAAGATTTAAGTGGCCGGCGAGAGCTGCGTCGTGACGGCACTGCTCTTGCCAGACTGTCTGCAGCCTCTAAATCCAGCAGGGCTGAGGACCCAGCGACAGACAGCGAGGTGTGCTTAGGGTAGCTGTGTTCTCGGGAACAGACTGTAAAGTCGTGGAGAGATCACGGTGAAGACCGTACTAAAGCTCCAAGCAAGAGGCTCTGGACAGACAGAAACAGCTAACATGCCCTCCTGAGACTCAGTTTGCTCGTCTGTGAAATGGGGCTAACCCCACCCCCCCAACCTCAGCAGGTGAGGCTGAGATGATGGGCCCAGATGAGCACTCAAGTAGCAGCAGCTAAAGCAAATCAAGACAATGGCGCATCTGCCACACCTGAAACTGGCAAAAAAAATCCGAAAACACTTGATGCTGCCGGCGAGGATGAGGAAAATAAGCACCCACCCCCACCTGCTACTGCCGGAGAGTAACCCGACAGCGTCTGTGACAAACTTCACGGCGCACGCTGAGACCCAGGAATTTCACGAGGAACTTGACCTTTGCATGTGCTTGGAATATCAGGCCAGAATATGTCTATGACAGCGCGGACTGTAAAAATGACAGACAAGACAGGAAACAAGCGTCCACCAGTAAAAGGGTTACAGAAATTGTGTCACCCGCAGCCTGGAAACGAATGAAGGGCGCACTGACGTCGCTGGCACAGAACATTTCTGTGTCCAGGAGGACCTCTTGAGTCGCTCTGCATAATTAGGCAAAAGTAATGAACTGTTTTTCCAAAGGTAGAATGAGACACTTATTTTGGGGAGGGACACTGGAATTCCAGAGATGTGGAAGTAGATGTATTTTTAATTTTATACCTTTGAATTTTTTTAACTGTGTAGTTTTTCTAACACATACCTATTACAAATATATATTGTATTTCACGTAAATTGTGTTAACAGGGTGATCTTGACGCAGGCTTACAGCCCATTTCTTCACTGTTTTTTATTGTGGTAAAATATATATAACATAAATTTTAGCATTTTAAGAATTTAAAACTTTGTAGAGATGGGGTCTCACTGTGTTGCCCTGGCTGGTCTCCAGCTCCCAGGCTCAGCAATTCTGCCTCAGTCTCCCAAAGTGCTAGGATTACAGGCATGAGCCACCACGCCCAGCCTCACTTTAACCATTTCTAGGAGTACAATACAGTGGCATTAAGTATATTCACAGTGTTGTACAACCATCATCACCATTTCCAGAACTTGCCAAATATTCCAAGCAGAAACTCTGTCCCCATTAAACACTCATTCACTCCCTTCTCCTGCCAGGCCCGCAACCTCTCATCTACTCTCTGTCCTGAGAATCCAGTGACACTAGGTACACCCCAGATAAGTGGAACCAGACAGTATCTGTCCTTTTGTGATTAGCTTCCTTCATTTAGAATAATGTCCTCAAAGCTCATCCACGTAGTAGCACGCGTCAGACTTTCCTGTTTAAGGCTGACCACTACTCCACTGCATGGACACGCGTCTCATTTCGTTCATCGGTCAGTGGACATTTGGGCTGTTTGAGTCCCCGTTTTCAATTCTTTTGGGTGCGGACCCTGAGTGGAACGCCAGGTCACACCGTCAGACTTTGCCACAGTGGCCGCGCCATCCCACACCCGCACCAGCACAGCGCCGGCCCCCTGTTGTTTCCAAATTCGTGTTTTCTTTCAGCGGCTGCTCGGGCCACCTGTGGGCTTCTGGCCGACTCCTGGCCCTGCCGGCATCGTGCGGCCTGTGAAGTAAGCGACATGTGCTGTGCTGCCAGCGACCTTCCACAGGGCTGGGAAAACTCCACACCCAGCCCTGGCTGGTGGCAGCCCGGGTGTGGCCCCGGTGCGGCTGGGGCGGGTCGGCCGAGCCCGCACAGGCCTGGAGGCGTCTAGACGGCAGAAGCCGGCCCTTTGTGCACCAAGAGGGGAGGTGGCAGCTAGCGCCCCTCCTGCTACCCGAGGGCAGGGAGGCCCCAGCGGGAAGTGGAAAACCTTAGTGTGGCACTTACCTCAGGGGCCCCTCCCAGTGCCAGGGATTGCTGGTGACCTGCCAAAGGCCGCTGTCCCCGGAGGCTGCAGCGAGGTGCGTGTGGAGTCCGGCCTGCCTGACATCAGCAGGGCCCGCAGCCGCGCAGGCCCGAGCACGGCCAGGGAAGAGCACGCGGAGCTCCGGGAGGCGTCTCCCGCGCCCGGGCCTGCCCCTGCCCCGGCGGCGGCGCAGCCGGGAAGGCAGGAAGCGCAGGTGCAGCCTGTGGAGGCCAGTGCCGCCCACCGCGGCCACAGGCAGCTGCGCAGAGCCCCAGGTCCAATGGGGTCAGGCCTGCGGCTCTTGGGACCCTCAAGCCCCCTCCCAGGCTTCTCAGTTTGTGTTTGGTCCAGGGAACACCAAAGAGTCAGGGTGGGACATGATTAAAGATGCACATTCCTGGGCCACAGGCCCTGCCCTGGATTTAAACTAGTTTGGTGCGGGCCTGGAGTCCACACCGCTGAGAAGCGCTGGGAGCTGGGAAAAAGCCGGCCTGGCTCTCCCGGGAGGAATCACAGGCAGGAGTGTGGCCCCAGGCGGCGCTGGCAGGGAGAGCTCCTGCCATCAGGGGACGTGTGCAGGGGCCACAACCGCCAGGTCCCTGGCACCCAGCAGGGGTTCAAAAGTGGAGAAAGGTCCACACCGAACTCCTCACCCTCCTGCCTGCTCAGCCACAGGTCCTCCAGGAGAAAGGGGCAGGAGGGATCCAGAGCGATACCACCCCCCAAGTCCCCAGAGAGGCTGGCACACCCCTGGTGATGAGCACCATGCTGACCACCTCACAGGCTAAATGCCCACCTGGACACTGGTCCCCAGCAGGTCTCTGAATCACCTGGAAGGCGGGAAATGGCAGGACTCGGTTAAAACAGCCCCCACTGGCTGCATGAGCCACCAGACACCAGAAGGTACTGTGACTGCGGGCATTTGGGGGCCGGCCCCGGTCAGGTGCTTGGTCTCCTGGCAGGTGTCTCAGTGGGAAAGGCCCTTCCTGGGGCTCCCTGCCCTTCTGAGCTTTTTGTTTGTGAGAAAGTGACCGTGGCAGTGCCAGGCGAGAGCTTTGGCACCCTCCCTCCCAGTCGGACTTCTCCCATCCTTTGCTGTGGACCAAGAGTGTTTTCTCAAATGTACGTGCGGTAGTTTCAGCTGCCTCTTCCAACCCAGTTGTCGCCATGAGGCTGGAGCTGCAGGTGGGAAGGTCCTGGGAGTGCAGACTGTGGTGCAGCTGGGACAAAGGGGCCTCGAGTGGACAGGCCACAATGATCGAGGGGCTCCCTGCAGAGCCGAGGTGCCCAGCGATGTCTCGGGGCCTGGGCTCCTGCTCTAGCAGGTGAACTGACGGGAGAAATGAGAGGGCTGGGTGGGGCTGGGCCTCCGCCGGGAATCCAGGAAAAACAAAGGTTTTGCCTTTTCTCTCACCGCACTATTTACTGCAGTAACGGGGCTGAGGCGGCATCCCGGAAAGAGCGCTAAGGCCAAGGGGCAGCGTCTTGTCCCCGGCCACACCCTCACGTAGAAAAGTCCAACTGCCTGCCGGCCTCCTTAGAGCGGCTCAGATGAAGCCCTGCCGTGCTGTGCAGGCTTTGGCTCTAGTGCTGAAATACAGTTGCACAAAATCTTTTTGCCCATTTTAAAGTGCAGCCATCAGATATTAACTTTCCAGGTACATCAAATTCACATCTTGTAGCACCTTTGACCAATTTTGTTTTAATGAGAGTTTAAGGTCAGCTGTGACATCCCCCCTCACCTCCAATTAACTGTGTACTCAAAAGGCAGCGCATTTTAAGACACAAGGGGGAGGGTGGGTGAAGAATCCCCCAGCACTAGGGCTCAGGGTGTGACACTGCAGGCTGACCCTTGCCAGAATGCTGAAGCCAGACCCTGACCTCAGAGCCGGGTGGACTCAGTCTGAAATCTGGCCAGACTCTCAGGTCCCAGGAAAATTCACCATCCGGAAATGCAAACGGACGCACCAGCTGAGGGCTCTCTGAGCTTTCCCACCCCCGACTCCCAGTACTAGGGGAAGAGAGTCTATTTATGGCAAATAATTCTGGGGCTGAATCAATGCATTCTGAATGAGAGACCAAAAAACCAGGACTCTACTAAAGGGCTTCCGTTCTGATCACCCCAACACCATGACTGTACAAACCAGTTTTATTAGGGAAGCGCCCCAGGTGCGCCTGCTCATGCTCTCGTCACACCTGTTTCTCAGATTGGCCAGGCTCAGAGGCAAGTTACCAGCTTAGCAAAGAGGAAAACTGTTCTGCAAAATAGCAACTGTCAGCTTAAGGCATTACTAATGTTGCAGAAGGAAAGCACGGTTACTAGGGAAGTCTGGACAGCCCAGGCGATGACTTCTGGGAACAGGAAGCCCTCTGGGGCCAGACCGTGGGGCCGTCAGAGCTGGGAGATGACACTATCGCTCTGGGGCGGTGGGTCACTCCTTCAAACCCCTCCATGTCACAGACAAAACACCGTCTATTCCTTGAGCTTTTCAACTTAGAAATTAGTTATATAAAAAGTGCTCTTGGCCCAGAAGTCCCGGCATGTGCGGGCCTCAGGGTGCTCCCCCAGTCCTCCCTGGCTGGAGCAGGGGAGGATGGAGATACATGGAAGGCTGGTCAGGCTCAGTTTTAGAAATGAAGTCACAACTAGGAATCGGGAGTCAAGGGGTCGAGACCCCCGCTGCAATCACATGCTGAATCCTTGTCCTCCCGAGAGCAGGTGCCTACGGTTCCTTCAGTCCACGGAAGAGCTCAGAGCAGGGCAGGCCAGTGTGGCCCCGCAGCGGCCGCCCTCACTGCATGCCGAACCACTGCTCCTGGTCAGCCCACTGGGCCGCCTCACTGTCGCTGCCCTCCAGGTCCCCTTCTTCCCCACTCCCTTCCATGTCGTCCACATCCTCCTCCTGAGTGGCATCCGTGGGACTCTCCTCCTTCTCCATCTTCTGCATCCCCTCTAGAGACTTCTGGTCATTGGGGTCCAAACTAGGGGACAACAAAACAAAGGAGAGGCCTGAATCTCTGCCTTGCTTCTTGCTGGCTGATTCGTCATCTCCCTGGCCCGGCAGTGAAATGACCACACAGTCACAGAGAGACCGCTAATGCCCGGCCTCTCCAAACAACTCCGGCTTCCAAGGCTGGGTCGAGGGAGTCCGCCACTAGAAGTGAAAAAAGGTGTCTTTTCCTAATTTTTAGAATTCTCAATTTGAGTTTTCTCCACAAATTTCTTAAACCTTTTCACACCTATTACCTCTAGCATTCTGCTAGAGGAGGCTCCCAGATAACATTATGAGAAAGTGGCAAACAAACATTAACAGGCAAATTTAAATGTAATTCTCCGAAAGTTGGGTTTTTGAGCTATGGGGTTACAAAAAGTAGTTATTTTTCTGTGAGTATAACTGTTCCATGTTCTTATGATATAATTAAACATATCAGCATTTCAGTAGTCAGCCCAAAACATCACACTATACCATGGAACACATTTGTAAACTCCTAGGTTAGACCCCAGAACCCAAGGCTACCCCTACCTGAGTATTTGCATTTAGCAGCTAAGAATCACCATGTGCCAACCCCCCAAAGTTCAGAAGCTCCAGAACGTTCATTTATTTGTCTCCTAAGCCATCTTTCCTCTTGCTTTCGTGACCATCACCCAAGCCTCAGCCATCCCATCCCTAGCAAATCCCACCTCTAATGAAAGTCTGGTATTTATTTTCTCCCTTGCTTCTGGGCATCTGAAACACAGCTAAAACCCATGTTGGAATTGTTTCTACTTGTATAAACGCAGATCTGTAACATCTCATCTCTGAGGCCTTCCATACAGCTCTTACCCACACCCAGGGCCCCCACCCTCTGGACTCCCACCTTGCCTTCTACAGACTGCTATGAAAGCCCTTAGCACGAGGTACGGTCAGTCTGCACGTGTGAGACTGACAGCTCCCGGAAACGCAGCATCCCCAGGGTCACTGAGATGCCAGGCACATGAGTGGTGCTCAACTGTCTGCTGAACAAGTAAACGGATGTGATCAGAGTCATTAAAGACAGCCCTTGACCATAACCTTACAGACACACAGACAACCCTTAAAAGAAATCACTTCTCTATTAAACAGTAAGAATACCACTATTTATTTAGTATTTACTATGTACCAGACACAGTGCTAAAAGCTTTACATGAAATAATCATTTTAATCCTCAATCATTCAATATCTAATAAGGAAGATAGATATAGACAAGGAAATCTGTTAGTAACTTGCCCAAGATGACAGGTGGTGAAGGCAGTTATCAAACTTCAGAGTTCAAGTTCTTAACTACTACAGTAGGTAGAAACATGGGAAGTACTTACAATACTTTGATTTGAAAAAGCAGAATATAAAATATAGACTAGGTATAACCCTATAAAAATATGTGTATGTGTGGGCAAGGACAGGAAGATGATCTATACAAATGAACAAGGATGTTATAGAGGTGTGGGCTAGTTATGAGTGAAACAGTTCTTCAATGTTGTTAATATACTTTAAGAAAAAATTTTTAGAAGTCACGAATTCACAAATAACTCTTCTATCATTACTGTTATTATTCGGCTTTCAACCGTGGGCACAGTGTCTGTGTGTCTCCAGAACGCCTGTGACAGCTCACTGCCTCCTCTGCCCTCCTTATCGACCTTCCCCCACGGGAGGCCGGGTGCCTACCTTAGTGCTATACTATACTGGTCCATTGCTTCCTGATACTCATTGACAGCTACAAGGAAATCTCCAAGGATCCGATGTAGGACACAGTCACTCTGATTAGCCAGTGCATTCCTCAGCAAAGCAATTCCATCTTCATATTTCTGTTCTCTGCCTGGAAAAAAAAATGACCCTCATTGTCCTAGTTCAACATTTTAAAAATATATTCCCATCCTAAGTCATATATACAAAACCACAACAACTATCACAGTCTGACACTGTCTTTGCAGATGTCCTCAAGAGAATGGCAGTGAGACACAAAGTGAAAGCAAGTGCATCTGAGTTCCTACTCTGTTAGAAAATTTGCAGTTTGAGTTCTGATTTTTTTAAAATGTACTCTTAACCTTAATTCAAATAAAAAGCCAAACTGCATTTTATTTGCCAAACTAGCCCAAACCCAGGAGTTCATAAGTCAGGACTAAAAAAACAAGGCTAAAAGGGAAGTCAAAAGAGAATCCAGATGGTTTAAAACAGTTCAAACTGGCTAAAACCAGTTAGTTATATTCAACCCAAATTAGTTCAGGACAACTAAAACCAGATAAAATTGAGCTGAACAGGTACCAACGAATAATAGCTGGTTTGAGCTAATCCAAGCAGGTCTAAGCCAGCTACATTTGGCTGTGCTAAATATAAACCAAATCAAGCAGGCTCAGACCTGCTGCAAAAGGCACACACCTGTCTGGTCATCTGTAACCAGGTGGGACTGAGGCATCCAAATGAGATCAGGTTTCATAAAAACTAATGACGAACGGGGCAGAAAATAAGACACACTTACTAAGCAGTTCTGCTTTTTTCACCACAGCCTTAATGTAATCCGGCCTTTGGGTCAGGGCTTTATCTAATAAAGTTTTGGCTTTCTCCTGTGTCACTGGGTCTTCAAGACAAACAGTGGCTAAAAGGGTAAGGGTCTGTGCATTGGCTCCTAGAGTTTTGTAAACGTTGTTAGCCATCACCATTGCTTCCCGAATACTGTTGGAGGCTAAGTAACATTCGATGAGACCTGAAAAAACAACACACAAAGTAGTTCAACCATATTACCATTCTAAGCCATGCTTCTATTCTGACAGCCCTCCAAGTTGCAAACCTTTGAAGTTTCAGACAAAGGGCAGGCCAGGGGAAAACTCGGGTGGTGAGATTAGACTGGAGGGTATGCTGACAGAATAGCTAAGAAGTGTTCTTCCCCAGAGCACTTGACAGACATGGAAAAAGCCTGCCCTGGAAAGGTCAGTGAAGGAACAAGCATGCGTGAGGAAACCGCAGCATGTGAGCTGCCCATCTGACTGCTAAAGGAACAAACGTGACACTCATGATTAGTCTGTCATATGGCCAAGAGATTAAAGTAGTGAGAGATGTTTCCAACCAAAACCAAGGTTTCACTGCCTCTTAACAAGCTGTTATTCTCCAGCTGTGTTCAGTCACCTGTTTAAGAGGGGGGACTAAAGTGAACGTCCAGTTCTACAAAGGACCGGACCTGTCAAGCAACATAAGGAGAAAGGACACTTTCATCTGAAACACAACAGCTGTTTCAACCCTATAGTTACACAACTATTAGGTACCCATAATAATTTTAAAAAAAAATTTTTTTTTTTTTTTTTTTTTTTTTTTGAGGCAGAGTCCTGCTCTGTCACCCTGGCTAGAGTGCCATGGCGTCAGCCTAGCTCACAGCAACCTCAAACTCCTGGGCTCATGCGATCCTCCTGCCTCAGCCTCCCAAGTAGCTGGGACTACAGGCATGCGCCACCACGCTCAGTTAATTTTTTCTATATATGTTTAGTTGTCCGGCTAATTTCTTTCTATTTTTAGTAGAGACGGGATCTTGCTCTTGCTCAGGCTGGTTTCGAACTCCTGAGCTCAAACGGTCCGCCTGCCTCGGCCTCCCAGACGCCCAGAGTGTTAGGATTACAGGCATGAGCCACTGCGCCCGACCTAAAAAAATTTTTTTTTCTTTTTGTCTTTTGTCATACCTGGATGTGACAAAAAATTTTTTTTAAAAAATTGAAGAAAACCTAACAGTTATCTCAAGAGGCTGGAAGCTTTCCTAAATTAGAGGGACAGCACTTAATCAGATGGACCAAAATTACCGAGAATGGCAGCTCCTGTCTCTCTTCTCACCCACAGCGAGATGTCCTATGGGGCCACTGCGAGAAGTCAACTCTCAACTCTTCATGCCAGTAAGTTCAGAACAGAGGAAGAACTTTTTGGCACAAGGCACTTACCAAAACAGAAAAACAGCTTAAACCCCAAACCCACACAATCCCTGCCAGATTTTCTCTGCATACTCCTCCACCCCAGCAGCATTTATAACATTCATGCACACTCTTCCACACACTATCGTTACCTAACTAGACATTACCTAACTCTTAAGGCAATGTGTTTGACTCCAAATACAGTTGCTTGCAACTAGTTATTTATTAGTCTTACTTTCCTGCTAAAGCCCCCCTGGAACTTCAGAAGGAAATGGAAAAAGTGTACTCCACTAACCCAAGGCCTCCACCAGCAAAGTAAGGAAGCTCCACTGGAGACTGCAAGAAGCATCGGAGAACATAAACAGAGTCCTCCTGATCCAAACCTCCACATGGCAGCTTGAGAAGGCAGCCGGGAGACCTCACTGGCCAACTGGGGCACATCCTCTGCCCAAGCACTGTGCAAAGGGGTTACTCAACTCATCTCTCGCTCCAGTGAAACAGGCACACAACAGAATGGAATCTGCATGACAAAAGCAGCTAGGAGGCTAGGGATGTTATAGTTTTAGGATCAAGAATTAATCTGCAACCAAAGGCTTGGTTTACTGGAGTTTCTTTAAGAACAAAGCCACCACAGGCATAGGCTCTCTGGCTATATAAGCAGATTTGTTCTCTCCCCCAATTTCCAAATTTTATTTCTCAAATTTGAACTCATCTTCCTGTTAACAGCAAGTCACTCCTAGATTCCGGAGTTTATTTTTAAATTCTTATAAAAATATGTTTTGGAGGAACTGCATCTTTTAAGATCTATTTTAATGTCTATGACTGAGTCACCAAATGTTGCTGAAGCTGGCATAGCTCCTTTGAACTCCTAGGGTCAGTTCACATGAACTTAAAATATTTCATGACAAAACAAAGCTGTAGCCTGAGTCTGCCCACTGGGGGTCACGATGAACACACCATTTCCCACAATCAACACCGTCATATGGATGTGGAGTTACCCTATGAGTAATAGCTCTGGCCCAAGGTAGGACGACTGTGAAAAAGAATAAAGACATAACCAAGCGAGCTAGAATGGTGCCTGGCACAGGGAGATTCACATTAACGAGTGGGCTGCATCTGCGGCAGGAAAAAAAGACTATCCCAACTACCCTTTCATCAAAAACAAAACAAACAAAAAAACCCAAAAACAACAACACAGAAAAAGAGAATGAGAAAAATGGATTCTGAAAGCATGGGGTAAAAAACTACGGTGAAACCCCTAAACGAATGTAAAATGCCTAATGCAACAGTTTCCAAACTTGATCACACATTGGCAATACCTGAGATCTTTAAAAAGTACCAATGCCTATCTCCCAACCCCACAGATTCCCATCTATACTAGAAAGATCCAGCAACAGGATTTTTGAAAGCTTCCCCAGATGACTCTGATGTACAACGCATCTTGGGAAGTGCTGGCCTAAGGAAACCTTCCATCTGAGTGCCGTTGCCACCCTAGGGATTCACAACATTCATGTATATTTTCTATCTTACCTTCGTAACAATCTAAGCGACAAGGTGCGAGCCGTATGGCCTCCCGAAAATGTATTATTGCTTCTTGGACTCTGCCCATGTTCCTAAGCGCTGCTCCTTTAAGTAGCAAAGCTTGAACACTATTACTATTCAGCTGAATGGCTTTGGCTCCTAAATAGAGGGCCCGAGAATAGCGTTTGCTATAGAAGCTGTGACACCTGGAAGAAAAAAAAAAAACCACCAAAAGTTATCCGAGAGAAGACTATAAAGAAACTTTATCTAAAGTATCTAAAACTCAAAGGGAAGGCCCTATGCATGATTGTTGTTATAAACTGCACTTACAGCTTTAACCTAAGAGATTAGTGGAAAAGTGAAACAAATCAAAACATCTACCTTTTATTTTTAAGGGGGAAATCTTGATATGGAAGGAAAAAATTATGGAAAAGAACCTGATGATCTGGACATGTTATTAGCTGAGAGACATTCGGAGAATTTGTAAAGCCAAGTCAGTAACAAAGGAGCATCTTTTGGCCCCATCACCGATGGCCCAATGCTAAGCACAGGCATTCACTATCTCAATCAATGCTCACTTCTAGAAGTATGGGGCAGTAGCCCATTTTCTAAATAAGAAAACAGACCCAGGGAGGTATTTGTTTGTTTTTGAGACACAGGGTCTTGCTCTGTTGCCAAGGCTATAGTGTGGTGGCGTCATCATAGCTCACTGCAACCTCAAACTCCTAGGCTCAAGCAATCCTCCTGCCTCAGCCTCCTGAGTAAGCTGGGACTGCAGGTGGGCACCACCACACCTGGCTGATTTTTCTTTCTTTTTTTTTTTTTTTTTTTGTAGAGACGGGGTCTCATTATGTTGTTCAGACTGGTCTCAAACTCCTGACTTCATGCGAACCTCCTGCCTCAGCCTCCCAAAGTGGTAAGATTACGGGCCTGAGCCACTGCACCTGGCCCAGAGAAGTAAATAATACATTCAAAGTGACAGACTATGATTTGAATCCAGGACTGATTACCTCTTAAGTCTGTGTTCAACCTATATTCTCTTCAGGAGGAACTACAATCTCTTAAACAATCTACTGAAAACTGGGGAGAAAAAGAAACACATCAACATACCCAGAGACCACCCACGGTTCTGCATGCTGGTCAGAAATATTGAAAAGGCGGCAGCCAAGGTTCTCCACATCCTCCAGCCGCCCTTCTCGTGCCAGCAGGTAGCCATACACATCCATTCCTAGTCAGGAGGGTCACAGCAAGAAGCGGCTCTTTACACAAAGCAGCAAGGGTCCTTTCCACAGGAGCAGCACCCAATGTCAGACCCCATGACGAGGCCCCAGCTCCTGCAGGGGCTGAGCCCTTCTCACCATCACAGGCTCCCCCCACTAGTATTTTCAGTTTCCTAAAAAATAACTATAAAAAGCAAAATCCATCCCTCCCCCCAAAAGGCAAAGCAGCAAAAAGACCCACCTCACAATTTGAAAGCCTGTTATTTCCAGGAACACTATGTCCCTCTATCATGTGGTATGATACACAGCTATCCTAATTCAACCAGAAAAGGCCCCAAAAAGGTATAAAGTATCTAAGAACTCTAGACAGTCAAGACTATACATTCAATATGCTGAAAAAGCCAATTAGTCTCAGCAAAAGTTGGCCTATTCCAGAAAAAGCTTCGAGTTTTTTCTGGAATGCAGTTTATCAAAGCTCACTGTCTCCCAGACCCGCACTTCATTCTCACATTCTATAGGAAGGGCCCCATGCTTGCTGCCACCCATCTCTTGCCACCATTCTCCATTCCTTGCTATCCCTTCAGACTCCCAGGAAAATTCCTCTCAAGCCAAGATTACTACAATACTCCTGCTTGCCCCTGGACTCAAGTCCGAGCTTCCGACTTCAAATTGCCAACTACTGCCAGACTAGTATTTCTAACACCATTTTCATCATGGGTGCAGGCAGCTTGGAGAAGAGAAAAGAACACTGAGCAAGAAGGAGATCTTGTGCAAACAAACCCATCTTTCTAGACCTGCCTCCTCATCTGCAAGCTTGGAAAGGACCCCTAAGAGCCCATAAGACTATTTATTGTCACAAGGACCTATTTTTTTGATGGCCTTTTTTGGGCCTTTACAAACAGACATCAGCCTATCTGACCTTCCTTCCCACTAGTTTTGAGCACTCACTGCCAGGCCCCATCTGCCACCCTTTGGAGGTCCCTGTGGCATACCCTTCAGCTGCAATCTTCCTTCAGAACAATGATTTTTCCGTTGTACACTCCTAATTACTTACTGCCTTTAATCTCCTTATCCCTTTCTCAGTATCTGTTCACTCATCCTCCTTTAATTATACTACAGACAGAGTGTCAAACTAAATTCCCTAAAAGGATGTTACAGTTCTGAGGATGCCATCCAAATTCTCAGTCAGGCACATCATCAATTTATAAACCATAAGGAGAGGCTGTGATTGTGATCCCCCTCAAAAGAAAAAAGGCCAAATAATGATCTGTGGAGAGATGAAGTAAAAACACTGTTCAAAATGGAATTACCTAAGTGTTAGAGACACGTGTCAAGACTTTAGAAAATACTATAGTTAAGTTTTACAAACTATTTCCATGAAAATTGGTTACTAGGAGTTCATGCTCCATTTCCTTCCTATCTTCCTTGCCCTCACCAGCCACCCTCTCTCTGCCCCAAGAATTATTTACCTTTTATCAGATAAGGATCCAACATCTGTGCCTGTTCAAACTTGAGGACAGAGTTCTTATTGTCTCCAGCTCTGAAGTACAGGTCTGCTAAGCTTCCCAGTAGGTCCACGTTATCTCGCAATAAAGACTTTTTCTCTAGTGAACTATAAGATATTAAACACTGAACCTTAAAATCTATTATAAATCCTCTTGGTTGTTGAATCTGAGTGACTGGGCATATAGATACTATTTTCTTTTGTGTATGTGTAAAATTTGTCAGAATAAACACTTTAAAAATGAACTGTGCACCATAGATTTTATTTTGAGCTTATGATTTTTAAAAAAGTATAGGATAAGATAGCAAATACATGGAGTAAAGCAGAAATCACTCACTACCAACAAAGAACTTTCAGGATGCAGTGTTTCAGAGGACAACAGACGCTACATGGTGTTAAAGGTAATGTCATTCACAAGTGACAGATACTTATTACTCAACTGGGTGACTTTGCACAACACAGTCCCCAGCCTCTTGTCCTTGGACTTTATCTAAATACAAAGAAAATCCCAGCCTTTTTGTTATGACAAGGGGCCCGTTCATCCTCTGTGGTGAACACATCTTGCTCTTGCTCTGTACACCTATCTTGTCCTTCCACTTTGTTTCACACTTACAAAAAAAAGAAAATCCCAGTCCTAAGAAGAATACCTAGGTCAGATGTTGCAATAAGCTGTTTCAGGGATGGCAGGGTGGGGAGGGATCCAACAAAGTTTTCTTCTAGGTTCAAGAATGACACACCAAGGCAGTGTGCTTTGTGACAGTCATTGCCTTTGCATGCACAGAGTTGAATTCAGCCCAAGTTTATAGTTTTAAAGGTCCCCACAGAGATTATTACATTTGGGACCAATTCAGTACATTAAAAAGACTAACACAGCCTGGAGACAAGTGGCTGCAACACCGAGAGATAAATGTCTCATTTTTCTGTTTTGCTAATTGAGATACATCAGATTTCCAGACAGGGAAAGGGACTCCAGAACACTGAATTAACTTTGCGGCACTCACCAAATGGTATTGATTGCTCTCGAGTTGTCACCAGTGTGCACAAAAGCATATGCTTTGATCCACACAGAGAGCCAGTCCAGGTTAGGCACAGTTTGGATCACGTTCATTGTCATTGATGCCACCTCTGCACCTTTTACAGAAAGGGACAGCAAACCTAATCCAACACAGAGCAGGAGAAAGGTGGTGAGGTACAGTGTCTCTCTTCCACAATGTAAGAAGCAATGGGTTCTATTTTCCCTGGGCTACAAGGCAACCCCTTCCTTATTCTAAGCAAGATGAATATGACAGAAAGGCCATAATTTATTGATAATATTTCTTGATCAAATATGCGATAACAGTAATCCTATTGAATCATCTCTGGTGGAAACTTTTTAAAAATAAACCTATTCTAACGTACAGTCAAGATTGAGAACTACTCTCTCTGACAGTAAACACTCCATGAAAACAGGCAGAAAATGATCTATACCTAGAATGGCATCCAAGGCTAACGGGCACTGCCTCAGCACTTCCTTATAGCTGGTGACCGAAGGGCGCTCCTGACCAGCCTTCTTGTACAAGTTTGCCAGCATCATGTTTATCTGTACAGACACAAACGGTGGATAGTAAAATAAGTATACAATGCAAAGAAAATATCTCATCATGAAAAAGCCCTGATGTTCATTAGCAGTTACTATGCCACTTTTTACTGAAAACCCTATCCATGGCCCTGTGCAAGTAACAGAAGACCAACCCCATTCTTCAAAAGAAACAAGAAATTATTACCATTGCCTTCCTAGGTACTCCCAGCCCTAAGAGGAAAGTCACATTACTTTCTCACTTACCTAACCAAAAGGGCCAGTAATACCTGGACCAAAGATGCTGACTCTGGAAACAGGAATAACGTTCACTTAAGAAATGTCACAGAATGCTAGTTACCTTGATTCTTTCTTGATCTTGGAAAAGGTAGAAGATGAGCTACCTCAGTAGTGCTCAAGTTGATATATCTTAAATTTGGTTAATATTAAGGTATGAGACTGTGAGGAACTCTTGACATAGCTAGTTAAGAAGGATCAGATGAGTTTCTCCCAAAAGGAAATGATACAGAAGGACAGACACAGAAGTACAACACTTGGCTTTTCTCTGATAATTAGACTTGTGGCTAGACTCTAGCCTTTCTGACACTTAAAGCTTTAACCCATAGGTATTAACTTGCCAAAGAAATGTAACAAAAATCAAACTCAAACTGATCTCCAGAGATGATAATGATCCAGAGATCAGATACACTATTTAAATCACTGAGTGCAGACATCTGCACTTTAGCACAATTTAAATATGCAACTTACTGAAGCTAGTTAAAAATAATCCTACCTAAAAATGCAACTGGGAAAATTTGAGAAAACCTAAAAGTTCCAAAGAATGTAGAAGTTCCTAGCACTCTGGGAGGCCGAGGCGGGCGGATCGCTCGAGGTCAGGAGTTCGAGACAAGCCTGAGCAAGAGCGAGACCCTGTCTCTACTAAAAATAGAAAGAAATTATCTGGCCAACTAAAATATATATAGAAAAAAAAAAAAAAAATTAGCCGGGCATGGTGGCGCATGCCTGTAGTCCCAGCTATTCGGGAGGCTGAGGCAGTAGGATCGCTTAAGCCCAGGAGTTTGAGGTTGCTGTGAGCTAGGCTGACGCCACGGCACTCACTCTAGCCCGGGCAACAAAGCGAGACTCTGTCTCAAAAAAAAAAAAAAAAAAAAAAAAGAATGTAGAAGTTATAGAGAAGGGATAAATAACCTTCTCAATACTACAAAGAGATAAATAAAATATTCCAATTTAAAATTATTAGATCTTAAACACAACAGTGTTTGCTAGATCATTAACCTAAGGAAGCAGTCAATGTGAGGGCACAAAAGAAAAAAAGTCATTCTCCAATCTCTTCAATTATCTGTGGCTTGGTATGCCAGATATTAAATCAAAAGAGTAGCTCTGAAGATGAAGAACATCTGTTCCAATCATAGACCTACAGTATATAAAACAATCTAGTATAGCATTAATCCACACTAATTCAAACAACGAAATAATGAAATACTAGAAATAAAACTATTTTTTATTTGGCCTCAGATTTCCCATATTAGGCTATATTGAAAATGCAAAGGAAGGTACTTAAAGGAAAACTCCAGTATCGGTGTCAATCCTTAAGAGAATAAAAAAGTTAAATTTAAGATCCTTTCTTGACTGCTAGTTACTAACAAACCGACTGATGGACCATCTGCCTCAACAAATATCAAAATTTCCTTTAAGCTACTTGACTGTCACTTTGAAAGAATGAATTTTGAGTACTGCCTAGTGAAAAAGTTAATTCTTTTAAAAACAGAGCCTTATTTGAACATCATAAAGCCACATTCCACCAGTTATAAACACAAGCAGTCATCATTTTCTGAAAACTGAGTGAAATATTGTATGTTGGTAAGTTTACTCTTAAAAGGTAAAGATTTACCTAGATTTTATAATCTAACACTGGAATTTTCCTTTAAAATGTGAGGGAATGTGTGGCGGTGTTTACCATACAATAACAGACGTTCATTTAGACGTATTTTGACTCACTTCCTTGTCCTTTACACAGACTGAGAAGCCAGTTAACTCCCTAACGGACAAGAAAGAAAAACTGTAAATATTATAGGTTTATGTTTGAGGCACACATCTTTGCTTGTGCCTAGCCACAAGAGCTCTACAGAATGAAGGATATGTTTTCCTAACAAATGCAGACAGACTCCACTAGTCCCTCGTAAAACGATGGCTATAAACACCAAGCAGTGGATACTACAAAGCTGAGCTTCCTTGACATTACCCATCTTCCAAAAATGCCTCCAAAACACCCACAAGTCATTAAGAAGGAAATATGGTATATTTCTAATAAGATAAGGAATAGTAACTTTCAAAGTTTATTGTCAAAATGCCTTCTTTCAAAAGGAAGACACCTTGACTATAGCAGCAAACATTCTTCACACATGCAAAAAAAAATTATACTCGGGGTAACAAGACTTTCACAGGGTACCAGAACACAATTTTGTATACAGCAACCACAATTATTATGAGACAGGTTAGTAGTTCAAAACATACTTCCAAGTGGGTTTTGTTTTTTTAGTTCCAAGGATTCACCTTGAGACTTGTAGGTGTTTTTAATAGCAGCCACCATCACAAAATACAGTGTAGAAATACCTTAGTTTTAAAAACTCAGAAAACAGTAAATAACTGCTCAATATGAGCTGCTGAAACATGTTCTCATCAAATTTGGTTACTTTTAAAATTTAGTACCATTTGGATAAAACAGCACTAATTAAAATACACTAAAATACAATCTAAGCAGTCTCTACTGCTTAGATTATCTCTTTTAGGGGCAGGGGAATTTACACATCTTTACCTACAAAATTCCTTACTATTAAGCACTCGTTGCACAGAATAGTTTTTCAAAGAAGTGAGGAGGGCAGGTGACATGACAGAATATGATAGAATATTAAATACTGGTATCAATTCAATCTTATTAAGAGCAAAAATTCTCACTGTTCTAAACTGGGCTTTGAAAAAAACCTGATCAGATGCCCATTGTAACACTCCTTACAGAATAGTACTTTAAAAAGTATTTTCACATACTTTTTAGATTTTACAAAAGTTAACAAAGAAAATCGTTCACGGCCATACCACCCTGAATGTGCCCGATCTCGTCTGATATCAGAAGCTAAGCAGGGTCGGGCTTGGTTAGTAGTACTTGGATGGGAGAAAATACTATTCTCTCTCATTTTACAAATAAAAGAAGAAGTAAAAGCTCAGAGATTGGGAACTTGCCCAAGTTCACACTGCACACAACTTGTATGCCCTAAACTCAAACAAGACATCAGATCTTTTGATTTCAGTTAAAGGTGTTCTCTTGGCTACAATATGCTGTCAAATCAAACACAAGTACATAATCCACACATAAATAAGCACAAAAGGATCTTGCAGTCTTAATTTTGAAAATGAAGGGATTAATAAAACCATTCCCATTAACAAATGGGTACGCCTATGTAAAGCAAAAAATGAAGTTCTAAAAAAGTGTTTTTGCCACTTAGAACTGTTTTGCAAATAAATATTTCCTACAGTAAGAAACACCAAAGAATAAGCACTTGTAGTGTTCTCCAGCTATCATTTTCATCAGCTGAATTTTCAGGGCCTCATAAGTCACTCGTCTATCTTTCCAAACCCCTGCTCCTGTAACAGGGGAAACAAGTGAGCATGACAATCATGAGTAAAACGCTCAGATGGGCTCCCTGATGCACGTTTATGAGAAAACATGGAGGGAGCAGGGTTGGGAGAGCTGGGGAGGAGAAGAACACATAAACTCTTCATTCAACTTACTTTGGGAGTTCTCTGTCTGGAAGGGATCCCATCAAGTATAGCAATGGCATCTTTATCTTGTTTTAGCATTGTATAACACTCAGCCATTTTGTATTTCACTTCAATTTCAGATGGAAGACACTAAGAGGCAATGAAAACATCTCTTCAAAATACGGTTTCAATAGAATGGCAGTTCTCCAAAACGTTAAACAGAGTTATCAAATGACCCAGCAGTTCTACTCCTAGGTATACGGCCATGAGAACTGAAAACATCTGTTCACACAAAAACCTGCACAGCATGTTCACAGCATTATTTTTATTGAGATAGGGTCTCACTCTGTCCCTCGGGCTGAAATATAGTGGCATGATCACATATATCACTGCAGCCTTGAACTCCCAGGCTCAAGCGGTCCACCTGCCTCAGCCTCCCTAGTATACTAGCTAGAACTACAGGTGTGCACCACCATGCCTGGCTAATTTTTCTTCATTTTTTCTGGAGAGACAGGGTCTTGCTATGTATGTTGTCCAGGCTTGTCTCAAACTTCTAGCCTCAAGCAATCCTACCACCTCTGCCTCCCAAAACCCTAGGATTAGAGGTGTGAGCCACCACACCCAGCCTTTTTCCAAATATTTTCGATCCACAGTTGATTGAATACATAGATATGAAACCTGAGGATATGGAAGGCCCACTATATATCTCATTTTTTTAAAAATTTCATGAATATTTAATGTATTAATTCATATTAAAGGTTCAGCATGGTGCTTAGCATATTGAATACTTAATATTAGCTATTTTTATGATTGAACCTATCTGGACAATATACATGACTTCCATTAAGTGTTCAAAAACAAGAGAAAACCCTGGCAATTAGCTCATTGATAATACAAGCAAAAGTTTTATATAAATAGAAATAAGATGAAGAGCAGCAAGCTTTAAAAAAAAATCAACTACATCAATTTGTATCTTCTTTTAGATATGGAAAAATACAGGACCTATAATTTCACTCCTAGTGCATTCTGACATTCCTTTTAATTTTTTTATTTGATATTCCTTTAAAATATAAGTAGCATGCGTTCAGCTAGGAAATTTAAAGACAGGTTCAAATTGAAAAGTAAAAGTTCCTCTCCCCCTACAGCTTTCCATCGTTAAATTTATTTCCTTCCCACACACAAAATCTTTCAAGCTTATTATCCATATATATTTAGTAGACATATACCAAGATGTATAAAAATCTTTAAACTATTCCCTTTGAACAAAAGGGGTACTGAATACACTGATTCAAACCTTATTTTCTTTACTAATATATAGGAGTTCTTTTCAAATCAGCACGTATGCCTCTATCTCCTTTTTCATTTTTTTAATTCCACCTTATTCTATCTTCTGGCTATAACTTAACCAGACCCTACACACACACACACACACACACACACACACACACACACTTCTCCCAGTTACTATTATAAACAATACCGCAATAAGCAGCCTTAGTTACCAACCCTGAAAACCTTTTGTGAGTCTACTGTTACGATTAATTTCTAGCAATGGGATGACTCAGTCAAATGGTAAGGACATTACAATTTTATCCCTTCATTTATTTAATTATTGAGGAACCAAAACTGCCAGGAATTCACAAATTATTTCCCATAAATTTCCCCAGGTACTCACAGTCCTAACAATTGAGTGACATTTTAAAAGTTGTACTTTTTTTTTTTTTTTTTTTTGAGACAGTGTCTTGCTCTGATGCCCTGGCTAGAGTGCCATGGCGTCAGCCTAGCTCACAGCAACCTCAAACTCCTGGGCTCAAGCAATCCTCTTGCCTCAGCCTCCAGAGTAGCTGGGACTACAGGCATGCGCCACCCCCCCAGCTAATTTTTTCTATATATATTTTTAGTTGTCCAGCTAATTTCTTTCTGTTTTTAGTAGAAATGGGGTCTCAATCTTGCTCAGGCTGGTCTCGAACTCCTGACCTCGAGTGATCCTCCCGCCTCAGCCTCCCAGAGTGCTAGGATTACAAGGGTGAGCCACCGTGCCTGGCCCTTTTTTTTTTTTAAGAGACAAGGTCTCACTGTCATCCAGGCTGGAGTGCAGTGGCATGACCATAGCATACTGCAGCCTCAAACTGTCCTCCTGCTTTGGCCTCCCAAGTAGCTGGGACTACAGGCATGCACCACCATACCCAGCTAATTTAAGAAAATTTTTTTAGAGATGGGGTCTTGCTGTTGCTCAGGCTGATCTCAAACTCTTGGGCTCAAACAATCCTCCTGCCTCAGCCTTCCAAGTCATTGGGATTACAGGCATGAGCAACCACACAGGGCTTAAAAGTTGTATTTTCATTAAAATTATAAACACTTTACATTTTGCATTCTGTTTGTGTAAAAGTGAGGAACGCATGACTTTGTTAAAACCTAGATAATGCATGTTTAATTCCATTTTTAGATTCATCCATACAGTGAATTTTGCTCTTAGCCTTTACTGTTTGGTTGGATATGTTCTTACATTTAAGTGGTTTTTCACCTTGGTTTCTCTAATCAGCTCCCCTTTAAAAATTACTTTTTATTTTACCACCTTCTACATATAATCAGCCGTCTTCTAAATTCTTTCAGTCTCTCTCTCAAAAAAAAGAAAAAAATCACAATTCTATCTCTAATTACCTGACTTTGTGGAGTAGATGCAGAATTTCCAGTTGAAGGTCTCACTTTTGAAGTTTTACTTAGAGCTTTCTTCTGCTGTAAAGCCATGGTATACTTACTCACAGCATTCCGATATTCCTTATCATGAAAGAGAGAATCTGCATGATACACCAAAAGCTGGTACTTCTGAGATGGGGAGAATAACTCACTAGAAAACAAAGAAAGTATACCCTCTACATAGGTTACTTTGAAATGTTAGAAAGAACACCTTAGTGTCCACATAAGCCTAGCAAAAAGCCTTGTATTGTTTACAAAAAAGTCAATGTATCATAAGTGCTTGTCCCTCAAGTGAGAGGCATGAAAGTTGAACTCCATGCTAATATGGTCAACACATCTAGAATACTGCCTTAAATTGTTCTGTTTTAATATAATTTAATATTTTCTTTGCTTAATATAAAAGCAGTAATACCTATAAATCGAATCCAGTAATACAGATATATAGAGAAAACATAATACATCTTTTCCTCCCCTTCTTTAATCCAAGCCTTCTTAATTTAACAATTTGATATATAGCTGTCCATACTCTCTTATATTAACATCAAGTTTTAAGGATAATATAGACAAAAGAGAGCAACCACAATGACTTAATATTACCAAAGAAGAGTTAAAGACCTGGGAAAGAAAAACCTCACCACTTTGAATTCTTTTCAGGGAGAGGCTGAACAAAAAGAAGTTTGGAGACCTAAAAGCTCTTTTAAATACTGAAGAAAATATGGGAAAAGAATAAGAGTGAGACCCTATGTCTACAAAAAGTAGAAAAAATTAGCCAGGCGTGGATGGTGGTGTGCACCTGTAGTCCCACCTACTTGGGAGGCTAAGGCAGGAGGATCACTTAAGTCCAAGAATTTGAGGTTGCAGTGAGCTATGATGATGCCACTGTACTCTACCCAGGGAGAGACTCTGCCTCAAGGAAAAAAAGAACAGGTACATTAGTGGTTGCAGGGGAAGGGGGAAATTGGGGAGTAACTACCAGCAGACACAAGGTTTGTTTTAGAGGTAATGAAAATGTTCTGGAATTAGATAGGAGTGATGGTTGTACAATCTTGTGAATATACTAAAGCCCAAAGAATTGTGCTGTTTTTAAAAATTAATTTACTTAAGAGACAGGGTCTTGCTATGTTGCCTAGGTTGGCCTCGAACCCCTGGGTTCAAGCGATCTTTCTGCCTCAGCCTCACAAGTAGATGGGACTATGTGACTATAGGCATGTACCCAGTTGAGAATTATACTCTTTAAAAGGGTGAATTCTATGGTATGTGAATTATATATATTTTTTTTATAAAAAAAGACAGGCAGACTAAACACTGGATATAAAGTTACAAAAAAAAAAATGCAAGGACTGAAGAGTATAGTCCAGATAAGATCTCTTCCAACTCTGAAATTCTATGTATCTAGTGAGAAACAAACACTTGATGTTTGCAATAAAAAATATTATTATATTCACAGAAAGCATTCAGCTATTTATATATTGTAACATACATGCCTACTTATGCATTCATAAATTCTCTCTGGAATGACACACGAAAAATTTATAGGTGCTGCCTCTGGAGAAGGGAAACGCGGGTACAGTTCAAGACTCAGGGACAGACACTGTTCTGCACACCCCTTCTCTACAGTTTGAACTTTTTTTTAACAGTGTATGTACTGCTTATTCAACAAGAAACTTTAAAATACAAATGATGAAGGTCAGAACTCAAAACACCTCCTAAGAAACTGCCAGTCTAACTTAATGTGAAAAAGCGTGTGCTAATTAAGTCTAGCCAGGGGATTAAACTGCTTCAAACTATCCTGTAACATCTTTGAGAACGAGAGTAATGACTAACTGGTACATAAATCCCCAAAGGTGGAAACTGTGTACTCTGACAAAGAACCAAGTGAAAGGCTCCAGAATAAACACAGAAGGCTGACAGAGACCAGAACTCCTCACTATCCACACTAAGTGGATGGCAGCTAAATGATGAGTCTCACTAGTGAGGTCCAAAGCACACTAATGGAAGGGAAATGCAGAGCCTCAGCTGCAGGCACTTATGGGGCCTTTCCTTTCTGACCTGGGCCAAATGTTAATGGGTCCACACACAGAAGATCCCATTAAAATGCCATTTGGTGGCAGCAGACAGTGGTGGCTCAGAATGGAGACTCTGGAGCTAGAGAGGATCAAGGTCCAAACATCATTTACAGAGGTGTGAACTTGGACAAGATATTTTACCTCCCTGAGGTTGTACTCACTTTCTTGGCACATTCGATAAGCGTGTGTGTGCTTACTGCACACAGCCACTGTGCTGACTTCAATAGGTGTTAAGAGTGATGCAGAAACAAAGCAGGCCAGTAGGTAAAAAGTGAGAGTATCAGATCATTCTGGTGGTGAGAGAAGGGCTCCCCAGGAGGGACATATGAGCTGAAACCTTAATGAGGAGATAGCTCTGAGATAAAGACCCCAAGCAGGAACAGCAAGTGCAAAGGCCCAGAGCTGAGAACAAGCTTGGTGCGTTCAAGTAACAGAAACAATAGCCAGAGGCTGGAGTGAACAGAACGGGATGAAGTCGGAGAGAGAAGAAGGCATGTGTCTGCTGGCTTCGCAGGCCATGGGAAAGATTTTAAGTGCAATGGAGGATGTTAAGCAGGGAATTAGCTGGAATTAGCCCTGTGCTCCATGGGTTGTAAGACTCAATAATCGGCAGCTCTGGAAACAAGAAAGGCGCCACTCCCACCCATCAAGGGAGGCTCCTGTTTTCAAGGGCTTATCGAGGTGAGAAAGTGGACCCTCCTGAGACACTTGAGAAGAAAAAACTAATCTCAAATATGGGGCGAAGATATTAATATAAAAACCAGGGGAATGGGTCTCTCAGAGCTGCAGCGAGCGAGAAAACGTTCCTTGGGAAGGAGCTGAGAGGGGAGGATTCAGCCCAGAGATATGACAGTCGCTCTGCCGTATGACAGGTGCCTCAGGAAACCCTAGCCAGGGTCGTCCTCAGAGCCTCTGCCTTCTATTCTCGAAGCTGCCGCTCAATCCCCCGCAGGGAGTTCATCCCGGCGATCCGCACAACGCCGGCACCCAGTGAACTCAACTTGCGCTCCGAAGTCGGCTCCGCTTGACGAGGCCCCCGCTGACCCCTCAGCTGGGGCCCGCGGCCGCTCCTTCCCGCCTGTTCCCACACGCCCTCAGCCCAGGCTCCCAAACCGCCGCCGCTTTCTCCTCAGTCCCAGGCCGCTCCCCGCCTCAACTCACGGGTTATTATTACTCATTGTAAGTAACAAGCTGCTGAGGAGCCGCACGTTGGAGTGCAGCCCCGCGGCCGCCATGTCCCGCACGTGGTCTATCACATTCATTCTGCCCGACAAAGCCGCCGACAGGGCAGCAGCAGCGGCAGCTCGAAAAGCCAGTACAGGCTCTTTAGGGAAGACTCCAAAATGGCGGCATCGCCGGGGTCCATCGGGTCCACATGCAGCACCGCCCCTAAAAAGAGGTAACTACTGAAATGCCTGAATAAAAAGAAACCAGTTTCCTTCTTTCCCCATAGTCTCTCTAGGTGGAATGATTTGTTGTTTTTACGCAAAATTACGCCATCGTCCTAAACTGAAAACTTTACTGAGGGCTTCCACGGAGACAAAAGTCACCTCAGTAAGAGTACGTGGTCAATAGGGGTGAGTCTGAGAGGAATTTTTGTGCCTCTCAGAAATTAATAAAAATGTATGGGCCTTTACCATAAATAAAATTAAATATAGTAGGGTGATGAAAAACTCCCCAATATCTGGAGTATTCTACTTAGGCGCCAGGGGCAGACCTAATTGCTTTTACAGTCGCGCATGCGCACAAGGCTGAAGGCGCCACGCCCCCTCCTCAGGTGTTCTCTGAGAGAGGCTTCTCACCGTGGGTACGCTCCTTGCTGCAAAGGGCATATTTTGCCCTGTGAAACGACTCACTAGATCAGTATGAATAAAGGCTAGGTCCAAGAATGAGTTGATACCCATATTAACCAGCATTTGTCTGACACAGTTAATATCTTAAAAAAGTTTTACATGAGTTATTGGATACTCCATAAAGTTGAAGTTTTTGTTCCCTTTTCACAGGTTAAGAAACTGAAGCTGCCTGCTTAAATTTTGTGCTCACGTTGTTGAATGGTTGGCTTGGAATCAGACATTCTGATTTCAAATCCCTTGAATACACAATAGTTAAATGTTAATATTTTGGATCTCAAACTCAAATGTATACAAGGGCCAGGGACGTAGTTGAGTGAGTCTGTTTATGTGTTTCAATTAAACAGAGTTGGAATATTCTCCACTATCAAAATCGCTACCCACCCAGCCACCCAAATATGGCCCGTCTCTCCTTTCTTGAAGGAGACAGTCGTCTCAGTCTGTATTTTGTTTTCATTTGATTTTACAGAAACAGATGCGGAGAAATACGTGTATATCTAGTGTGAAAAAAAATCACGGCGTAAGCGTTTTTCGAAATGGCAATTGACATTAGCACTCAGCACATTGGGAGCAACAGGGAAGTGGGAATTGTGGCAAACTGGAGTGTGCGCTATCTAAATAGCAGCTGCAACTTTATTTCAATGTGTGGGTCCCATGTGGGAATTTTCTATATCATTTGACTTTTCAAGAGAAGTCATAATCATAAATCTGGACTTTAAAATTTGAAGTATCCTGATTTTTAAACATCAGCTGAAATGAAAATAATAACAACAGAAGGGCAAAAACTTGAAAGATCTAAACATTAACAGGAGAATGGATAAATTGTGCTATATTCATGCAAGGGAATGATTTAAATGCTATGCAGCATTTAAAAAATAAATGAACTCCAACACGTGTATTAATATTAACATGAATATGCCTTTATTTTTTGATGAAAAAAATTAAAAATTAAGAAATGAATAAATATTAACAGGAATAAATGTAAAAATATTGAGTCGATAAAGAAAGTTGTAGACTGTGTCATTCTATGATATCATGTAAACAAAGTTTGAAAACATACAAGAAATACTAAATGTTTAAGAATATATACAGATTTAGAAAAAGTATAAAAAATTTCACACAGATGATAAACACCAAAATCAGATTGGAAATTACATCTGGGTTAGGAGCATAGGGAATGTAGTGGGGAAAGGAATGTAGGAGCTTCAACTGTGGGAAAATATTAAGAGCTAATAAAGTTAAGTGGTTAAGATACATGTTATTTTTTACATTGTCCTTCAGAAATGGAAGTGGGTAGTGGTTAAGAGGATAGACTGAGGTACTAGATTGCCTGGGTTTAAATCCCATTTTTGCCACTTAGTATCTTAATTAGAAGCCTAACTTGACTTCTCTGGACCTCAGTCACCCCATCTGTGAAATGGGGATGATGATAGTACCTATTTTATGGGATTGTTGTAAAGATTAAATTAATTCATGGGACAAAGCCTATTGGGGCAGGATGGTGGAAGTGATTCACACCAAGGTATAGGAAAGAAATGAGTATATTATCTGTAGTGGATTTAAAAAGAATAATAAAATGAAATAATAGTCTGCCTTTTTTTTTTTTTCCTTGAGATGAGATCTCATTATGTTGCCTACGCTGGTCTCAAACTCCTAGCCTTAAGCAATCCTCCTGTCTCGGCCTTCCAAAGTGCTGGGATTACAGACATGAGCCACCACACTGGCCTAAAATCTTGTTTTTAATTGACACATAATAATTGTACATATTTATGGGGTACAGTGTAGTGTTTCAATACGTGTATACATGTATTGAAAAATCAAATCAGGGTATTTAGCATACCCATCCCCTCATACAGTGATCATTTCTTTGTCAGGAGAACATTCAAAATCCTCTCTTCTAGCTATTTTGAAGTATACAATACAGTATTGTTAACATGAATCACTCTACCCTGTAATAGAACATTAGAATTTATTCCTCTTATCTAACAGTAACTTTGGACCCCTTCACCAATCTCTTTATCCCGCCCTACCCCCTACCCTCCCCAGCCTCTGGTAACAATTATTCTATTGTCTACTTCTATGAGATCAATTTCTTTAGATTCCATATACAAGTGAGATCATGCTTAACAAACTATCCTCCAGTTTCATCCACGTTGCCACAGATATTTTTGTGGCTAAATAGCATTCCATTGTGTATATATACCACATTTTCTTCATCCATTCATCCATTGATGGACACTTAGGTTGATTCCATGTCTTGGCTATTGTGAATGGTGCTTCAATGAACATGGGAGCGCAGGTATCCTTTTGATATACTGATTTGCTTTCTTTTGGATAATACCCAGCAGTGGGGTTGCTGAATTTCAAATGAGATTTTTAAATGGCACTTTCTATAATGGAAAATTTCAAATATATTTAACAATAGAAATATTAGTGTATTAAGTCTCCATGAATCCATCATCTGGCTTCAATAATTATCTATTCATGAACAATCACATTTCCTTTGAATCCCCTGGCAGTTTCCCTTCTGACCCTCCAAATAATTTGGAAGTAAATTCCAGATTTTAGATAATTTTTTTAGATTTTATATAATTTTATACATGAATATTTCAGTATTCTCTAAAAGGGAAAGACTCCTTGTGAAACAAAACAATAAAACCATGATCACATCTGAAAAGAAACAATAGTAATTCCTCAATATCATCAACTATCTAGTCATTGTTCATATTATCTCATAATTTTGCTGTTTTACGGTTGGTTTACTTGAATCTGGACTCAAAAAAGGTCCATTCTTGCAGTTAGTTGGCACGTCTCTTAGAATATATAGGTTCCTTTTCTCTTTTCTTTCCCCTTGCAATTTATTTCTTGAAGAAGGAGATGGTGTTTAAAGCAGTGCAACTGGATGAAATCACCAAGATGGTGAATATCATCAGAAAAGAGGTTTGAGGACCTAGTAGTCAATAAAACAGGTCAATGTTTAACAACTGGTAAGAGGGAAGCCATGATTTGTAGCCTTTGCCAATTTCTTTTTTTTAATTTATTAACTATTATTATTTATGTTATTTATTTAGAGACACAATCTCACTCTGTTGCTCGGGCTAGAGTGCCATACCATCAGCCTAGCTCACAGCAACCTCAAACTCCTGGGCTCAAGTGATCCTCCTGCCTCAGCCTCCCCAGTAGCTGGGATGACAGGCTCCAGCCACCACGTCTGGCTAATTTTTTCTATTTTTTGGTTGCCTGGCTAATTTTTCTCTATTTTTAGTAGAGATGGGGTCTCGCTCCTGCTCAGGCTGGTCTCAAACTCCTGAGCTCAAGCAATCCTCTGGCCTCGGCCTCCCAGTGTTGGAATTACAGGGGTGAGCCACCTTGCCCGGCTGCTTTTGCCAATTTCTATGGTATAAACATCGTTACTATGGCCAATTGTAAGCTGCCAACTGCGTAACAACTGGCTGGCAAATTTCCTTAAAATGTAACAGTTGGCTCTCTCTGCTTGGGCCAGCCTAGGCACATCACTGGCCCTAGGGCATCCCACCAGCAAGAGCTCTTGGAGAAGAGGGGAAACATGCAACAGAGACTGAGAAGGAACGGCCAATGAGGTGGGGAGAAGAGAAAGAGAGGTTGGTGTTATGGAAGCCACATGAAGCATGTGGTTCCAGGAAGGTGGGAGTAATCAACTTCGTAAAGTGCTGGCGAGAGGTCAAGTAAGATGAGGCATGGCCACAATATTTAGCAATGTGGAGGTCATTGGTGATCTTGACAAGAGCATTGCAGTGGAGTTTTGGTCAAGAGAGAGTGGGAGGAGATCAATGTGAGACAGTGCAGATAGAAAATGCTTTTGAGTTTTGCTGCAGAGCAGTGGTTCTCAACTGGGGGTGATTATACCCCCAAGGGGTCATTTGGCAATGTCTGGAGACAGGGGTGAGGCGGGGGTCACTTCCAGCATCTAGGGGTAGAAACTAGATGCTAAACATCCTGCAATGCACAGGACAGCTCCCCACAGCAAAGTGGAGCAGAAATTTAAATTTATACATTTAAATATCTATTCCAAAATGTCAAAATGTCAAGGCTGAGAAGCCTTGTAAAGGGAGGGAGGAAGTGGGTGGTAGCAGGTGGGAAAAATAGAGGATTTTTTTTTCAGATGGGAGAAATAACATATTTTTGTGCTAATGGAATGAAGGAGAATATATCATATATCACTGACTAAATGGTAGGAGAAAAGTTGATAATTCCTGTAAAGAGATAGTGCTAAAACACACTGTGGGACTGATAAACCCACACAAAGAATGTATGAAGCAAAACATACTTATAGAGAACGAATAGACAGGCAAAGGTGAATCTACTCCTCTGGTAATGTTTTTATTTTCATCTTGAGATAATTCAAGATGAATTATTACTTCATTTTGAAAATTAATTAACCAAAAAGAGGATAAGTTCCATGGTTAAGTCTCATTAACCTGATGTAAGTCAGATCATGCTAATATCAGTAACATTCAAAGGGCATGGCCGGCATTAAACTAACTTGAACACACAGGAGATATATCCAAGGGAACAAGGCCTCCTCTTCCTCATAGAATCGTCTTCTAAAATGATAGTTTTAGAACTGGAGGGCACTTTAGAAGTTATCTCATTTTCATTCTTCATTTTATATGAGGAAACTGAGGCCCTGGGATGGTAACTGGCCGTGAACCTTTAAGTAAGCCGAGTTACATGTGCAGTATGACGTGCACCTCCCGGAGCGTTGAATCAAATATGGTAGAGGAACAGTTTATATATGTAAATGTTCTGCTCCACTTAAGTTTATCTCTAAATGTCCAGCAGCCTCGCAAGAATGAAAATCTTTCCCAGCTGCATGAGACATTTTTCTTAGATCTGTCTTTTGTACAGGGGGAAAATTGCTCTAAGGGAAACATTACTTAACATCCCGTAAGTGTCTGCTGGCAGCGATGGGCTTCCTTTCAGTGGAAAAGTAACTTCAGGACAAAGACTTTGCCTGAACAACTGCAGGCAATACATACGGCCATCTTTCTGACCAATTCTCCCTCTCTTCAGCAATTCTGGGGTTCCAAGATGTCCAGGTTGGGATATTATTTGTGAAATAGACAAGTAAGTACAGAGCCCTCTCAGACACAAAACTGCCATGAAGTTTCCTGGAGACTTTTGTATGTGAACAGCCCCCTCCAAGAAACTCCTGTGATTCCCACACTTAACTAACCAATCTCTTATTTCTTGGGCTGATTCTTTTTTGATTCCTTTTTTCTTTCTGATTCTTAAATGCTGATTTAGCTCAAGGATCTGATTCCATCTTCTAATTCCACAAGAACCTCCAGTCTCTCCAGTTTTTATTTCTACTCCTGATCCATTCACCCAGGCCATCAGCTGGCTCCTCAAATTCAGTGGGCTTGGAGCTAAACTCATCTCTCACTGCCCTTCAAAGGACTCCAAGCCCGACTACCTATTCTAGAAGTTTGCCCGGCACAATCTCAGTTTATGCCTGCTGTCTCAGCAGAATTAATCACAGCATGCTCTTTCATGCTAAAGAGCTTAGGGCACAAGTTATATACCCATCCAAACATATTTCCATCGAAGGCACTGCTATTTCCCAACTGACCTGGACTCAAAATCTCAACCTAACCTTCAGCTGCTAAGTCTAGTGCAACAGAATCTTCTTTTAGAACATCTCTCAAATCTCCCTTTATTTTTACATACTTAGTAACATTCACCAAGCCCTTACACATCTGGATCACTAATAAAGCTTTTACTCCCTGATAATTCTGCCTCCCATCTCTCTACCCTCCAAACCATCAGATGCATTGTAACTTGATCTCATAAAAATCTTGATTTTATCCTTATTGTCCCTTTGCTTGAAAATTTATTTAGTAAGTCAGTTTTCTCAACTGTAAAATGATCTGCTTGAAAATTCTGGGCCAGGTGAGGTGGCTCACACCTGTAATTCTAGCACTCTGGGAGGCGAGGTGGGAAAGTAGCTTGAGGTCAGGAGTTTGAGACCAACGTGAGAAACATAGCAAGATCCCTGTCTCTACAAAAAATACAAAAATTAGCCGAGCATCATGGCACAGGCCTGTAGTCCCAGCTGCTTGGGAGGCTGAGGCAGAAGGATCGCTTGAGCCCAGGAGTTTGAGGCTGCAGTGAGCTGTGATGACGCCAGTGCACTCTACCTGGGGTAGAGTGTTTTTTCATGTCTATCTTGTTATACATGTTTCACACCTTGTTAAGGTTCTGGGGAGCAGAGACCACATTTATATTTCTTGTACATCCTTTCAATAGTGGGCATGGTGCGACAAACAGAGAAACTACCAGTCTTGTTGCATGAATGTCTCACTGAAAAACACGGTGTTGCAAGGTGACCATATTTTGGCTGAGAGGACCAGCTCTAGATTCAAACGTACTAGGTTTAATTGCCAATTCTGCCAACTTCCAGGTGTGTGAGTTCGGGCAAGTTATTTAATATCTATAACCTCAGCTTCTTCATCTGGAAAAGGGGATAGTCTTGCATCTGCCACATAAGGTTTCTGCAAGGGTTAAATAGGATTTTAAAATGTAAATTGCTTAGCATACAGCCAGATCACCTGTAAATTGGAGCTGCAGAGTTAAAGCAAAGTGGAAAATCATGACGGATGATTTATCTTAACATCAACACAGAGCAGATGTGGCCCTAAAATTACACTCTCCTAATGGCATGGTCTTCCAAACATTTATAAACAAAAAATGAAGGGGAAACAAACCAAATGGCTTTGGTGTAATAGTATTACATCCCTTTCTGGACACAGCTCCAAACTTTTTATTAAGGGCTTCAGTACTAATAATTTTGGGGAAAAGGAAAATGCAGAATAAAAAATCCACATAGATCTTGTTCAAGTATTTCCATGTACTGTAATCTTTCTACACATATCATAGTGATTAGAGGCATATTAAAATGATGAATGTGAACAGGACACTTAAGAAAAAACAAGGTGATTCATCCTCACACTGGTTTTGGATAATTTGATTTTTTAAAAAATGTGATCTTCTATCTTTTTGTTTTTTAAGATGATCTCAAAGGACCTTTCTAGCTGTATTTATTTATCAGTAGAGACAGGATCTCACTGTGTTGCCCAGCTTGGTCTCAAATTCGTGGCTGCTAGCGACCCTCCCACCTCAGCCTCCCAAAGTGCTGAGATTACAGGCATGAGCCACTGTGCCTGGCCTCCATCTTTTTTTAAAAAAGATTTTTTCCCCTGGTTATCAAGGTAACTTGATGTACAACTCAGAATGCATAGTCCCTGTAATCTCTCCTGCACCAAGATAATCATTGTTAACAGTTTGGTGTATGTGCTCCCAGTTTTTCCTGGAGCACATACAATTAAATAAACAAGAATGGGATCATACCATAATACTGTCCTCAATTTTTTTTTTTTTTTTTTTTTTTACTTTCATTGATGTATAGTAACAAGATGTCCTCAATTTTTTTTACTCAATGATGTATCCTAAGAAATCTTTCTGTGACGGGACAGATAAGATCATTGTTTTTAATGGCTGGATCATATTTAATTTTGTGGCTGTATTACAATTTATTTAATTCCTTATTGAGAGATGGCTGAATTATTTTCAGGGGTGTGTGTGCATGCGTGCGTGTGAGTTTTTCCAGCATTCAACAATGATTGAAGTTGAGTTGCTGGATCAAAAAGAATGAACATTTAAAAATCGGATAACTATTATTAAATTGCCTTATCTAAAAAATTGTACCTTGTAATAATCTTTTGTAATGTCAGCATTACATTTTGATTAAGCTGTATTTTTAAATCCGTTATACTAGACTTCACATATAATTTATTCTAAATCCTTTGGAAATTGTTTTCTCATATATATTAAAAACCAAAACAGAACAAAATACCTACTATTTTAAAGACCCCAGAAGCCAGGTGCCCAGCTCCTAGGGCCTGTGCGCCCTCTGTTGGCACTGAATGAAACAGGCCCCAGAGTACGTTGGTTTTCCATCCACAATTTTTTCAAAAAACACATTTGTTAAAAACAAACCTTTAATCTTGAAATGAATCACTGTGGATTTCTTTCCTTCTTTCTTTTTGATATCTCTGAGTCTGTAGCAGAAGTTCCAACCTGGCCAGGTGCAGTGGCTCATGCTTGTAATCCTAGCATTAGGGAGACCGAGGTAGGAGGATCGCTTGAACTCAGGAGTTCCAGACCCCTGTCTCTACTAAAAATAAAAAAAATTAGCCAGGCATGGTTAGGCATGGTTAGGCACCTGCCTGTAGTCCCAGCTACTCAGGAGGCTGAGGCAGGAGGATCACTTGAACCCAGGAGTCTGAGTTGCAGTGAGCTATCATGAGCTGGAGCAAGAGAGAGAGAGAGAGACTGCGTCTCAAAAAAAAAAAAGTGCAATCCAAACACCCAAAACCTGAAAGAGAAAAACCTCAGCTGGAGCAAGGAATGGTGGCACGTGCCTGTAGTCCCAGCTACTCAGGAGGTTGAGGTGGGAGGCCATTTGAGGCCAGGGGTTCAAGGCTATAACCACGCCTGTGAGTAGCCACTGCACTCCAGCCTGGGCAACATGGTGAGACTTGGTCTTTAAAAATTAAGAAAACAAACCCACAAACAATCCAATGACAACTCTCTTTTGGCTTCAAGATGGCTGCTTCTCTTTCTATGTCCTTTGGCACTATCTGAGACTTCCAGGACGCTATCTTAGTCATCACAGGACCTGCCACACACGGTTTAACTGTTATCTATGGAGTAAGACTTTGCACATCCATACTTTTGAGTATGTGAACTGTTTGTACTTGTATTAATTAGTCCATAACACAGGTCTTCAGTGAACAGATGCTCAAGAGCATTTAACTCACACATTAAAATTACTCCGCCCATAAAACCAAAGTGGAAATACCCTGGTCACTCAAGTAACATTGTAAAGCTCCCATTTTAATAAAAATTTAAACTTAGTTTTGCTCCTATATAGTCTTCCCTTTGTCCTTAATAACACAACACAAATAATGAAGGTGGCAGCCACATGCCCAGTTAAAATGTCTCCTTTTCCAGACTCCCTTCTAGCTAGAGGCCTACAAGACACAAGAACAAGTCTCTGTGTAGGATTTCTGGGCAGGGTCATGTCCAGGCAGTACTCAGCTGCTACCAGCTTCAGCCTCTTGCTTTCCCCCTTTTCTTCCTGCCACACCTAGACATATAGGAGCCATCTTGACACCATGAGGGTGACAGCCACATGCAAAACAGGGTGCAGAGGAAAAGAGGAAGAGCCGGGGTTCCCAGTGACATCCTTAGGTGGCTCCATTCTGGGGCTACTTCTAGATTGAAAGACAAAACCCTCAAGGCACTCTTTTTGTGCTTGCGACCAAATATAATCCCAACATAGATACTAAAACAATTGCCTCTTAAAAGCCAAACACAAAAAGGTCCAACACAGATGGCATTGCAATAACTTTATGTCCAAAGGGCTCAAGGCACTTCCTGAAATATCTAATTTACCACTTTAATATGCCAGTAAATATGTGGTCCCGTAAGTTTTTGGAAGAACTCCCCTAATAGGTACTTCGGTGAGCCAAATAATGAAAACGTTTTATTATTTTATTTTAAAAAGGTTTTTAAAGACAGTATCTCTCTCTGTCGTCCAGGCTGGAGTGCAGTGGTGCTATCAGAGCTCACTGTAACCTCGAACTCCTGGGTTCAAACGATCCTCTTTTCTTAGCCTTCTGTTTAGCTGGGACTACAGACACATGCCACCATCCCTGGCTATTTTTTTATATTTTTTAAGAGACTGGGGTCTCTTATGTTGCCCTGGCTGGTCTTGAACCCCTGGCCTCAACTGATCCCACCTCAGCCTTCTGAGTTGCTGGAATTACAGGTGTGAGCCACTGTGCTGGGCATCAACTGACTTTTGACAAGGAAGCCAAGACAATTAGATGGGGAAAAGAATAGTCTTTTTGACAAATGACTTTGGGACAAGTGGATAGCCACAGGCAAAAGAATGAAACTGGATCCTTACCTTAGTTCCTACATAAAAATTAACTCAGAATGGATCAAAGACCTAAAGGTAAGAGCTAAAAGTATAAACACTTAGGAAAAAACAGGCATAATTTGACACTTTGGATTAGACAATGGTTTCTTAGATATGACACCAAAAGCACAAGCAACCAAAGAAAAAATAGACACACGGGACTTCACCAGAATTAAAAACCTTTGTGCTTAAAGGGACACCATCAAGAAATTGAAAAAATAACCCAAAGAATGAGAGAGAATTTTTGCAAATCATCCTTCTGATAAGGGTTACTTACTGGTATTCAGAACGTATAAAGAACTACAATTCAGCAACAAAAAGACAAATAAGCCAAGTGAAAAATGGGCAAAGGATCTGAATGAACATTTATTTCTCCAAAGAAAATGGCCAACATCCACATGAAAAGATGCCCAACATCATTAGTCATTAGAGGAACACAAATCAAAACCACAAGGAGACTCCACTTCTTACCACAGCAAAAAACAAATAGCAAGTGTGGATGAGGATGTGGGGAAATTAGAACTGCCCTGTGTTGCTGGTGGGAATGTAACAGGGCAGCTGCTGTAGGAAAACGTCTGACAGTTCTGTGGAAAGTTAAGCACAGAGTTTCCCTGTGACTCAGCAATTCCATTCCCAGGTATAACCAAAAGAAATGAAAACATGTTCACACAAAATTTGTACACAAATGTTCTTGGCAACACTGTTGCCAAAAAGTAGAAATAACCCAAACGTCCATCAACTGATGAATGGATAAAACAAAATGCAGTGTATCCCATATAATGGGATATTATTTGGCCATAAAAAAGGAATGAAGTTCTGATACATGCTACATGGATAATCCTCAAAGACATTTATGTTAAAGAAGCCAGATACAAAAGGACATTGTTTGATTCCATTTATATGAGATACCTTGGATAAGCACATTCAGAGAAGGAAAGTAGGTTAGAGGTTACCAGGAGCTGGGGGTTATAATTACCAGGAACTTAAGGGTTATAGTTTCCATTTTGTGTAATGAAAAAATTTTGGAAATATATAGTAGTGATCGGTGTACAACATTGTAAATGTAATTAATGCCACTGAATTGTACACTTTAAAAAGTACATGGTTTATTTT